>VWZK01007159.1:0-30241 GCA_013396935.1 Baryphthengus martii
CGATTCTATGATTCTATGATTCTATAAACTGTAAGTTAATCAAATGGGATGAAATGGTGCAAGGTTTTGCCACCACAGGATGCGGAGGGAGGAAGAGCTGTGTGGGTTGTCTTCCATCCTGCCAGAAGACCAGATACTCTCAGCTGGGCTGCAGGAGTGGCAGTCCCTACCTGATCTGGTTGCTCAACCAAACTGGAAAGTGTTACTTGGATAACAAAGAAGGGAACAGCATAGGGGTACAAACTCTGTCTGTTCTACTCACCGTGGTAGGTAATGCATTGAGAGGGCAAGACCTAGGCAGAGAAGAAATTCTGCAAACACCTGTGAAACAGCATCTCAGTCAGAAAATGGGAAAACCAGCAATATTGCTTTATGGGGAGAAGTTTGCCTGGGTTGCTACAGCTAACATATGGCTGGATGCTGGGTAGGAACAGTACTGACTATCACTGACTACGGGCCGCTTATCCATCTGAACAGAAAAAAAGCGAGTGAAACCAGGGCCTTGCTGAAGCCAGGGAGAATTTTGCAATTTGACGTGCTGCGCCGATTGCCAAGCTTGAGTTCAGCTCACTTTTATTAGCACAGCACTAGGGTGTCCGTCTCAGTTTTGGGACAGTCACTGTGCTTTGCTGTTTATGACTTTGTCTACAGATATGCTAATAAACACTTGGGCTTGGGCTCCAGCTTGCTGGCTGCGAAGCAGAAGTTGTATCACATGTAAAAGGACTGCCTCACATAGCTCAGTTGACACCCCCAGAAACATTTCTCGATGTGCAAGGCTGCCAGGATGAGTGAGGGTAAGATTTCACCCTGCCGCACAGGAGGCAGAATTAATGTGTTCCGTGCTGAAATACACATTTTCCTATTTACTACCAGAGTGCCAGTTATAAATTCCCAGCAGAGGGAAGAGAGGATTTAGACTGGGTGGCTCCATTGATGCAATTGTATTTTAATTCCTCCAAACCAGATTTTTATCTCAAGAGTGATGTTTGCTGGTATTCTAAAATTGTAGGCCTGCCAAAGCCAGCTTCCCACATCTCTAGAAATTCACTATGAGCAACATTTTCTCGGTTTCCTCTGCTTAAATGCCTTCCAAGTGTGTAATTGGTGAAAGGACAGGTTTTGTCTTCCTGTTGAGATCTGAAATACAGGTTTTCTGGTCAAAAGGCAGAGATACTATTTTGGCAGAGGTAGATTTCTAAACGATCTTCAAGCTGCTCTCTTTTTGAGGAGATGGGAGTCATTTTAGGAGTTGCCATCACAGAAAACAGATTTACTCAGGACTGCATGCAGGTACCTGGCCGCTCCAGGCAAGGAGGGCTTTGCTCTAGTGTAACATCCTGAGCTATGACAGCCCCCTATTTGGGAGGATGAGGATGAAGAAGGTGAGGATGTGGATGAGGAGTAGGACTCTCCTGGGGTTATGGAGAGCTGAATTCCTCTTCACAGGTGTGATATCTAGTACCCTGTGGGCAGGGGAAGCCCATGGCTGGCTCCTGAGGGCTGCTGGGCAGACAGCATGGGGGCACAGGGGACTTGTGGAGTTGTTCCCCCTCTCATCCCTAGGTCAGGCAGTAGGGAAACCCACTCCAACCAGATGAGGTTCAGGCCCAAGCAAGGCTACTATGAACCCAGTAAAATGAACTTCTTAGCAGCCTCTTCACCTTTTACTACACCCATAGTAGTGAAGGGCTTTTTCTTGTGGTAGCAACACTGCAGGATGAAAACAATTTCAGCCTGAACAGATACGGTGTATTCAGTATAGTAGGGAAGTGTGGCAGTGACAATATTATATGTAATCTCACAGGGTAAACTTGGAAAAAACAGGCAAGTAGACTGGAAAGCAACCTGTCAAAGTTGCTTGGAAAGGCACTTGTAACTTGTGGCAACATAAACCAGAACCAGACCTGAACGTCCTTCTTTACTTTTCTAGGTGTTACCGTTAGGCTGTTCTTCATGTCCGCCCATCGACTTCGCTCCCACAGATCAAACTTGCTGCCTCTGTTTGTAGTGAATAATGTCATATTTTTTAGCAGCTCAGGGGCCATAAATGCTTTTATTCACAGAGTATGGTACTACTCATGAGGAACCAGCAAGCCGTGACCCTGAATTAGTATCAGATATTTGTGTTTCCCAGGTCACGTTACTCATGCAGGGACAGCAGTGTTTGGGTTTGAGAGGAGATATCTCTAGAAAAGCCTGCTTTGAGAAATTAGATTGGTTCAGGAGACCCCAGAGGTGGCAGGAAAGAGCATATGAGGCTTCCCAGGACTATGCTTGTTTTCAAATGAGACCCTATGGTGATTTACATTGAAAAGGATTCTGTTAATTTGACAAGAGTCATACACAAGCAGGCAATCCCACTGCTGTCAACAAATGAACCTGAGGTTCAGTGAGTGACAGCCTTTTTCTGTGATGAAATATTACAGAGTTATCTCCTTAAGATGTATTTCAGTGCATTTGGATATCTTATATGTCTTTAGAATATTTTGCTATATTATAACAACTCTGTCTCCCAAGAATATGCAACAGACTGTATCTTATTTGTGTTATATCTGTATCTACAGGCCTCAACTGGATTTGGGACTTTGCTAAGTACTATGAACACAAACCCTGGCCTTCAAGACCATTTCCAGGGGCAAGAAATAGAAAGGAAAACAACCCCAAAGTGGTGAGTAACTAGCTAAAGTCTGTCAGTCAATCAGTCACACCTTCAAAAGTACGAAACAGATATTCTTGAGCCCAAGCAATTAAGAGCACTCTACCTACCTAGAGGGAGTTCCTCTGTATTTATTGTCCAGGACACACCATAATTTGGTATTTCTGCAGAAACATTCAGACCTTCTGGCCAAATGTAAGAAGCTTCATGTTCCAGGAAAGTAATGGGAGCAGACGTTCAGCTCCCAGCTTTTCCTTAAGACAGTCACTCAAGGGCCAAAATTTGGAGGGTTTTTTGCTCTCTGTGTAAATATATTATGTAAAATATGTACTTTAAAACAATAGCTACTAATGCCCTATGTTGCCTGGAGCTGGTGTTCTATTGTCTTGACTGACCTCTCATCTGAAGCATGGACTGAAGCCAGGCAAAGGCTGAAGTGTGTGTGGCATGTAGAGATGGGAATGAGGGCTGGCAAGTGCCATTGTTCTCCTCTTTGCCTCCCAGTGAACAGCGTTTAATTCTGTTTTCAGTTGTCAGAAGAGATTAGACATCTAAATTCTGGTATCAATAAGTGGTCTGTCTGATCACTTAGGTGCAGAAAATGCATTTCACAGAAGAAACTGTCAGATGCATGATTAAGCCGTGTGTGTATAACCACAGCAGTATAGCACATGTTTACGGAAAGTCAGCTTTTGTAAAAAGCACTCGAACAATACAAAAATAATTAAATTAACAAGAGTCCCGAGGATAAAGGATTAATTTTCCCAGCAGGCTGCCAGCAGGGATGAAGGCTGGGTTATCATCTCCACATAAGAGAGGTCTTTCTAGAAGCGCAGCAACACTCAGCTGTTCTCAAGAAGTCTCTCTCCAGGAGAACAACAACAATCATAAATGTTCCTCAAAGATAAATCAAAACTAAAATGTGAATGATGGGAAGAAACCAAACAGAAAAACAGTATTGCAAAAGGAAGAGAAAAGGAATGAGCTATTATTTTAAATGCTTACCATTGAAGGACACTTCTGTTAGCTTTTGGCAGAAGAAAAGGACATTGCAAAGAAAGTCAGAAAAGTGCTGCTTTTCAAAACATTTTACAGTCAACCCTGAAATCATATGTGTACATAGCTTCCAGAGGCTTGAGCAGAGGAATATAAAAATGTCCACTGTATTTTTCTCCTAGAGACAAGGGAAATAGATTTTTCCTTATAAAAATAAGGAATGATGAAATAAATATCTCAACAGCATTGTGCTCCCAGGTGTGTTGCCCCGGGGCAGAGTGGTGTCCCTGTGGCCAGGGGCGGCAGCCACCAGCCCGGTGCAGTAACTCAACATGGGGAGCCTGTGTCTTCTCTCCCCCACTATTAACTGCAGTTGTTGCTGGTAGGCGATTTAAAGAACCTGTGTTACTCTTGCTCTCCAAAACTGCCATGGGGCAGGGCAGAAGGAGGATGTGCTCCTTTCCTACCTGCAGCCACTTCCCTGTGGCATGTCAAAGGGCCATGACAGAGAGGAAGGACTTGCTCCTCGGAAAGTGCCCAGCACCCTGACGCACCCTGTGCTCAGGGGCATAAGGTTGTGGGCCCCTCAGCCCGCAAGCAGGCCAGCTCCCACCTCCAGCCACTGCCACTTCTCTCACCTTGCAGCAGGTATCCTGTCCCAGGACCAAGCATAGCGATAGTAATGGTCCATCTGATGCAAATATTATGCGAAAGAAAATAAATGCAGGGAATAGTCCTGTTCTGACAGAAAGAGTAGCAAGGAGAGTCGGAGAAGTCTGCACAAACCCTGTTCTGGGTGAGGCAGAGCTCCCTCTTCAGGCTCAGCAGTAGATGGAGGAGACAGCAGCTACCGACACTGGCACATACAACCTACTTGCTATCTCATCACTTGTGAATCTTTGCGGGGAAAAAAGCAGGAGGAGGAATCATCAAGGAGGCTCTGCTGAGGTGGGGAGCATTGGGCAGCATGGCTGCTGCTCATACTCATGGTCTGCTCCCTGGGGAAGAGCCTATTCCCTCCCATCCGCCATCCTCGTTGCCTCTAGCCTTTCTGTTCTGGACTTCACACCCAGCAACCCCACTCCCAGTGTGCTTCCACGTGAGAGATTTAAATAAAAGAACAAAAGAAAAATACCTTTGTGGTGCTGATGTGAAATTCACGGCCCGTGCAATGACAATTCTGCTTTCTCCTTATTTCATCTCACCCTTACTTACCTTTGCCTACACAGGGCAAAGGGTCCGGCTTTTCTGTGCGCTATAGAGGGACCAGTGCCATGGGACACAGCCTCAGCTGGCCGCTTGGCTCTATAGTAATGACGACAATTCAGAATACGAGCAAAGAAGGGAGGGCTTGCCCAGAAAGAGGAAGCCAGCATGAGAAAGGCTTGGTGAGCAACGTCACAGAGACTTGTTTCTGCAAACAGTAAGTTATAGGCTAGCACAGCTCTGTGTTTTACAGAAATTTTATTGTGTTTTGGAGAAAATTTTGTACGGTCAATCAGGTCACTCTAGCAGCTGGTAGTACATTTAGGATCTGAAGTCTGGTCTTTTCTTTCCAGCTACTCAGCGTAATTCTTAGCGGATTTTATGCTCTAAAGGATAACTAAAATTATCGGTATCTGTGGGAATGTATCTTCCTATTGGGGTTAATGACATCTTTGCGAAAATTCCTGATTATATTCTGAAATAAAGAAGAGACATCTTGTGTTTTTATGAAAATTCAATAATATCTCTGTATCACTTCCTAATATGAGTATCTGAAAATTATTTCTGTAGACAAAGTGTACTGCCAGCATTGAAGAACATTTTCTTCAACACAGCTTCTTGTTTGTTGTAATTTTTGTCATATATCTCAAGTCTTTTTATGAATAACAATTGAGTGGTTTTCAGTGGACAATTTTTTATTCTGAAAAGAGCTCTGGATTTGCAAGGAAAAAAAAGATTTCTAATGGAGCTGCAGTACTTTTTAACAAAATACATTTAAAAAACCCTGATGGCTGAAAATTAATTATCTGACAGTGAGGATCGTGTTGCTTAAGAAACAAACACAGACATTGTTCTTGTGAGCACCAGCTTAAGATACTTCCATCTCCACGTACTTCATATCACCTCTGCGCCATGGCACATTGCTCCCAGCCTTATGCTGTCACAGGTATCCTCTTGTTGTATTATGGTTCTGGGAGCTAAGCTCGCTTTTGGACAAAAATAATGGGCTGAATTATTTTCCTGGTAAAGGAGACCCCTACTGCAGTTTAAAGTGTGGCAACACCTAGGGCAGGGCCAGCAGACATGTGTGCTACAGCATGGAGGCAGGAAGAAGCAGTTGCAGAAATGCTATAAACTGGAATGGCTGCTGAAGATTTTCTCTGAAGTCATAGGCTTACTTTCTACTTTTCTGCATCAGTTTTTAGCCAATGCTTTTTCTCTGGTGTCAGTGCAGTTATATATCCATTTTCCGTAGGTAGAGCTCCAGTGACAAGCAAGCATGTCATTTGGGGAGTCCCTTTGCCCACAACTATCTGCAATTTCCCCTGTAATTAAAAACAACTTCAGTTCCAAATTATCTTCTTGTCTGTTACAACCCCCGGTTATCATTTGTACAATTCATTATAGTCAAACCTATCATTAAAACAAGGAATTGAAAAAAGCCCTACAAAAAAACAGATCACAGAGTCCATATTTCAATCATTAAAAAACAAAAGGAATCAAGGCTTTCCTTGATTTTGGATAGTCCGTAAATGTCTTGAGATAGTACCTGAAAGAAAATAAGCAAGAAAGTGAACCTGCATACGTGCAAGAAAACTGTACAGTTTCAACACAGCTCAGCTGAGGAACCTTAAGATCCCTCCAAGCTTTCCTGCTTTGTAACCACTGTCTGTTACTCTGCAAAAGGATGTTCTGAAACTATTTATACCAGGTTATTTAATTAAGTGAAAGCTGATAATACTGCTAAGGTTCTAACAGATCTAAAGTAGAAAATTTCAGAATTCAGAGCAGGGGACCATATCTACTCCAAAGGCCTGCAGAGGTTGCAAGGGAACCCTTAGCAAAGGTTCACGTTTACAAGGCCCAGCAAAAAGAAGCTTTAAGGTGGCAGAAGCAGTGATGTAACTCATGTTGGATTAAATGGCTATCAGGCCCACTTGATTCAATGGGGCTCCAACTGACTGCCTTTCTTTCACCCAGCCACAAATAAGCCGGTACACTTCTTGTGCCTAGTATTACAATTCTGCTTTTGTCTTGAATCCTGGTCCTGCTCCTTCACCCCTCCCTGTCATTTTGCAGACTGCCCTCTAAGAGCAAGCAGCAGCATACGGCAAGAAACAGTTTGATACCTGTGATGGTGATAAGCTCGTGGCCCGATGCAGCAAAGAGTAAAAAAGGCAAAGGCAAAGGCTGGTAGGGACCAGGTTGCTATGGCAAACCCAAACCATTCCACAATTTCTCCAAAGTAGTTGGCTCCAGAAACGTAGGTGAACAGTCCCCCTGCATTGACAGGTAAAATACATAATTCTTACAGTCATCCTGTGCACACAGAAACTTTTTTCCCATAAAGTGGGCAGCAGAATACACCGCCTTTCTTATTCAGAGCCCATAACAGCAACCTAAACCCACTGCCCCGAGGCCAGTGGAGCCATGCCAAACTACAAGGAGGATCTTGTACAAGACTCTTGTACAACTACAAGAATCAAAGGTGATTTTAACCCAGAGGCTTCCAGTACTTTCACAATCATTTATTTTCATTTGGAAACGGACTTCTTAAGACCATTATTAAATCTAAATTGAAATTACTAACATTAGTCAGTTCTCAGGCCCTAAAAAATATTTTGCCACTTCGTTACTTTTGAGGAATGCAAATTCTAGATCTCAGTTTTACATTTTAGCTAATCACATCTACAAGAGGCAGATAAGTATTGGAGGTGAGAAACTCTGTGGGGAGAGGTATTACCATCTGTAACAAGTCAGCAGAAGGAGTCAACACCAAAACCAGGAAACTCCTGGATCCCCATCCATATTGCTCTACAGAGCTAGACATTTCCTGGTTCAGTTTTCTGGCCTACAGCCACTCTTCCTCACCAAGCCTCACCTTGAAGGAGACAGAAAGCAAATTCTGCACCTCGCATCCTTGGTGTTATTTCCCACGCCCCGCCAAAGTTTACAATTTGAATCTCCCTTTTACAGTATAAATCCACTACTCCTTCTTCCTGGGCATGAAAAAGAGTATTTCTTTCATTGCAGGTGCCTTTTACAAGGTTAAAATCCTCTTCCTATGCCCCACTTCAATCTTCTCTAAATTTCCCAGCCCATTTCCTAAAACGCCTTCTCTCAGCTCACGTTTTCCAGATACTTTTGTTGCTTGCTGTGGACTGTCTGCAGCCAGCTCACAGTAGTCCCTGAAGCTCAGAAGGGCATCTGGACCAAGTACCTGTGTGATACTGGCATCTCTGCTGTTATTGTCACTTTACTGGGAATTCAGTCAGAAAACATTATCTGTCCTGTCACCCTACTTTCTCCGACAACGTGGGGGATAAGAATATACCTTGAGGAATCTTGTAAGTGACTTCCCCTGGTTTCCTCAGCTGGCGCAGCAGGAGATCACTGTGAATGTTGATTCCCATTCCCAGCAGAAATAAGACAAGGCCTAAGAAACAAGCAAGAAATGGATGAAAAAGACAGCTCTGCCTAGTTATCCCTACTCTAGCACATATGCAAGGTTTATCTTTGGAGCAGGCAGATAGGAGACCTAATGTGAGGTGGGTGGATTCTTTTTCAAGTCTAAAGATGTGCTGCTGCTGAGGAGGCTACTGAGCTGGAGAAGTATAGGTGACTGATGACAAATAATCCTGTAGTTCCGTGTCAGATACGGAATCACAGTCCTCTGGGATTACCTGCCTTGGATAGCTTCCGTACGGAGAGCAACTCTGGATAGAATGATGATCATTCTGAGCACACTGTTTTGTAGGTGAGACCAGAGCACTTTCAGCTGGTGTGAGAAAAAGCTGAACTTCCCAGCAGGCCATAGTCACCAATCATCGAACATAAAGATAGGGGACAAAGTACCCAACTGACTCTGCTGGCTGATGGCAGCCAGCCACGGCTGTGGATGTTACTGCAGAGTAATCACTGAGTTGTAGGCAAGTACTATTATTCTCATTTTACATCTGGGGGAAGAGGAGCACAGAGAACACAAACTTATCCAACACATCACTGGAGCTGGGAAGGAAACCTACATCTCAGCGTAGCTCAGTCTGTAAGGCTGCTTAGAGAGAGCTATGGGCATGCACATGAAGCAGTTACTCACTGAGGGATGCTGAGAGCTTCTAGCCAGAATAATTCATTGACCATATTTCGTTTAGATGAAAAACAAGATGCATTTGATTGAGAAGCTCTGCAGGTGACATGCCCTACATTTCATGCCACATTAGACACTGGAAAAACCACTTCTGACAATGACTGGGAAACAAGAAAAGAAATAGAGGTGGTGCAAGCAACAAAGTATAGAAAAAAAAAAAAGACCAAGTGTTCATAAAACCTCAACACTTCCAATAGCAATGGAGAATTGGCAAGAGTCTCTAGAGCAAGAATACACTGTTTGGTTTTTATTTAATATTTCAAGTACTGCTAATGCTGATTACCTTTGATTTTTCATTGAGTATGTGTTTTATTTACCATACAATTTGTGTGATGAGGTATTGTCTTTGTTGGATATGGGAGTTCTTACTAAACAATATCCAGGAATTTTAATACGTGATGCTCTCTGAAAAGACTGAACTTGCATCCACAGTCTGAAATGTACTTGTCATATCCAAAACATTTCCTCAGATCTCCATGTTAGTCTTCATTTCTTACGTGTATTTAAAAAACATCCTCTCTGCAGCACCAAATGTGTAGTGCCACCTAGCTGCTCCTGCTCAGTTATTCTCTCAGGGATTTTACAGGATGAAATTCAGCTAGACTAATAAATTATGGAATATAAAGGAATATAAATATAAACACACAACCAGACTGCGTGTGATCTCTAATCTTCCCATGTGCCTTACATGAGAAAAAAGGGTCCTTTGTCTCTAAAGCCGCATTTATACTGGGATTTTGCCCTTCTTTTCTCTCTCGGTTGGAATAGCTTCATCAAGTGCAAAGCTCCCTGATGGGGAAGGAAAGCCACAGTTTGCGCTGGCATTCAGCCACTGCTGGGTGGACACTTCTGGCTGAGCAAGGGCACATCCCAGTTCAGCTGAGGCCTGAGAGTGCAGCTCCACAGCCCATAGCAGCAGGAAGCTCTGGAGCAGTATCAGTAAGACAAGGCTGGTGATTTGAGACTAGCACATCACATTGTACACCTTTAAAGGGTGCTGCCTAGCAAAAAAACATAAAAAACAAGTCACCACATACTTGTTTTGTCTGGACCAGCAGGCAGGTTTTGTGATTTCCATCACAACTGATTTGACTCACATGTTCAGTGAAGATTAGGACGAAATTCAAAATGCTTATAAATTGCTTGGAGATGAGATCTTGGGAATCCTGCAGCTGTAATTACCTGATGTAAATCTGATGTCGGTGCACCAATCGCTTGGATATTCAGCACAGTAAATCAAGTAGTACCCCTGGAGGAAGCCATTATAGATACAGAATAACGTGCCAAAGAAAAGCAATTGCAGTGGGAAAGGTCTGCCTCTAGTGAAGAAGGGGTAAATAAATGTCCTAAGATAGATAAAAAAAAAAAGTCATTATATTAGTCATAAAAACATTGTATTTGCAATTTCTCTGGTGTTGGAAAAAAAAACTTTAGCAAAGCACGAAACATAAAAAAGGTCGATAAATACTAAAAAAATTGAAAACAGTTGTAACAAGATCAGCAAGTAATGAGAATGAGAAATACTGCAGATACCCACATTTTTCAGGTCTTTCAGGGCTGAACATGAGGTGAGAAGCTAGAAATCTCATCCAGAGTCACTGCTGTCTTGTAAATGTCTCTCTGCCTTCCTTCTCCTTTGTTGATAAAATGAGGAACTTGTGCCCACAAACAGCATTTTTGTTTTAAGACCTTGGCTGCCCTTTGCTGTAATGCTGCCGAGGGCCAAGCAAAGGTTGCTGTGGAGGCACGTGGGCACACCGATGTGCAAACTGAAGTGTTGCGAGGCGGTACCAATTGCGATATTGATCCCCCAAACAAGCATTTCTATGCCACAAGCACTGTGGAAGAGCTTTATTGTGGAGAAAACATTTCTGATTCCATTACAAGGACTGATCCTTGATGTCTTTAGCCCGTGGTGGCAGATGGAGTTGAAGGCAGTGCTGAGACCGCTCAGGCTCGCCCATCCCCTGCAGTATGTAGCTTAAGCTGTAATCACCTTTCCCAGCCTCTCCTGCCCCACTCAGACACCTCCACTCACCTCCAACACACAGCAGCTTTGTCCTGCTCTGCTTGGATACTTTGATGCAGAGGCTGCTTGGGGGAGCTGTTTTGTCTCCAGTCCCTGCTTATCCTTTGTGCTTTCAAAATTTTATTTAAAATATGAACTAAACCCCTAAGTTTAATATGCTAAACACCATGATTTCCATGCAGCTCCATCACTGAAGACCTCCTCAGGCAAGAGCTGCGCTAACACTAGCATTAACATGTGTAGGAGCAAATAATTTGTGCTTGTGTATTTTAATATTCACGTATCTTTGGTTCAGGGGTGTGTATCTCGCTCAGTGTTTTGGATAATCCATATCATCCTTGGGAGAGTGAAATGAAGACATTATATTCATGTATGTTAGATATTTACTTATCTATCTGGCCAGTTAAGTACTGTACATGGTAAAATCTACATTCTTATTTTCTTTTTTTTTTGGCCTCTTGGGCTTTGAATACCGGTATATATGCACTATTGATAAGTAATCCACATCCCGGGTTGCCAATACCAACTTCAGCAAGCTGAGGCATAAAATGTCAGGAGATTAAAAATCTAGATTAAATCATACCATGTCTGAAAGTGAGTAAGTAGAGTACAAGCAATAACAGGTTAATGTATTCGTTATTTCCAAAGCAAGGTAGGCCAGATTTCCAGCAACTAAGATAGCTGTGATATAGAGGTTCTAAATATATTGAAACCTAGGAGGTATGGAAAATATTTTTCAGACTGTGATATCACAGTTGTCATACTTATTACAGTATGAAAAGGAATATTCTTTGGAGTGATGTTACCAAAAGTTACTGGTTTTGCCCTTCAGGAATGGAATGCCGGAGTTGCGGGTAGACAAGGCCAGTTTTAGCAATCTGACCTGCCTGTTGAAGTAATATGGACAAATTGGACCTGAACAGCTAAGAGAAAAAGTGAGAAACTTGCAAATGAAAACTCTGATGAAGCAAACCGTGTAGAAGAATGATATCAAACCACACAAAACGAGTTTAGGAGGGAAATTTATACAGCAGATTGGAGTGGGACTTGCATTGCTTTATCCTTTGTCAAAAGCAGTTATGTTTGAGAGTCTCTTCATTTTTACAGCTGATGCAACCAGAAGTTTCTAGGATGAGCTGGCATTTCTCAGCTCCCAGCAAAGCTGATTGTTGCTGTGGTGCTTCTCGATGACGCTGGTGCAGGATAAAGGTTATAGGCCCTTAAAAGTTGACTTGCCTTGCAGTAACAGGAGGGCAAAAATCAGCCATAGACCTATCTACCATGGATGCAGTGAATGCAGGGCAGAAAGAACCAGCATGCAAAGTGTAAGTACAATCACAAGGAAGCCAGGAAGCATCAGCTTTTTTTCTGTTGAGGGAGGAAAATCTTGGCATTGCTGAAACCCCACCCTATAGCAGTTTTGAAAATCCAATTCAGGAATTCATCCAAGAATCTTTGTTGTGAAACAGCTTCTCCAAGGAAATCTGCTTGGGTCTGTAAATCCAGAAGCCAGACTCGGTTCTCTGTATCAGAACAATGCCCTAAGTCCTTGTTTTAATACAGAACTCATCAGCTTGTAGTCCATAATTACTTGAGGGTACCCAAACAATTGCTGATGGGTTTTGAAAAAGCAACAGAGATAAAGCAGGGACATTTAATAGGTTTAGATATTCCACAGAGGAGTCTACATCTCTGCTGGAATTACTTTGCAGTGTGAAAATCAAAGGGGGACAAAAGGCCACGATTTTAGAATAACAGATCAAAAACTGGCCTTTTGAATTTAGACCAATGACAAATTTGACCTTTTTCTTTCAGTGCAGTATTGATGACTAATCCTTTATTCCTTTATTATCTCTACTTGCGAAAGGCGCTGCATCTGACTAAACCATTGCCAACAGCTTCTTTTAAATGAGTGAATAATCAACTATTCATCTTCTTTTCCATCGTTTATTTCCCAGAATAATAGGTTTTGAGGAGAAAATCATTTGACATTGCATCAAATTTAATCTTAAAGATATTAGTCCAGCTCCCTGAAAACCCCAGAGACCATCACCCAAACTGGGGGAAACTATAGATTTGCTCTTCTTTCCATAGAAGGTGGAAAATTTTTCACAAATGTTAACAGTAATCCAACAGTGGGCTCTCTGTCTTCCTCCAATAGCTTGGTCATTGGAGACGTCTATGCTGCTGCTGTGTCTTCTTCTCTCTAGGTCCCGGATGCAGTAGTTCAAAGAGTAGAAGCTCATGTTGGAGGTGCCAGTCTCTTCTCACGAGTAAGTAATGATAGGACAAGAGGGAAAACGGCCTAACCAAGGGAGGTTTAGGCTGGATATGAGATTTTTTTTTTTCTCTGAGGGGGTTGTCAAGCAGTGGAACAGGCTGCCCAGGGAGGTGGTTGAATCACCATCCCTGGATGTGTTTAAAATCGTGTAGATGAGGTGCTTAGGGATTTGGTTTAAGGGTGAGAAAGATGAGTAACGTTAAAGGTTGGACCTGATGATCTTATAGGTCTTTTCCAACCTAGACAATTCTATGATTCTGTGTTTTTCAATCTGGAAACCTGTGGTGTTTGCAGTACTTATGAGGTGTTTTATACCTGGAGCAACTGGGTCAAGAGCTCAGGGCAGGATGAGGGACACCTGGCTCCCTCCCACCCATGCACTACACCACCCTGTGGGACACCAGCCTACTGCTGGGGTACAAATGTAACAGTTAAAATACCAGTTCTAAGCAGCTGGCAATCTTGCTGTCAGTTCAAAGGGACAGTAAAACAAAATACTCCAAAACACTTTCAAAAGTGAAACAAGGCATTTTAAACTCTTGCTCATTGTGATGTTTACAGATGCTCTGGCATCACAGACTAGGGTAGAGTCTCCTCACCCCTCATAGTCCTCTCCTCAAATATCCTACCCTGAGATGCTTTGCTCTTCCCCCCTTATTCTTATGAATGCTGCAGTAGCCTGGAGAGGTCAACAAGCCAGGAATATTTAAAGAAGGAGAAAAATTAGGTTATTAGCAGCCACATGTACTGCACGGGGTGGACTGTGTTCCTTTTGCTAAGAAGGTGTGCACAGTGAGACACGCTCTGGCACAGGCTCAGGAACGAAATACGAGCTACAGCCCAAGTCACACACACACTAGCAATGCTGGCAGGCAGGAATGCTCGGCTGGCCGTTGAGCCTCTGGTAATACCCACTGCAAGTACAGGACAGACACTATTGCAGCTGTATATCAACTCCTGATGTGAAGAAGGCTGTAAATTCAGGAGCTGGACTTTTTCCCTGGAGCTGATGTCTAGCTGCAGCTGCCTGTGGAGCCCACCAGCACAGAGGGTGCACCGTGGCTGTCTATGTCCCTGGGTGACTACCAGCTGCAGGGCATGTCTTTCTCACCAGGGTGGGAGGCCGTTCCGTGCCTGATTCTCACATTGCTGGGACAGTGTGAAAACATCAGATGACCATAATCACTTGCTGGTCCAAGGCCCAGTTTGTAAGCTCTTCTTAAATCATTGCTGGGTGTCTGTGGTGAGTGCAAGAGAACTCCCTTTTTATTTTAATCAGATTTACAGATCTAGATATGACTTTCCAAAACACATACAAAACATCCTACTTCCATGTTCCTCCAAAGATCTTTGGGCAAACTTTTGATGACTATAATATAAGAAACAAGAAAGATATATATATTACTGAAAAGCTTACAATTGAGCTCTATAAAACAGTAGTAAATCTGTCATGTCAAGTTCATTTCTGTGTATTCTGTCTAATAAAAATATGCTCAGTCTACAATCCTTGGGCTGTTTGAGTCTGTTATGAAATTCATCCAACCCGAAGCCTGTTTGTAGGGACAGTCTTTCTTTGCAGTTTTTTAGTAGCAGATTCAGGGTTGGATAAAGACTTCTGGCAGGAGCAGACACATCTTTCCTGGGCAAGAGATGCAGGCTGCAGGCATGCATCTGATCAAGGGATGGGAGAAGGACTGAGGAAACCCTGAAACAGACAGCACCGTGCTTGGGTTTGAGGAGCTCTTTAGAAGAAGGGCAATGGAGACCAGAAGTCTGGACAAACTGATTTAAGGCAAAGACAGCAGAAATGCAGAAGGATTCAGTGACAAGAAGAGGTGTAGAGGAGACTGCCATCCTGAGTCTTTGAGGCTGCTGAATTTGGACTGGAGATTAAGAAGAACAGACATATTACAGATAGAATATAATGTACAGTATTAGAAAATAATTTATTTGGGAGAGCTGAATAGCTGTGATGAGGAGTTTTCATGACACTGAAAGGAAATACGTTTGAATGCAATGAAAAGAAATTTCTGTTAAATGTAATACAGAAACAATACTGAAGTTAAGAGCTTGGTAGGACTGACAGAAGAGGGATAACCACAAGTTACAGGCACATGTAGGTTCTTTACTAAAGAGAATAAATATGGAATGCATACTCATTTTCATATTTCAGGGAATAAAATGTATTCTATTTAAGAGAGGCAGAAAGTAGCAGCTGCCCTGGGCAACTGCACTTTCTTTTGAATGATCCAATACTGGCTTCTGCCAAGAGAGAGTGCTGCTGACTGTGAAGGACCTCTGCTCTAATCCAGTGTGATTAACTTCACTGTTTTGCAATGTCTCACGACTCATATAACATTACACACAAAGAGAATGAGTTAAAAATTATAGAATAGATAAGCAATTGCTTAACACCAGCATTTATGAGTGAAGCTTCAGAGTGATACTCCCTACCCCAGGGAGGCTGACACCAGGGATGACAGCACTTGTAGAAGCCAACTTCATCAAAGACTGACAGTCAAAGGGAATCAGCAACTGCACTTGACTTCTAGCCACACAGTTAGATACAGACTTCAGGTTGAATCTTTGATGCCGAATCAGAAAAGCTTAGTAGCTTACAACTGCATTGGAGTGAAGTGAAATTATAGGAAAAATTATACAAATATTTGCAAAAGCATGTGTGTCTGATGTGAATGGTTAAAAATAACATCCTGCTTCTATATTACTGTCAACCATTGATGAGAAATCCAAACATGATGCATTTGACCTTGGATAAATTTAAGAAATCTGAGCTATGTAATGCTCAGTTCCAACATTATAAAGACCTACAGTCATTCTGACGATCCCGCAGTAGTCAATAGTACCTCATAAATTTTAGGTGTGCTATGCAGTTAGCAAAGTAAGTAGGACAAATACAGTTTAGGGATGAAACTGAGTTCTCATCACATTGCATACAGAAATTACTAGATGTGCTATACTTAATAAAATACAAGTGACTTGAAAAAGGAAGGAAAAGGATCTAAGGATGGATATTTGGTTTTAATTAGTAAAGAATTGTGTAGACTCGACTCCAAGGTAAAAAATTTTGCTCTTCTAAATTCACTACAACAGTAGGCAGGTTTCAAAAGTATTTTGCAAGGTTGTTTATAAATTACTTCCTTACTACTCTTGTTCTTCTTCCATTAGTTCTGAAATGTCATTGGAAATATCTGGCATCTCCCACTGATTATCAGCATCCGGTGAGAACCAACAAAGGAGAATTCTTCTTTGTCACTGGTAAAAATGACATTGAATTGTGAAACCCACTGATCTTTTCTACTGGTTTTAGCAGGTATAGGAACAAAACCCTGTACTTCAATTATTATGTATTTTCTAAAGGGAAATCAAGAAGGGAATTTTGGGGTTTGGTATATTAACAGGCTGCATCAGCAAATCACAATCCATCAGCAAGTTACACTCAGTATACCGGAACAGTGGGAAAAAGTGATTGAACGCCCGTTACTAAAGGCAGCTGAAGCAAAAGCCCAGAACCAGCAGTTAACATCTTTCTCGTCATCACCTGCCAAACTGGGCAAATTCATTGGAAAGATAGGGATTTGGTTTTAAATTATTTTACTGTTTCATAGCCACTGAAGGTAAAGTGAAGCTGATGATAGAGCAAAGAAAATATATCCTCTGTACAGATCCCTGTTGAAATTAGTACTATCCCCTACAGACCTGCAGTTTGCTCTTAGACACTACACAGCCAAGTGCTGGAGTCCAGAATGTACGGCATGATAGAACTTTTGTCAAAGAAGCCAAACACTAAATCTTGTAACAGCCTCTTTGACTGGGAGTGCTATCTGTCTACAATAGCAGGAGGCAGGACTCATTTCTATATTTAACTTAGATAATCCTATTTTCTTAAAATAGGTTTGTTGAGTGAAGGAATTGATATAAATTTGGTATATTATAAGACAGGCATGGTAACAGCAGAAGGTGTCCCATGTCTTGACCTTAGTAAGATTTTTTGCACTGTCTCATATGTCAATCTCACAAGTAACTAGGGGTTTCTTGGCTTAGAGGGTATTATAAGTGGCTGTAAAATTGATTAATTATATCAAGGGATAGTTAACAGTTGTTCATTATCCAGCTAGAAGGATGTTTTTAGAAAGGTTCTGCAAAAGACTTTTCTAGTACTACTCAGGGTTTTTTTCATGAATGATCTTACTCTGGATGAAAAAAAAATATTCCTAATGTTAGTGGCTGACACAATTCTGGGAGATACTCAGCACACCAAGAGTGAGGACTAGAATTTACAATTTTGAAATATTAGTTCATAGCTTTAAAACAGCAGATTTGAATTAATAAAGACAATAGCAAAATACTACACTTGGGTAACACTGACCAAATGCAAGGACAAGCGAGAGAACAAGCTCTATAGTAGAAGGAGTGCTGGTAAGTAGCAAACTGAGCATGAGTTAATGATGTCAGGCTGTTGTGAAAAAGGTAAATGTTAAAATGTAATGCGGCAACAGAAGTGCTGTTGGAGACAATTGAAGTAATATTTCCCCTTTGCATGGTGTTAATAGGAACTTAAATTATACTATGTTCAGGTGAACTCTGCACTTTCTAAAAGACAAGACCAAAGTGGAAGCAGCCCAGATAAAAACAACTGTGGTCTAGAAAAAGTGGCGTATAGAAAGACTGAAGGACTCAGGGTTGCTTAAGACAGAACCGGTGGAAGACACTGTAACAATGCACAACTATTTAAGAAGTTGCTGCAAAAAAAAGAAAGGAGTAAAGCATTCTCTTTGTCTACTGGGAACACAGTAAGAAGTAACAGGCCTAAATAGCTATATAGAAAATGCTTAGACATTAGGGAAGGACAGAGAAGCACTGGAACGTACTAGCTGAGGGGTTGGTGGAATCTCCATCAATGGCAGTTGTTACAGACAGGCTAGACAAATATCCATGAGAAATTAGAAGAAAATTTGAGGACTACATGTGGCCAGGGACTGTCTGGGAATGGGAACTTGGACCTATCTTGGTGAAAGAGAGGCTCTGACAAGGGTGCAGAGATGAGATCTGGAATTAGCAGAACAAAAATACTAGTACAAGCAAAACCTTTTGCTCAGGCTGCAGGCTGAACTCAATGTCAGGTCAGCTATCTGTTGAAACCCTAACTAAACTCGGTCTAGATTTATACGTATATGAGGGTTAGAGAACAGGACAAGGGTCAACAGGACTATCTGGATTGTGGTGATCACAAATGTGTAAATCTCACAGTGCTTCATGATTACCTCTACTACTTGATAGTATCTGAAGGGCAGCAGTACTTGAAGATTATGAGAATGTTTGTTGTTTTATCTAAGCAATGGTGTGTCAAAGACTTAGCCAGCCAAAGCATGTATTTCAGCAAGGTAGCTCACTCTTTTCCAGAAATAACCACTTGATATTTGTGAAGACAGATCATTTTGTTCCTATTGTTAAACTGTCGGTGTCTGCCAAAAGTAGGAAACGTGTGCCAGAGTAACTTAACCAGAGTAACTTAACCAGAACTTCAAAAAGCTCCTTTCTCCACTGGAGCAGAGAGTTCAAAGAGTTCACAGAGCCCGAGAGTGTGAATAGAACAAAAGGATGCACCTACATGAAAAATGGTACAAAATCCAAGAATGCACAGATTTGTGCTCTTACAACTGCACTTATCAGAGAGTGTAATTATTTTCCATGTGGCCTACATGGGGCTGAGAAATGACCAAAGGAAGCCAGACATTTGGTAAGCTGTCGCTCTCCAAACATAAATCTTGGTCAGACTATATCCAATCAACATACACTAGACTCTAGAGTTGCAATGAGAATTGCAAGACACATTGCTAATAGTCTTTCAAACACCCCTAACTGGCTTATTCCATTCTTGTAATCCCTTCTTTTCCTCTCTTATGCTGTATACCTTTTTTTCCAAAATGGCAAAAAAATGTAAAGCCAAAAATTGTAATTTCTGGATCCTTAGGCTCACATTTTGAAGAATATTGGTTAAAATGTCTTACATTTGGAAAGGTAGTAATTCAAATTTCTTCTGAACCTGTATGACCTCATGGCATCTATGGCATTACATACACAACAGAGAGAAACAAAATTTGAAATGGCCAGGTTGGGTCCTGAGTTTCTGCTCACATTAAAATGATCAGAGGACTTAATACACTCCTTTTTTTTAATTTATTTTTTTAATTTTATTTTATTTTTCGAAGGAAAACTACTACCATGGGCTGACTTTGAGTCACAGTGATCTTTGCTCCTTCCAAAAATGTGTAAAAAGGTTTCCTAAGGCTGAAAGTTGCTAAGTGAAACACCCTACACATAGGACGTGTCAGCATTTAAGTGTCTCTTCATACCTGAATACTGCTTTCTCACATCATCTCCTTTTTCCTTCTGTTTCTTCTCACTCCTGCCTCACCTTCTGCCTACGTAGCTATTCTAAACAGTTGTCCTACTTGTCCCTTTCTGTGCTGTTCCCTTTCAGCTGGCCTTTTAATCTCTTCCTGCCTTCTAGAGACTGTAAGCCCTGCAGTGTTTTTATTTCTCTGCATTCAAAACAACTTGCATTTTCCTAATCCATGTGGCAAGGACAGAGTCAGCCTCTTCCCTGTTGAGTACGCTGCCAGCCAGAAATGCGTGAAAAGTCCTTGTCTGTCCCTATAGTACCAGGATGGACAATACTTGGCTGGATTTCAGGCTATTGCACTGTGGCCCTGCTTATAGTCTCAGAGGAAGCAGAGGAACTGCTCTGCACAGGCAGACTCTAAAGATTTTAGCTGACAAACTGTACAGCTGAACAGATACAAATGCGTTTCTCAGAAACAACTCTGCCAATGTTAAACTGCTTTTCTTGGGAACAGCCAGAGACACATCTCAACATTTTAGTAACCTTAATCCAGGCCAAGTTTGAAAACATGAATGCTTTAGTGATCCTTTTTTAAAAAAAAGGTTCTAAAGAGAACAAAGAACCACACAAAGTTCTTTCACAAACAACTCCATAGCATAATGTAAATACAAAAGTTTTTTTCTCTCGGGAGGAAAACTCTATTCTCAAGAGTGGCAAAACTTTTACAGACACACATGTATTGTCCTGCCCCAGATGCATGACAGGAGTCACTGGAAGGTTTGCGTAAGACTACAGAGTGCAGAAGTATTTTCACATGTACCTCTAGCAGGACACCACACTAATGTGACTGGATTGCTTTGAGTAGCCCAGCTAGCCTATTCAGAGCTCTCTTTAGCCTTCCTGCTTCATATCAAATGATGATGCGAAGGCCTAGCTCTGGGCAATTTGGTTTTCTATGAAAGCTAACCAGACCAGTTTTATCAGTACATCAAAAATGCTCCAGGTTTTCACTCTGCCCCAGGGTTTGATCCAGCATAGTCCTGCCTGGGAACTGATCTGTGCCTTAGCATCTCTTGATGTTGATAGCTAAACATTCTTTCTCTAATAGACAGCACAGCTCTGTGCAGACAACCTTGATAAAGTGACATTTTTCCAAAGATTCTGGAAGGCAGTCTCTCAGCATGGGAAGTGTTGGATTAAGTTGGTTAACACTAGCATGGTTGTAAGCAAAATGATATCATATATATTTGGCAGAAGTTGACTGTGGGTGTTGCTACTCTATTACATGTTTATAAAGAGTAATTGGGAAGGAGGAGGTCAAAACCAACTTCCCTCAACTCTGACCTTTTTTCATTGTTATTGCAGGTCATCTTTTGATGCACCTTCCTAGAAATGGTGAAACTTCCTGACCATTCTTAGATATTAATACTGTTGTAATCGATATTTCAAGAGTTCATGACTAGATAGGATTTAGCTGGTTCTTAAAATGAATTTGGATCTATAGAAAAATTTAACACAGTTTTAGTATTAAATTTTCTTTATTAACTAATTTCATTGCTATTGTCGTATCTATGAAATATTCCAAAAATAATTATAATGTCAGCTGAATGGTCAGAAAAAACAGAGCTCTTATGTTCGAATCAGTGTAAATGTACATGAATTTAATTATTTGACCAAATTCAGTATGGATCATGCTACTGATCAATTCATCTGCCACATTTAAATCAGCATCTAGTGCAGGGGACACTTCAAGGTGTGTAACTTAAGAATAGTCTCTAGATTTTAGTTTGAAAGTATTTCTTTGACCAGAATGGCTTTAATTTTGAAGGAGATATCAAGAATATAATTTACACCAAGGGAAATAGGTGCAGTGTCTGGGATGGACATTTATTTATAATCATATTTATTTATAATCATATAATCAGGAGGTTATTTCATAATTTTTCATTCCTAACTGAGCTCCCCAAAATTAGGAAATTGTATAAGCTTTTGAGTACACAAAAAGCCTTGTGAAAATCTGTCTTTTTGTCAAATTGTATCTATTGGCTCCATAAAAAAGAGTTACCTGCCCCCATAATGGCTGCCTCTCTTACAATGAGAAATCAGAAAAATAGACTTGTGGATCTTGAAAGAGCAAGGTCCATTAAAACTTTCTCACTTTCCCCAGATTTCCCTATTTCCTGCATATAGAATGAACCTTAACACTTTCCCCTTGCTTTTTATTCCTACTTAAAAGAGCAGCCCCAATAAGGGAATCCTACAGACATGCCATGATTAAAACAAGTCATTTCCTTGTTTGATAAAAGCATTGTTATTTTAAAATAGAAACAACTACTGAAACTCCTGTATATAATATAATTTTTTTCCTCTCTGTCATAGTATAGCCCTATTATAACCCTGTTTTCCCAATATCAACAGCAGGAATCTGGTAATGCAAATCCAAATCTTTATATCCTCATCAGTCTTAACAAAGCCCAGTGAAGTTCTGTGCTCAGAATGTATCTTCCAAAAATGTTTTAAACTCCCAGGATATCACAGAGGTGAGATCAGAGGCCTACTTGTGCCTTGGGGACAGCCTCATGGCCGGGACATCAGGTTTCCACCCCGGGACTGCAATTTGAACAGCTCTTTGCAGAGCAGCTGAGACTGAGCACCCACCAAGCCCTTGTGTATTTATCAGTGACAGGCAAATAGGAGTGACAGAGAAGTTTCAGAGCAAACATGAACGCTCCTTTAGCTATGGCCCTGCTCCAGGTAGCAGGGATCGAACGAAGAGAAAAAATTCCCGTGACCTACTCTGTGTGTACTGTGCTTCCCTTTACTTCTGGAGGACGAAACAGACATTCCATGTATGGAGCTCAGGCCAGTGGACTGCCTGCAAGACAACAAATGTCATCTGGAATCATAAACTGTAGCACTGTGCAGCACACAAGCATACAAAACCTTCTTGAACAACCAGATTACAAAATTATGGCTTTAGGCAGCACAGCAGGAGTGGTGGGCATGATGGGGAATGGAGAGCAGGAGCATGGCACACAGTAATGCCTATCTGGAAAGAAAACCTGGAGTATAAATACAAAACCATAAAGGATTGTAAAGCTGCCCAGTAATGACAAAAGAGCACAAATGAATTGGCATCATATAGGAATATACTATTAGCAGACATGTTGTTTTGAAAAGAAGAAAGATAAAAGTCTTAAGTTATCACTGCAGAAATTCTTCCAGTCCAAAAGACAAAAGGGAAAATTATGTGGGTACACTTCTGTCTGGGCAAAAACTACAAGTGTCTGTAATGTTAGCCCACTTTCCAATGGGAAATAAATGTATAGATAGGATTATTTGTGTTAATAGTTAGGAAGGCAATCGGCTAGTATTCTATTTTGAAAGCATAATTAGGAAGGTATTTAATAATGCTCAGGGAGATTGCAATGAAGCAAACTCCATAGAAGCATTGGATACACGAACAATTTACTCTTCCATGGCAAAGCTTACAAAGAGATATTTTTACTGATCATTCATACACTGATTTGGGGAACATGGATAAAAATAACAATAAATCTAGTATTTTCACTGAAAAGATTAGATATTAGCATCACTGAAACTCACTAGGATGAATCACAAGAAGTTGAACTCATTGTTTAAGGAGTGAGGAATGCATGAAAGAGTCAGAGTGAATGGCCAGCCTCTGTTAGGGATATTGCTACCAGATATAGAGTTACTGCTAAGTCCGAACACCAGGAGGGAGGATGTGAATGTGTTACTGTGAAGCTGGTGAAGGCCAAAAGGAATCTGGTTAGGATCTATTGCAAATCATCGAGGTGAAGCAAAACAGAGAATAGGATTTGTTACTTGTGAAATACCTGCAGGCTGTGTATTGGGAGAGTAATGATAGAGGTTTCCTGAGGCTGGTAATTTAAAAAGTCTTTAATTATTGACACTTAATGAAGGTTCTCTAGATTGAATATAGTGGTTATTAGATGGTCTGATTATATACACTACTAGCAAGAAGAGTACCACTTAGAAAGGTATAGATATGCTTCAAACTTAATCTCATCTCTCTGTTTTTCCATTTCATGTTTCAAAAAAAACGTAATTAAACTTCTTCTGAACTAATACAAAGTACCTCTAAAAATTATGAGCAAATAAATTTAGAAATGTCTTATACATTTGGGTCCTGCAGCCATCTGCATTTCTCTGAGGGCTTGAATTGGTTTTCTTACTGATCCTAAGCAGGCACACCTACATGAAAAAAGTGACCAGCATGTCCAGGTAAATGCTGCACTTGCCAGACCAACCAGGCCTTAAAAAAGGACTCCATGAGCCACATTTTGTAGAGCTCGAGGAGAGGGAATATCTTTTTCTTTCTCCCCCCAACTTAGTTTCAAAGAGAGGGTAACTGGCCAAAAGAAGTGTAAAAAACTTATGCAGGGATATTGTTTTGAAATGCTCCTGGTTTCCTGTTCTTTTGCCATGAAAGCTTGCTTTCTCTGTCTTTTTAGAAAGATGTCAATTTACAGAAAACTAAGTAAAGCCACGTCAAATGGGTCCCCTGCAACCAAAGAGGTTTGGTGATCCAGCTGTGTCTGAAAGCAGCCTCATTAATGCCTATCAGATTCACCTATGTGCACTTCAGAAAGGAAAACAGCAATTTGCGTTTTGTACATACTGCAGAGTAAAAGATTATGGGTTTGATTGGAAACAAAGTTGCGCAGGAAGAAAATAAATAACGCAATATAATTCTAGGTGGTATTTGAAACTGAAATGCCTCTTCAAATTGCTGGTGCCTCAGCTATTATGGGCAGCGGAGTGGGGTGAAAATGTAGCACCCTGTCTTTTTTTATGCCAGTATCTTCAGGATTAGTCAGTGAGACGAGGCCTTCCCTCCTGTTGCTGTGCATAGTGGCATCTACTCTACTCCCTCACTGCTCGTTCTCAGAGAAACGCAGCATTAAGATTTGTATGGAATTTGATTGTGATGGCTTCGTTTCATCACCTTATATTGCTTTCCACCTTCGGATTTTCAAGCTGGATGGAAAAATGGAAATGCAGCAAATAAGCTTCTCCCTGCCACCTAGGGGCTTCAGATGGCATTCTCAATGTGTTCCTTAACCAGCGCAGCCCTTCTGGCAGAAAAACCTATATTACAAGCTACATTTCAAAGCAAAATACTTTTTAAGTCTTTTATCACAAGAAGTATTCCTGCACGTACAACTTATATCACTTATCATTTTCAGCTCATGGCCAGCTTTTCACAGAGATTGCGTATACAGATGGCAGAGTTGGCATTTGGTGTTTTTCTCGCGTTCTTCTTTCTTTTCTCTGTCTTCCCACCAGATCAGTTTTGCAGGCCCTACCTTATGAAGATGAAGAAGCTGTAAGCTTACCTAAAAGGTTATGTGATAAATTCAGATTTTTATAGGACAGTTCCCTTAGCACCACAGAGCATTTGGATTTGAATAAATTCATATCACACTTCAGTAATAGAGTGGGCATTGAGACATGAAGAGCTGGCTAAGTAAGGATAGAAGACAAAGAGGCAGGGGGTGGGACTGGGAATTCCTCCCTTCCTTTTCCTCCCCTCGGCAGCAGCAGCAGCAGCAGCAGCAGCCTGCCGTCAGGCTTTCTTGAAAGCCTCAGGGAACGCACCATCTTGTGCTGCCACAAAGACAGAGGCTGCTGCCTAGTGGTGGCAGAGAAAGACGGAGAGCATACTGCTGTCACACAGGCCACTGTTTCTAGGCCAAGGCGGGAAGGGGAGAAGGTCTCCTGGCTGCATGCACCTTCCTCTTGCATCCTCTCGATCAGCAAATCTTCGTATTGCACTGAGCTAGGGGAGGGTTGGCTCTTTGGCCAGCAGTTGGTACCCAGATGACAATCTCCTTTCTCATTCAGTAGTGAGCTGGATGGGAGCACACCACTTGCTGGACCTGGCTCACAGGGCTCCACTGGGCAAGCAGAGAGGTCCTACATAGTCCTTGTCAATGAGGAGCCATCAGCATTAACCCAGGGAGTTTCCAAAACAGGATGAGAGTACTCCTTAAAACACTCCACCATGTTCCTCAATGACCTGACAATAAATACAAAATTACCACTAATAAAGCTGTCACATGGCACAAATTCTAGACAAGTGATGAGTGTCAATGTGGGTAGGACAGCACTACTGAGCACTAAGCCCATACAGAAAAGTTACTTTAAAATTAAAAAAAAATCAGCCATATAAACACAAACCATTCCTATGGAATGGTAGATTGTAACTGGTTACAACTGTGATTACACAGGCTCTAGGGTGCTCAAAGTAGCCTGGAAATAGAGGGCTTCCTAGTGTAAGTCCAAAACAGAGAGCACGCTTCTGATCTGTAAGCATGGGAGTAGCACATGGGAACAGGAAGATGATGTTGTCTCTAGATATGCTACTACAAGTCTGGCATTGTATAGTACATCCCACACTGACATCTTCACTTTAGAAAGGACATAGAAAAAGAGAAGAGGAAATAAACCACAAGAACAAACCTGAGGGCTGAGGGACAAAAAATGTCTTACATTAAGGGCCTTCAGCTATGGTTCAGTGACATTATAAATCTGGTTTAGGATACCTCAGATCAAATAAAAAATGTTGCAGCTACTTGACACCATGTCCAAAAGCAGGACAAATTAATTTTGCTGCTTTAAACATGTTTCTAAATTTATGAAAAGGTAATTTTATCCTAACCAATTTCATACTGCATGAAGTATCATGTGTCTGCACCACTCTAACTCTATGTCACGTCAGGTAATGCCTGTTCCCTTGTGGCTGGCATAAATCCAGCATAAAAACATAAAATCAGCATGAACATCGTGTCATATGTAGTAGCTAATGCATCAGAAATATGATCCTGTGCTCCTGCATTATCTGAATCACACTCATGCAGATGGAGGACCTGACAGCTCTGTAACAAGCAAATTGAAAGATGATCTGATTTCTGTGTAAGTGATATCATGGTAAGAAAATACTAAAGGGTACTAAGGAGTGCTTTAAATTAGCACAGAGCGAGAAACAGCAAGCACCACTGGGAGAAAATCAAGGCTAGCCAAATTCAAGCAAGACATTTTAAACATGTTGTTGAAGTGATAGTAAAAGAGTTCAGAACACTACACTGCCAAAGAAAACGAATTCTGCATAAAGAAAAGATGGGTGCTTCATCTTCTGGGGTCTTCAGATCAAGACTTGAAGTTACTCCAAAACACATGCTTCAGTCAAACACAAGCTACTGGAGCAGCACAGCTGGTCATAACATACAGGAAGGCAGAACAGCTAGCATAGCGGTCCTTTAAAAATCTGTGTTTCTCCATTGTGGAGACCATATAGTCCTGAGCATACCTCTAATCAAAACTTCCCTTCCACATGCATGTTTGTTATAACAGATGAGACAAAATTAAGAATGATAAATATTTCCCTACGGAGAGAAAGAAGTCACTAAATTACGCAACAAGATATGAAGAAACTTTTCTCTGTTTCATACAAACATAAAGGAATGCTTAAATACAGATGTCAGATGATCAGTAGGAAAAGGAGTAGATTAACAAAATATACTTTTAATTAAAAGTGGAACAGCTTTATTCATTTCAAAATTTTAAAGTCAGAAAAACTGCAGTAGGCTACATCCATTAAAAATGTAAATGTAGTTTTATTATTGATCGGTTGTATGATTTATTCATAGTTGCAGTCAAATTTAACCACAAAAGTATGCAAAACTATTGTTAGATTACTTCCAGTAAAGACAAGAAAATGAAAAAATACCAAGATAAGTCTGGCTGTTATATCAAAGTACTGAATCTCTTTTCAAATATATATGATATGTAATGTACGTCATGAAATGCCCTAAACCAGGGTGTCCAGTCCCCTTTGCTCCTAACGGCTGGTAACGTGGCTAGCACGACCAATGCTGTAACGGCCAGAATACGTAAGCGCGCCGATCACCTATCAACCCCCCCTTCTTTCTACCCCTTTTTCAACACCAGTGCTGTCGATGGCTTGTGGTGGCACCCATTATAGAATGAGGAAGGGTAACAGCACATGAGATACTGCCTCTAAAATCCGGCGGATGCAAGTGGACTTAGGTGGGAACCGCTGCTGTGCACAGCAAACCCCGTGAGTGCCCCTGATCGTGGTCTTGGATGCCTCCATCATCACCGTCTTCTTTCTCTGAGGACTGAGTGAGTAACTCGTGTTCTTTTAGGTAAAGTCTGAGTCTAGATTACAATTATTGTATTTCACACTGATTATTAAGATTTGACCCGAGATGCAGAGGGTCCAAGTAACTAAAAAGTCTAGGTAAATACAAATTCTGGATAATAAAAAAGCTATGTAATTTCTTAGAAATTCTGTTCAATTGTACGCTATACTAATTGCTAAAAGTTCTGTGTAACAACAAGCTATGCTAACTGCTAGAAACTGTAGACAACAATAAGGTATGCTGATTTGTTAAAATTTTTATGTAATAATAAAGCTCTAATTATAACCATAAGCCTGTAGCCATTGGTCATCCTGCCAAAAATCCTGTCTGTCCCCATAGTATCAGGTGACACCCAGAAAAACTCCTAATTTGTGAATTTTGTCACTCTTTTAAATAGCAATTATAGCACTGCTTAATGCAACATTTCCAATATTAATTGATTCAGCAGAATCTCAGGATGGATTGCATGAAAAGAGGCTGCACACTGCAAGAATAATACTGGAGTAACATGCAGTATTAGAAACAAAATTGTCTTTTATACAGACTTGGTTAAAATGAGAGCTTTTACTTTTATAACGGAAAAAATATACTCCAGTCACAGATAAGAAGACTCCCAAATTATTTGAGAAAGGAAATGTAGGAGAACACAGTGCTTCTGCCTAAGTCTAGCAGCAGTGTTGAAAAAGAAGCCACTGACTCAAAGATGTATGCATACCAGTAGGGTAACATTTTTTTCCAGTTGTCTAGTGCTCCTTGTTGATTTCTGTGTTTCTGCAACAATCACAAATTCTTGAGAATAGCAGAATGCATTAAATTAAACTTAGTATAACTACACATAATCAATATAGCTAGCTTTCTGGGAGCCAAATATTTTATAGGTAGCATCCTCCCACTGCCTCTTTAGGAGAAGACAATGCCCATGATAACGATTACACTTAGTGTTTTAGCCCTTTAAACAATTCTCTATTTTAAGTTTATCTACAACAGTCTAGAGTTTCTATTCCTAAACTATCTGTAGAGATACTGCAGCTGGATTTTCAACATACTGATTTTGGTTGAGTTGCAACTAATTATTTCTGATCAATTATTACATTTATATTCTCTATTTCTAGGAAGCAAAATAAAAAATAGAAATAGGAATTGGGGTTAAAAAGTGGCAAATCAAGTCAGAAAAAGCTTCGCCTCAGAAGTTACATAGCTCTTTACAAAGTAATGGCATAACGTTGTCATATGCACTTGTCATTTGTGAAAAGCAGTTTTTCCCATGAACTGAGAACCAAAAGCCAAATTCCTCATGAAAGAACTCCATAGAAAATTTAAGTGGAGTAGAAGATAAAACAGCTCAGTATGTCAGAAGATATTTTGTGGTGATATACTCCAGAACACTGACTGCAGAACCAGGTGACAACTGTAGTGCTATGTCACTTCAAAGTTATCATTAACAGTGGGTTAAAATTCTACTTTTTCTCTGAGCTTCTGCTTAGTAAATACTAATCAGAAGATATAAATACTAATCAGAAGATTCGTAATAATTAGTAATAATAGAGAACAAGAGTTAACAGAATTCATTGACAACTGATATGACAAAGTTTCTAAAAAAGAAAACAAACCTAAAAGAAAAGAAAAAGTAGATAAATTGTTACTTTGGTAGTGAAGTGGAAATGCCGAATTGAGCATAAAGAACCATCTTTTGTGTTGTAGCACAGAACGCCTGCGGTGACATTTCCCTCCTCTTTCTGTGCTAACTGCCCAGCAACGCGGCTCAAGCGGTCCTTGCTCTCTCACTGCTGCAGTGGGTTTGCACTCGGGCCATCCACACGCGTGTTCCCGCCGCTGGCTTGGGCGGCCGGCGCTGCTCCCGGCGCTGCGCTCCTCCTGCCCGCAATAAGCATTTCCCGTGTTCCTTTACATAATATTTGGATTGGTTTCATCCAAAATTTATCTCCATTGAAACCTCTTTCTGCCTTTTTTTTGCCTTATTTTTTTTTTCTTCCCTAAAATAAAAATGCAAAGCATGCATCTTCTCCCCTGCTTCGAGCACCCGAATACCACCTGCTTCTTTCCCGGGCGGCCGGGACGGGGAGACCTGCCGACCCGACCGGCCCCTACGTTTCGAGCGAATCCCGTGGGCGCGGAGTAGCTGGTCCCGCGCCCTCCCGTTGGCGATGCCTAGCATGACCGCGCCTGACTCGGGAGAGATGCCGCAACCAAGACCTGTCCCAGCCCCACCGCCCACTCGGCCCCGGCTGGGTCCATTCGCGCACCTTCCCTTGATTTATTACGTCCCCCGTTTCCCGAGGGGAGGCCGCGGCTCTTCGCAGCCGCCGCTCGCCACCGGAGCGCCGC
>VWZK01007159.1:30573-60025 GCA_013396935.1 Baryphthengus martii
AGGCCGCGAAGCGGTGAGGCGGCCCCCGCTGCGCCGCCGCCACCCTGAGTGCCGCGCCGTGCCTCGCCCGGTCATCTGTGATGCGCCTGCTGGTGGCAGGGAGTGCTGCTCCAGCGGCGTGTGGGTGGCGAGTAAAGGCGGAGAGGTGAAAATTAGCAGATGTAGACACCCGTGGTAGTACTAGGGAAACCCAGTCCAAAACCTACGAGTCTGACAACTCCAGCCCATATTTGGCATAATCAGACCATGCTGAAACTTTTTAGGTGTTCCCGGGTTTAGTGAAGATGGTCCTAATGCTCACTTTCGAGTATGCACAGAAACCCTTCAGTCTCAACTGCATGAAGCAGTTTTGACAACAGTTTGCCTAAAACTACAGTCTGGGAACTAGGCTTTTCTTTGACGGTTTCCTCAGGGTTCTTCATAACTCTATAGTTATCTGGGGATGATTGTGGGAATCACTTCAAAAGTACGCATTGAATTTAAGCTAAAACTCTGAAGGAGACACAGCATAAGAAGTAGAGGGGGACTGTGATCTCAGCCATAGATAGCACTGGTGTAGTCCCCAGCTTCAGGTAGGGTTGGTTGGGTTCAAGCTGAAGGGGCTTAGTTCTGCTCGTTTACAGGGGAAGACAAATGGGAGGAGACTTCTGATGTTTAAACACTGAACTAGTCACATAGAGACCATTTCCAGTCCATGGAAAGGAAGCGCTTTTAAGGTGAGATTCCTCTCATCAAAGAAGTAATAAAACAGATAAAGTAATCATAACGTAGAAAACCCTCTTTCTCTCTGTTGGCTCTAAAAGATGTCTAGACAAAATGTGTCAGGAGAACTGAATCCCATTCTTGCTCTCTAAGTTAGAGGTCTGAAGTAATTTCTGTGGATGGACACTCCTCTAAGTTAAGCAACATGGCATTTACGTTCATTGTTGCAAACAACCACTGCATAATTGTTCATTACACCGCACAAATCTTTCCCTGACAATTCCTCCTTCTTGCCCAAGGACCACATCAGGGATTGTGATGAGAAAGGTGAAAGCAGTGCTCCAGAGGCATCCGTTGTATACATTAGTGGCATTTGAGAAGGTGGCCAGGTGCATTGCTGAAAGAGTGTGGTTTGTGTAGAATCACCAAAACTTTATTTTCAATCAAATTTTCTTTTTTTCCTGTGGGTGTATATGTGGATATTTGTTTCACCAGCCCAAAAGAGCACCAGGCAGTAATGAATCTTGCCCTGAAACTGTCTGGAGCCAGCACAGTCAAGCTACAAAATACAGACTATTTAAGTCACGCTTTTTCTCCTCCAGTAAATTACAGATACTCTGAATACTTTTTTTATGTCTCAACAGTAAATAATTCAGTGGGGGTATTTTCTAGAAAGAAGTACTTCAACAGTAAAGTGTTTGCAGGCCTGCTGAATTTGAAGGGAGAGGGGAAAAACGTATAGTCTAAAGCCTTGTTTGCATATCTGATAAAACTTCAGAACTCTTGGCTTACTTTCTTTTTGGAGAGAAAAATCCAACTATTCTGAAGAATTGAGTTGTACAAAACATTCAAGCGGTACTAAATGAGGTATATGTCAGAGGTATAAATTTATCAATAGGAATCATCTGGAGAAGAACTGAGAGTCATTTAAATCTAGAGGTCTGTGGATCGAAGAGGCTTTTTCAGAAGAAAATTATAGAGGGAAATCAAGGTGATTTTGTACTAGTGTAGGTCTCTTCCCTGAGTTCAGGACATAGCCAAGAATTGATATGGCCCACTACAGAATCCCAGCATCGTGTTCCCAAAGCACAGGCTGCCTTCTGACACACCTGTGCCCCTTCTGATCCCATGGTGCATGTGCCCGCTCTGGTTGCTCGGGGTGAGAGCAGAATGGTTCTGTTTGATTGCCTTTCTGTGATCCAGAGAGACTTCTTATCTGAGGGAGCTCCCGTAAACCAGGTTCAGAGCACAGTGAAAGTAAGAAGTGATCTGTTGCTTTTGCCAAAATGACCTGCAGCTTGGGTGTAGAGACTACCATTAGGTGTGCAGTCCTTGCCATTGCACATATAAAATCTTTCGGAAGGGCTGCTGGATTAAGTTCTGAATGAGAATGCTCAATAAGGTGAACACTTGCGTAAGGTAGTTCCTTAGATCTCCCAGAAGTTATTTGTTCACTGGGGACATTTTGAACAAATATTTTTCCAATGATGACATGAACATAGCTAGGTAGAAGTTAGGAAACGCTGAGGAGCCATCAGCTGCTGTTGGCTTTGTTTTACATCACATACATCCTGTGCCGAATATGAAACTGTTCATTTCCTATTGTGCTATCCTCATATAATTTTGTGTGCTGCAAGAGCACAGAGTTAATAATCCGATAAAGACATTTCTCTCCCAGTTGTACGTAGTCTTTTACTACTTTGCGGGAATTGTCATTACTTATGTAAGAAGCTGCACAACTATCACTTTACATCACATGTTAGATCCAGCTGGTGAAATTTAAAACATATTAAAAAGGAGAAAATGCTTTTCATTTTCCTTCAGTCAAAGATGTTTGTGCATAGAAAGAGTAGGAACCAAACAACATGCAGTTAGTAAAACTGCACTTTTAAAGGCCTGTTCTGTGACTTAGGCAAACAAGTGTAGAAAAGCAATTGGAACTGCAGAAGTATGCGTTAATTTGGGTTGTGAAATTTCATAAATAAGCTGCTGCTGTTGTTTGTACTCCTAACACTGATGGAAGTGGGAGAACAGGTTTTGAGGAAGACGAGGGAGATTACTCTAGCACGCGTAAAGAAGGAAGAATAAATCTCTTGCAAGATTAACGTAGCGCACACAGAGTTTTGCAGCGAGTTATTTTTAATAATGTGTTTGCATCATTACTGGGGTCAATATAAAACCTAGAACAAAAGACCACAAACAATAGGGAGACACTAGGCTGGCTTTCCTTCAGATTTTATTGAACATCATCTATATAAATCGGCCACAAGTTTGGAATCTGACCCCCAGTTCTCTCCTTTAATTCGTCTTATTTTATCTAGTGACATTCTTGGTGTGTTGTCTTTTTTGTGTTCTGATCCTTGAGAACACAGTTCTTTCAGCGGAGAAGGAAGATACCTTTACACCCGCACTGCCCCACCGATTCCAGTTAGCACTAAAACATCCTACCCACTGCATGTTATAAGAAGATGGGGAAACATGCTCAAGTTAACTGTCTGGCTCATTGAAGCTGAGCCAGAGAATCACAGAATGAAAAGCAGGGGGAGCTTGAGGAGCACAAGAGAATCTTCCTCATCTGGTGACTGGTGTAAAGCAGTCCACACAGACTGCACTTTCTGTGCTCACCAGAAGCTGGGAGGCTGTCCTTGCAGACAGTTTCTCCTGGGAAATTATCTATGAACACTATCTAACAACATGTTTCTCCTGGTCATTGTAAACCACGTATTTTCAAAGACTTCTTGCTTGGCATGTCTCAGACAGAAAGGACACCTTTGACAAATTTCATGTGAATGCTCCAAAGCTTAGGGATGCTAGAGCAGCTCAAAGAAGATGTCTCTATTTTTCAGCGTGGTTAGTTACCTTCTTTTCAGAAACAGTTGAATTGTTGGCTGACCTTTTCCAAAAACTTGGAACCAAAGGCACCAAACTTGGAAAACTGCAGACTGTATGGTTAGAGCTGGCAAAGTTACAAACAGTTGTAAGATGGGGCCTAACAATGGGAAATGCCAGGCATCATTAATGATTTTTGTATTGTTTTCTGCCATGTATGGAAGTAACAAATGAGGTAGAGCGGTCCCTATGCTGCTATGTTTCCCTGCCTGAATCCCAGCAGCAGGGGCTGCCACTGTGCCATTGTTGTTGCCTGCCCAGCCTATGACTCAGTGGCCAGCAGTGTGTGCACCCTGTGGAAACTCCAGCTGTGCTGGGTTGCAGTACAGATGCCTTCCCTGGAGGTCCTAGGCCCTTTGCTATTACAATCACAGACCTGCCTGGAGTGTGCCACGGCTTCCAGCTGATGAAACTGGGATCCTCCTCCATGGAAATAAGAGTCCAGGAAGGGGTAGGAGCTGGAGAGAATAGGCCTGGTGCCCTTATGTAGAGCTGGCTGGGTAGTAAATTCCAAGTACCCAGGTCCTTCAGATACATACCTATACCTCAGATGCCTGTCTATGTAGTGCGTGTTTCCAACTATGTAAATTAGAGAGGTTTTGGTTCTGAGCTCTTCCGATGGTTAGCTGGTTCAGAAACATGAAACAGCGAATATTTTAGGTCTGTGGCTTGCTAAACATCTAGCAATCATGTTATGTGACTGGGAGGCATGGAGAGTTTTCTCACCAACCAGCACCCACCTTCCCAGCTGGCTGTGCCCTTTCATTTTGCCCATTTGCTCTGCACTGAGGCAGCGGTCCCACTTCGGCTTCTCTGAGCCACTCGAGCATCCTAATTACATCCTGAAAGTTCGCCTTATCTAGGGAGACTCCAGAGGTGGAGTCTGAACTGCAACAATCCTCAGATGCTAGAAAACCGGAGGTAGCCTGCAACAAACCGAGGTAGCCCAAGCCCTTACTCACAAAAAGACAGAATGGGCTGCTTGGGGTAATTCAATCTGCTGCATAAGACCATTGTCACAAATATCTCACGTCTCCACATGATTGTTTGCTTGTGTTATATAGTATCCTGAACTCTGGGAACTGTGATAGCACAGCGATATTAGTCTTCTGCTTGTCAGGATTTTATGGCAAGCCAGCTCTAAGCTGGGCACTTGCAGTGAAGAAGGGTGATGGTGTGTATCCTGGGCTGCATTCGGAGGGGTGTTGCCAGCAGTTGGAGGGAGGCGCTTTCCCCTCTGCCCAGCACTGGTGAGGCCACATCTAGAGTCCCCTGGGCTCCTCAGTGACATAGATAGATGAAGTTACTGGAGAAAGTCCAGCAAAGGGCTACTAAGATGATTAAGGGACTGGAGCATCTCTCCTATGAGGAAGGATTGAGAGAGCTGTCATTGTTCAGCTTGAAGAAGAGAAGGCTCAGGGAGAGCTCATCAATGCATATAATATCTGAACAGAGAACTTAACAAAGGCAGAGCCAGGTACTTCCCAGTGGTGCCCAGTGACAGGACTAGAGGCAACAGGCACAAACTGAAGGGAGGCTCCATCTGAACATCAAGCAACACTTTTTCACTGTGAGGGTGACTGAACACAGGTTTCCCAGAAAGGTTGTGGAGATATCTCTCCTTGGAGACAGATATTCAAAAGCTGTCAAAACATGGTCCTGGGCAGCCTACTCTAGGTGACCCTGCTTGAGCAATGAAACAAGTGACCTTCGGAGGTCCCTTCCAACCTCAGCTGTTCTGTGATTCTGTTAAATTCTGTGGGAACTTCTTTTAAACATATAGGGAAGTTACCAAGTAAACAGTTTACTATTTGAATGTTGCTAACACATCCATTTCAGTAACTGGATGGGTTTGTTTGTGCTTTCATTTATTTGTGCATTTACATATTACCACAGATCTTGTGATTATAATGACGGTATATATAGTCACATTTATACATAAAAATAGCTAATCTTTCACAGTATTTTGTTTTCTCTTTCCAGTTGTTAACTCTGCTAGAAGTACAAGACTTGAATGAAGCTAATGTCTCCATGAAATCTCTTGATCCTAATATTTAGGGTGTCATGAAAAACCCCATTTAAAGTAGAAGTTGTAATAAAAATAAGATGATAATGACATGTAAGTGATGTAAGTTATTTAGTTTGGGTGAGTGCATAAGCCTTATCTAAATCAGGACCAAAACAATCATTAGTGAAACAGCTAAGAGTGCTGGCATGTGAATTGCAATCTCAAAGTATAGCTTGAGCTATCACCTGTCCCATTGAGAGGAATGGAACAGGTCATATCTTTTGGTGATGATACTCCAGGCAGTCTGCAGACGCCTGGACCTATTTTGCATGCAGGCTGTCTATAGGGAACAGACCCTTGTCAACACTAGCTGCCAAAGCATGCATTATAATCCCAGCTGAGAGCTATTTGATTTAGACCAAAGCCATGCCAAGGATCATTCTAGCAATTTAGCAATTGCTCTCTAGTGCCATTCCTGGCATTATCCAATTCAGATGCAGCCTAAGGTTGCCAGAATGTATTTATTTATAATGAAAGACTAGATTCCTCTGTATCAATCTGAAGCCATGAACACTTTCTGAAACAAATTTGATAGTGACAAAATTAACATGTGAGTCAAATCAACACACTGCGAATGAGTCAAATCAGCAGAGAGCAAATAGTGAAAGAGAAATTTCTCCTTGAACCATATACCTGAGCAAGAATGAATGTCTGTCATTCCAGCCTCAGCTTCTGCAGAGCTACTGAGGTCCCGTCTGTTGACTCTTGGAACCTGGATATCCTCCCTCCTACCTGGAAGGTTAGCTCCTTGATGATTTTTGACTTCTTATAATCTTTTGCAAGTTTGTTCTTCACAAACTGCATAAGATCAGCACCTCACTTTTTTCTCTAAGGCAAATGTAAACGGCTGTTTCAAAAAAATTTACTTTCTCTTGGTGAGATACAATGGGGTGCCTTGTAAGATGAGAACTTTCATTTCCTGACCTTGCATGAAACAAAGCAGAGTTCTGTTTTCACCTTTTCAACTCTCCACCCTCCCCTGAGATACTTTGGGTACTTTTAGATCCATATGGTATTTGCAAGTGGTAGCACCAGTTACAAGGATAATTCCGTTTCCAAATCTTCCATTAACATCATTATAAGGAATGTTTCCAAAAGTGCTGAAATGAGCTATAAAATAATTCTAGGACTGAGCAAATAATACAGCAATATTTTAAGATTACTTGTTTTTTAAGATTGAGAAGTGACTTTATACATGTGACAGTACCTTCATAGAGGTAAAATACTTGGTGCTAAATGACTCTTTACCTTATCAGAAAAATGTGTAACAAAACCCAGTATTTGGAATGAAAAAGCAGCCACCTTCAATTAAAAAGTTGTATATTTTTTAAAGTTGGAATTCAGTCTATTATGTCATAGTTTATTCTATGACAGTCACTGTCATAGAATAAACTATTCGAGCTGTTGAGTCTCTGTTGCTTAATGCTTTCCAAGTAAGACTGGCTGCATTTCCAGGAGATACACTTCTAGTGTGTATAATTAATAGTTCAATACATGAGTAGCTGGATAAAATAAAGTGGCCTCTGTTAGGTACTTGGATAAGGTGAATCAGTTTTTTTCTGGCCTTGAAATGAGTGAGCTTATGAGAAGCAAGAAGAAGCCATTGCTGGATCTGTTAAATCCACTTCTGTCCTAGTTATAAACATGAGTTTATGAAGCTGTACTGCTCCTATCAAAAACATTATTCACTTCTTTGGCCATTCAAAGAAGTCAAGATACAGCCTAGAAATGAAGCGCTCTCCAGAGAAATGTGACATGCTAACAGTACCCAGCGACCTCCACCTGTCATATGGAGCACGGATGAGTTTCTCAAAGCCAGAGAAAGTAAATAGAGACTCAAAACCACCGACACAACTACCAACACTTACACTTGCCAGCCCGGCCTCTAGAGTTCAGCTGGTCATGTTCTACACTGAATCGTTCAGTTAATTTGCAGCAACAGTAAAGATAATAGATATTAGATTATTTAAGGCAGTTTATGTGACCAAGTAATCGGGGATTGTTGCACACTTATGGTTATATACCTACTTGTAATGATTGAATGTTTTTGATCCTAAATAGGGGCAGTGGTGACATTAAAGATGATGTGATGTGGAAGGTGGAAAAACAGTCTTGTTTGACTTGGTCTGCTTGAAGCTGATATCCTTGATTTTACCTCTAATTGTTTCTTGCCGTGTTTTGTTATCCTCTCAGTTTGTTTTAATTTGGATTTGGTTAGTATTTGGCCTTGATCTAATAGTGAGACACCACATGTTGCTGTGTTGTTACTTACTAAAACCCTGGCTGGACAATCACTGTTTGCCAATTTCTACTGACTTTCACTTCTGTCAATATACTAGGCAGTGGAGAGACCCTTAGGAAAGTATCATGCAGAATGAGAAGCTGCTGTGTCTGGCAGTTACAGTAAGAACCTGGGTAACATGCCATCTGGGTAATAAAAGGCACCCAGACCTTTGTGTTACTTTTATACTAAAATCTGGAAAAAACAATTAAATTTCTGTCATTACAGCTAAAGATCTACAGTTCAGCATCTGAAGTGCCAGCGGGAGCTGGAGGGGAGACACAAGGCGGGTTGGTCATGGATTGAGCAGGGAGCTGTGGCTGCTAGATTTGCAAGGGGTAAATGTGAGGAGGGAAAGGTGTATGACATGGGGACAGAGCATCTGCGTCCCAGACATATGATTAAATATGCGTGTGGATTCAAGCAGAAAAATTAAAGTACCTGGTATGAAGTGCTCAGTACAGGGTTACCAGGTGACATGATGTAGCTGAAAGGGCTGTTTTCTCAACTGTAAATTAACACCAAGTGCTGTGGCTTTTTTTTATGTACATGCCTGTGGTTTTCATATTTTAATCAGCATAACATCTGTTTAACATGCGCTTAATCTCTGTTTGCTACATGCCTCATAAATTCTTTGTAAATTCATTGAGATTATTTGGAAAGACTTCTCTTGACTTCAGAAAGATTGGATATGGCTTTTTCTTAGATTTCAAGGGAATAATATACTAGTCATTGATTACCATTTTGTGTTAGATTTATTCAATACCATTTGAAAGGAGACCCTGGGGACTTGTATTTTCTCATATTGTTTCTTCAAACTCTGCTGTTGTCCTAAGTATATGCTTGGGCAGACAATAGAAGTTTAGCAAGAGAAAGAATGGTTCAATATTTTACTCAGCACTTGGGAGATCTACATTCACTTCTCAGATCTGCCAGAAATTCCTCAGGTAGTTTTGAGCAAGTTATTCAGTCACTTTTCCCCTCAGTCCTTAGTTTTTGAAATGGCAATTAGAGCACTCTATTAAGTCCTGAGTCCCTGGTTTGTAAGAAGGCTGGTGTATTCAGGACTATGAGCTTCTTGAACACTACAATACTGAGCTACTTCCTTAAAATATATCAGAAGGAACTAAACCAAAGTGCATCACGAGCCCTGGAAGACCTTGTTCATTAGCAGCAATGCTTCCTGGCACAGCCTATACACACGTGCCTTGGTGCACAAAGCAAGCTCTATCAGTGACGAAGCATTGCTGACTTCACAGTCTGTGAGGCTGACATATTCCTGGCCCAGCACGGGCTGCACTGATTTTAGGACTTTGCTAATAAGGCATAATTCTTTTATTTTACCCCTGGCAGTATTCTTTTAGGAATAGTTTCTAATTTTCCTTACTTGTGTTGTAACCAGCTTTGGTTCTTGCTCTATCTCGGCATTTCCCTCTTACGTGCTTGCAAAGCCTGGTATGCAGGTAGTGGTAATGGAGAGGGCATGATACTGTTTTACCTCTGTTTTGCCAAGCTGCTCTGACTATCGTACAAGAAGTAGAAGCATTTGATTGCTTTCTGTTTGCTTCCTTTCCAGAGCTGCTGAGGGTGCCTAAAGGATTAGCTGTAGCTAGAGCATGTGCCAAGCTTACACTAACTGTTTATGTTACTATTGTGTTTAGTGTGCTCCTGGTACGTCTCCTGGGGTTGTCCAGTGACACCATCCATCCTGCTTCCCATTTGGGAATCACAAACTGCCCCAGTTCTTGCAGAGGTCCTTCTACTTGACTCTGACATCCTATACTCCCTGCAACCATGCTGCAGAGCCGTGGGTAAGGATCACAGGCCGATTCCTTTCACTAACAGCCAAGGCCTGTAGCAAAGATGAAGAGAGTGGGAGAGAGAAAGCATGTGAACCAAAAATTGCATCTCTGGAGTAGTAGTTTTAAAGTCACATTGTTGGCTGTAAGCAGATTTCCTCCCGTGTAAAATCCCCAGGGGCTTGGCTTATCTTGGACACCTGAGCAGAGCAGGGAGGCCTTTCCTGACGAGCCTCCTCTTGAAACACAGTGATGGGATCTGTGGCTTTTCTCCATCATCTCCCTATCAGCTGCACTCTCCCTCACAGTGAGTTTACAAGCCTGGTCCAAAACCCAACACAGCTCAACAGCACATCAAGACTTGGCATGGACTGGGGGAAGAGAAGGGGACATGATCTCTTCTTGGAGGTATTCTGGCAACATTGTTTTTAAGTCATATCTCTATGATTGAAGACACGGACTTGCTATTTGGGAGTACTCAAATCTAGGCTCTGTTTCAGAAATGTGTCATTTCCCATTCTCTTCAAGATCCACATGCATTTGTTCGAGTTAGAAGTATCGTCGTTAACTAGAGCTAAAATCAAAATTTATGGCTTTTATTATGAGAATTAGAGTAGTATCAACATGATTCTGGCAGAGTTAGAGGACAAGTGTAGCTGAAGTGCTGACCTACACAAATAAAAAGAACAAGCTGAGAACATTTTCACTTGGTGTCAGTGACAGGAGTGAAGAAACCTTGCCTGTGTTAAGCAGTATGCCAAGTCCCTTAAGTTAGTTCTACATACTGACAAGCAAACAGAACTCAAGACACTTTTAGAACTTAGTAGATCTCTACTTACAGCTTTATAGAAACTCTAAAAATGTCTAATTGTAATAACAAGTGGAATATGCATTCAAATGGACTAAAATTAAATTCCTAAAACTAGAATGAGCACTTAAACTAATGTACACCCAGGAATCATTTGGGACAACTTTTGGTATCTCTTAGGAAAACATTCTGAATTCCTGTATTACTTATCAAAGTAGTATGTATCTTTACAAATACACAGGCAATTCAGTATATATGAAATTGTAAATATGTGTTTCTACATGATGTTTTTAATATAAATCCCATCAGTCCCATTGAATTTATCTAATTGTTTACTGTTAGCAAGTGAGTGGCTGACTGACCTGTGGACATGGTATGAAACCATGCCTTTTCCTTGCCCTAAGCCAGAACTGGGTACAGAAACATCTCCTTTTCTTGGACAGCCACAGACTGACTGTTCAGGCACTAGCCAGCTGTCTGACTACGTGTCAGCTGTAGTTTAGTTAATGCACAATAGATAACTTCTGTTTGCATTAAGAACTGACTGAGAACTAGGATGAAATATGAACAGGAACCAATTCGTTACTCTGCAATTAAAAGACTATGATTGGAAGCCTTTGGGAAAAAAATAATAAATCTGATTTAGGCATCGCATTCTAACTTGAATTCTGAAAAAGACAAAGATTTTTATGTGGAACTAACTCAGCTGCCACAAAGGCACTCAGCACCATTAGGATCTGCAGAGCCACAGGAACTGAACGCGCCTTTGTTGCTTGAGTTGATGGAACTAGTGTTACAAGTAAGAAGATTGCTTTCCATGTTGACCTGCTGCCTGCTGAGGAAAGATGGGGGCACACACACTGCTGTGACACACCATATATGTTTGGGAAACTCCATGGGAAGGGTGAGAAAGATCCTACTTAGTTTTCAGGCATGGGATGGAGGCTGTTCAGCCATTTTGTGAAGATCAATTATATTCAGCATGCTGGGAGGGGCTAGACCATACACATTACAGACAGGTATTTGGAGAATTAGCTGGTAAATTTAAAAAAGTTTCTAAAGAGCGTAAAAGTCATCTGAAGTGTGAAACAGGGACACAATTTACTATATTCCAGTGAGGATTTGCACCGGGATAAGTCAGTGCTAGGTGAAAACGGCCAGCTCTGGAACATGGAGCTTTTTAGTTTGTCATATAACAAACTAATTTTAAGAATTTTCTATGGCAGAAAAGACATTAATTTTCCTCTTACCTCCTTCTCAGAAAGACTAGTATCTTTATCAGAATGAATTTTTGAATTATTTTACTTCAAGTTACCATATTTTAACTAAAATATTTTGGTTTTCCTAAAACTGAAGGGAAAAGTATTTTTTTTTCTCCCATGCAAGTAGTGTCCCCAAAAGTGATGAACATTTCACCTGTTCTTTTGATCAGTCTCAGGCAGATATCAAGCAAGGAAAATACAGGAAGCAAGAACATAGGGAAGTGTCAGAGACATGAAGCAGAGGCATTATTATTGGCACTGCTTATAGTGGCTTCTGAAATATTGGAAACAAGCTGAGGCTATTCATCTCCTTTTCCTCTATGCTTATTTTATTTGACTTACGCAAATTAATTTTCTTCATCTATGTTACAATATGAACATTTTTGTAGAGAAGAGATACTGCTGAAATCTTATAGGCAATTAAAAAGGACCACAGTAGTAACTGGATTGTTTTTCCCTGTAAGGAAAAAAAGAGACTTTGACTGATATTGCACCTTTTTTTTCCAATTTAACTTTTTTTTTTTTTTTTCAAAATAAATGGAAAGAACTTCTCTGCTTTGTTAGAAGTTGAAAGCAAAATATGTAAAAATGTGATACTGATGTATATCCAAAGCTTGAGCAACTGCTGCTGCAATTATTCTTTCCTCTGCCATTCCGCAACTTTAGTTTGTACTAGGCCTGGCCCGCCTAATCATGTTGTTCTGGCACAGCCTGGGCTGAATGTCCCACTTTTCTCTGAACATTATTGGCATATGCCAAGGAGCTCATGGAAGGTCAGACTCTATCAGAACAGCTTATTGAGGGGTCTTTGCATGGAGACATGCCTCCCCATTGGCTTTTCCCAGCAACCACAGAACCCTAAAATATATCAAGAGCAGTAAACCATATTTGGGAAAAAAAGCACTCCTGAAGTGCATCAGGTGTTGTGACAAAACCATTAGGTCTGTACCAAAAAAAAAAAGAGTGTCGTCTAGTCATCATCAGAACATCTCCGGTAGAACTCATCTGACAAAGGAGTGTTAAAATAAGGCACATAACAATGGTACACAGAGTTTGCCAGGAGATTTAACTGGAAAAATGCCTTTCCATTTTCAGACATTCCACATAATGGCAAGAGCAAAAAGAAATTAAATTCCAAATCTGAAAAAAATTAAGGGAAAATAGCATTGTATCTATGCTGGCAGTTGGCTAACATCGTTACGGCGTGTAGTCATGTGGTTTCTCTGTTCTGGTAAACCCCTACCTGGACATGGCCTACATACAAATGTTTGTTGATCTCATGAGTCATTCCCAGGAGCCAGCAAACATGACTAAAAAACAGGAGGACACATGCTACAGGATGAGAACCAAAAGAACGAGATTGATTGAAAAGCTGTCAGGAGAATATTTATGCAGTGACTATGCAAGAAAAAGGACGTGAAGGAAAGAAGCGGAACATGATCACAGCACCCTTTTGCTCCAGTTTCTCCATAGATGCTGTTCCTGTGCAGGGAATCCTTTGCACTCTCATGTATGGCTGAGGAGAGACAGTTGTCCCACTGGTCCCAGCCCCAAGACAAGGAGACCAATAATGATCTCCCTGGCATGTAACTGCCATTCTCCATTACACTCGTACCATAGCACTTTGGTAAACTGTACAATAGTTTGCTTGGCTCAGGGTTGACATTGTCATGCTATTTATGAAATCAATAAAAGCTTTTTGTTTCTCGAGCACATGTTTTTGGTTAAAAGGTTTCTTGAAGCACACTCATCCTTCATAAAACATGTGGATGTCTTTTGCGACGGACACTCACATTTTAATGTCACAGGAGGTCATATTCAATTACAAATACCATAGCATATTAACAACACATGTACAGCAGCTTCAAAATTGATAATGTGCCATAACGATCTATTAAAGTCCATTAAAAGACTTGGAAGCTTTTTGTGAATTGACACATGAAGAAGTACTGGGTCAAATTTAATGCCCCTGCACCCTGCTTTTAAAAATAAAAATGTCTCCACACACTTGCCCAACTGATGGAGACACTGAGCAGTCACCTCTCCTTCTCTTTCTATACTCTACTAGGAAGAGCTTTCTGCTATTCTGCCACCCACTGAGTAGGCATTTGCCTTTAGAAACTTCTAAAAGATGAAATGCATTGCTAATACAAGGCAGAAATTTCTCAAATGCTTCAAGCCGTGCCCTGACATGTTTCCATCTTCCTTTCCGTCTTCCCCAATTCATGGTCATTCCTCAAACACTGACACTGTAGCTTAGAAGATATTTTTCTCAAATTTCCACTTAGTGAAAACCCTATCACCCTGTGAGCAGAGGAAATCGGAGTTCTCCAAACAGCAGTACTATTAACATACTGTTTAATGTCCACTGTATGGGGCTGTGGAGAGTGAGAGGATGCAATATTTGTGCAACCAAACGATCAGAGACTATTTCAGTACTTTGTAGACCATGTAGTTTAAAGCAGTTCACAGAGAGAAATATGGAAATATGTTTTCAGGTTCAGTTCAGCATTTGAATTCAACAGAAGCAAAGCAAATTAGTGAAAATATTAGTCAATATAAGCCAAATATGCATTTCAAAAGAATGATTTCATTTAAAATCTGAAAAAAAATAGTATTAATACTAAAACTGCTTAAATCTACAAAGCATAAGCTGATTTATCATTCAGATTAAAAAACATTTTGCCTAGGTTTTGTTTTGTTGAAAAAGACATGAATCGATTATTTGTATAGCTCTCTCTGAGGCTGGCTGCTATATGACATTTCCTGTTCTCTTTGTTTCAGTTTTAACACTTTTTTTGCACTTTCATACACTCCATCTTATTATCTAAATCTCATTCTGCACCTTTCCTTTTAGATAACAGAATTGATTTTTTGTAGTTACTTTGAATCTATCAGTGAAAGATGATACAAAGTATTTTGTATAGATGTGTTTGTTTACTTGGGCAGCAGAGTTAACATTCTCAGCTATGATATTGTATTGAATAATTTCAACCAGTGTGTGCTGTGGATTTGCTGTTACAAACTTTTGAGAGGTGGCAAAAATACACTAAACACATTAGAGATAAACATATTACAACTGATTTATTAATTTTAAAATGTAGACCGTTTGGCAAATGATAATTTTCTCTTTCTCAGTGCAAAACTTAGTGAGAACAAACTGTAGCAGATTTAAGCACCTTCTGTGTTTTGTTAACACAATTATGTCCAAGCTTCATCTTCATTTCCTGCAGGCCAAGTTGTATGTACATTCAGCCATGCACGATGTCACTGCATTTCAATTTCTGTCAGGAGTACAATCAATTAAAACATCATCACATTCTTGCACTTTTCTATATGGAAGACAGAAAAGCAGATTTGGCAGTAAAGGAATGTTGCAGCAGAACGTTTCACAAGATAATAAAAGCTGGATGAAAACCAGGACTGTCATTGTGCCAAAAAAGTAATCATCTAAATTGTTTTTATTTCAAATTTCAAATGTGTTTTAAATTTAATTACATTTTTAAGGCAAACTTTCTTTGCTTTATGTAACAGTGGCTGTTAATAGGGATTTTTACTTTGGAAAACTATACTTGGGTTTACTTTGGTTTTGTGAAGACTTGTTTGCCTTACCATAGCACTGTCAGTATGGACTGAATAGAGTTTCCTTTTGTATTTTTCCATTTTGTTTCCTTATTTGAAAAGTGTCAAAGAAATTATCATTTCTTGAGTGACTGGCATTTGGCAGTCCCTGTTACAAGTCAAATGTTAAACGATCTACTCTGTCACACAGAAGTTTAATTTTTCTAATTGCAGTAGTTTCTGTGATGTGTACAGTAGGGTGCTGAAGTAAGGTTTGGGAAGACTTCCTAGCTCTAGCAGATGTTAAGCATAGGATGACTTTGCATCTTTTGTTTATTTCTGAAGTTACAGTGCTTTAAAAAGTATTTTCTTTTGGATTCCTAGAAAAGTCTGTGAAAATCTGACCTGAATCCATCACGGATACCTGTGTGGGAGGAGAGGTGAGTGTGCTTCAGCTTTGTATTCCTGTTGCTTGGAGTAGTGACTCACGATATACATGTACCTACAACATGCTGGCTCCTATGGAAACCCTGCTGTCTCCCTACCTGTGAGCTTCAAAGTGGGTGGCCTTTCCAGGGGACTGTGGGGTCCCAAGGTGCCCAGGCCTGAGGTGCAGGGAAAGACGTGGAATAATGCAGTGACCACAGCCCTCCATGCTGACCAGTGAGACACTGGGGACTCCTGGATCTGAGGCACTGTGGCAGCCGAGTTGTCCTAGACCCATGTGGCTTTACCCCTCTTTGATGAGAATATTTTTTTAAGTAGATATTCCTTCCCATGTCATAAGGAAACAGGTCTCCCCGCAAAAATGAATTGCCTCTTTCTGATCATCACTATTAAAGATGTTGAAAGGAGCGTAGGAAAGCAATGTGCCGTAGTCCTACTGGTTACCAATGAGAAGTTGGTACCTAACCACTCAAGGTGCCTTAGAAAATCCCAGACAATTATGAAATTGAACAACATTCAGCTATCATTGCACATTCCAGTAAAGGCTGCATGTCTCTCATTTGTAGGCTCCAGACTGTCTCTAACAATTATGTGTCTCTCTTTTTAGCATGGGAACAGTGCCTCTTCAAGGAATGACATGTTCCTGATGCATTTCAAAGTAAAACCCTTGCTGCTCTGAAAGCGCCCGTGACCTTCAGTATGGGGCCAACAGATCTCACTGAAGATAGGTTCATATTCTGGGTGTCAAAATGTTTCCAAGGACTGGGTTTCCTGTTCAAACTTTTGCTGTATTCCCTGGTCTGCATTTTGCCACTCATTTTTTCCATTCTTCTGCTGCTAGCTATTTTTCATGAATATCTAGTCAGCAGGAACCCAGCCTGCTTCAACTTTACAAGAATTTTGACAATTGAAATTCACCCCATCATGTGTTTCAAAGCAAATCTCAACAATTCTTCATCTATTCCTAGCTGTGAATTGCTCAGACATCTGACCCAAATTATGGCTTCAGCTGGCAAGAATGGGAATTTGCTCAATGCAAATCAATCGCTTCCAAAAACTGTTTCATCCATTCGATGTTTTAAAATGCAAGTTTGAAAAACAGATTGGTGAGAACCCTTTGTTATCACTTGTTACCAATTAAAGACTGTGATTTCCTCCACTATTTTCAAAACCAATAGAAAACTCATTTCCCTGAAATCTTGGGTTTTTTTAATGGGGGTGTATCAATTCTGGTGCAAAGTTTCAAAAGACTAATGCTGGAATGACTTAAAATGAAAATAGAAGATTGCAGCCCAACTCTCAATTTATTTTCAACCATCTCATTTCCCTCTCATTGCAATTTTTTTTAATGTCAGAAATGCTGTTATAAGGTGGTTTTTACGTCTTTGGATACACTTTTCTCTTTCCTGATTTTTATTCTAGAAATTTTTTTTCTTTAAATTTGGACTAAATTAGAATGAAAACAAGATTCAAAATGCAAGAATTTGTCTTGGAATTGAATTACTTTCTTTCACCAGCTCGGAATTTAATCACAGCTGAATCATCCATGTAGCAGACCTTTTATCACACATCAGATTCCAAAGGACTGGCTGCAGTTCATCTCCATCTCCAGACAGATGCTCTATCTTCATCTCAAGCTGTCTGAACCTGGGTTAGTACCCGTCTTCCATACTGAGGAACGTTAGTGAGGGCCCACATGCCTCTAGGCAGATGGAGTGCAGTTATAGCTCATCACCCATTTCAGCTCTAGAGCGCCTTCTGCCAGCCGTTCCTTAGGATGGGAAACTCCATACTCAAGCTCTCCAAGGCACTGAAGTCAGTGACATGGATCACTCAGTGCCCTTCTTGCCCAATCTTATTTCTTAGACATCCACCTATGCATGGGAACTCACAACTCATTACTTATTTCCTCCAGGATAACAGAGTGAAAAAGGATGCAAGGCAGGTGCAACAAAGGATTCCTTAGCTACTTTAATATCCGCAAAAATGATGCACAAAAATATCCTGAGCTGTGATGTCCCCGCAGCAAGTCTCATTCCTGCCTGCAAGTCTGAGCTATCAAACACAGAAAGAGCTGTGATGAAGACCTCGCTCTCCTGTAAAGCCCCATTTACATGCCCTGTGGATACGCAGAAGCTCACTGAAAAGTAAACACAGTTCTACAATGACTGTTCAGACCCTCAGGGTTTGATTGTGAACTGCTTCTCATTTTTTATTGGCATCTCAATGTCTTGATAGTTTGCCCTGGGTTTCCACAGACAAATTCATGTCTTGCTCAAACGCTGTGCTTTGTGACAGCAAACAACTCTTAACACCACCTTGTAAAGTCTTGTAAAAGCAATACTGAGAGATGCAACTCATTAGCTGTCCTGACAGCAGTAGCCTTAGGAAGATCCTTGATCCACCTGCCATAAAAATGAATGTAAACATAGCAGAGGCTGCCACAGTGTATAGCCAGAGTGAGACAGGTTGATGGGAGGGCCTCCCTTGCCCGGAGGTGGAGTAACATCAGCATCAGAATTTCTTAGTCTGTACCCTCTTCAAGGCAGGACATCATTTGAGGTTAGAGAAAACCTGGAAGTACACAAAGGTTGGGATGCAGGTCCCTAAACATAGTTATCTACTGTCATTTTACACATAGGATCTACATGGGCTTGTGCACGGCAAATAGACAAAGGAGTTTTTTTATAGCTCTCCTTCTCTAGCCTGCCTGTAGGTCACATTTGGCTTTAATCTGTCTGTACCAAACTCTAGCCCTCATCCTCTACCAGTGATAATGGCCTGCTGGTGCCAGATCAGATACTCGTCAATATTCTCCCTGCCTGTGTGGGATGAAACCTTTCCACATCGTGGCTTATCTGCCAAGGATCATCATCCAAACAACAGAGGTCGTGGCTGGCACAAGGAATGGTATTTGGTGACACCACTTGCATTTCTCTCTTTCCAACCCACCTGTTTCTGCCTGCCTACCATGAAGCGTGTGGCTATTCTCAAACCTGTTGCAGAAAAGTAGTTACATAAAGCATGGATTTAAGAGCTATTAATTTACTTGTCGCTTTACTGATAAGATTTAAAATTAATTTGCTCAAGCAAATTCTCGTACTAACATGCCAGCATCACGTTTTAGCCAGCAACTGGTGCTATGTCTTAACTAGATCTTCAAGGCAAATTTCCAGCATATTATTTAGGAGTGAAGAAATTCCCACATGGGAGAAGGTTGAGTCCCTTGGCCTCAAACAGCAACTGGTGCTGGTTACATTAGAGAAACACTGCAACCAGCATTCTTCACACCCACCCGAGGGCTTCTATTGACATGTGAGATGCAAGAGGTCTGATTTTAACGGCAAGGCCCAAGGATGCTGCTTTAGAAACTTCTTTTGTGATTGATGTGAATGAAAGTGTTCTCCACATGTGTCCACTCAGTGTCTAATTTCTGTGTGAGTTGTTGGTCTGAGTGACAACTGTCTTGGCAGAGGATTACAACTCGGAGCTTGGGCACACGGAATAGGGAACGCTTTTGTTCTCATCAAGCCCTGATGCTCCATTGTTGTGTTTTTTTTGGATGGATCTGAAGACGGGGTAAGGGTGATACTTTTTTCTGTGTTTTACCTTGTTTTACTTGTCTGATCAATTGGGGGACATGTCTCTGTACCTGAAGCCTGGCAACTGGAAATGATACAGGCTAAAGAGAATGACAATTGCTGTGTGTGTTAGGCCAGTGGAGGCTCTGGGGACTAGTGACTATCAACCAGTTTAGTTTCAGTAGTTTGTGTGAGGCTTGGCAGTTGGCTCATTTAGTCTCCATGAAAAAATGAACAATTTGAAGTGTGGGTCTCTGCAGATACATCTTTTTAGAGAGATTCGAAGATTCTTCTTTTCGTAGTGCATGTTCCAAGATAAGATAGATTTAGGTTTTGTGCCAGAGGTGTGCTTGGGTAAACACAATTACACTGACTGCTTTACTGACTAGGGAAGGCAAGATTTTCTTGGTTGTGGTGTAGAGATTGCAGCTCTGACTTGATTTGATTTCTGCTCAGGAAGTTATTCCAGGTTGTTTATTGCTCTTTTGAGTTCCTCTTTTGATCAGCATGATCTTTTCTTTAATTAATGTTTACGCTTCTTCCATAGGGATAATTTGTTCTTTTGGCAAATTGTTTAATGACTGACCTTTTATTCTGGGGGACTGATTTGAAATACTCTTAACTAGATATTACGCAGGAAACATTTGGAATTGCATTCTTTCTGCTCAGTGATTTAATCTTGGCTGATGTTTGGGGACATTTCCACCCTGAGGAAAGACAGTATAATTCACAGAGTTTTAGTTCCACTCTCTTTGTGGCCCATTGGACAGGTTTTAATACAATCATAGATGATTTCTTTCCTATCTTTATTGTCTCTGTGAGAACTGTAGATAAGAGTTTATAGCTCACATTTTCTTTCAGATCTTTTCCTTCCATGACTTTCTAAGATTCATCTTATATAAAACATGTAATTGTAGTACTGTTGGGAGCTCTCTTAAAGAGATGAGTTTGCTTTGAGGGATGGCTTTTCCTCTGTTTAAACAGTGCTGGGAAGTAGGAAAGGCAATATTAGTTTTCTGTAAGCAACACATAGACTAGACAGCGCTGGGTTTTTGCCACCATGTAGAGAAGTTCTGAGATCCACAGAGCTAAGAAAAACCCCTTTTGATGTAACCTTAGGCACTACCAAGAGTACAAAATAGCAAAAACCAGTCTTACAGGAGGTGTGGAATAACAAAGTTTGATAAGTGGTCTGGGTTCCTGAGCCTCACAGATTTCTGCTCCCTTATGTCTTCCTCAGGGCTAAGGTATAGGACACAGAAGGCACATGTCATGAACCTTGGGAGATCAACTCTTCCTGGACCTATGTTTTGCAAAATGTGCATGCACTGATGACTCACCAGACATCATCAAGCTCCTCACAGTATCTCAGCTTTGGGCCTGTAAGGATTGGACAGGAGTTGATACTCTCCGCATTAACTTTGACTCAAGCAGCTGTGTTCCCAGGATGGCACCCAGCACTAGCGGTTTGCCACTTGAGTTTTGCAAGATCTATTAGTCTCTTTTTTTCAGGCCATGTGGAAGAGACTTGGGGAAAAGTTTTGCCACTTAGTTATCACCAGGCCTTTATCCTGGGGCTTAAGGAGAGATAGAGGAATCTCTAGGGGATGAAGTATTGAAGGGTTTTGTCCCCTCTCGGATTGTCAACTTTAGGCAAAGAATTTGGCAAACGGACTGCAAACTGGTGTGGTGCAGTGGTTTGGCTATGAACCCTCATCATTCCTCCTTTGTTCTCAGTTGAGTTTTCTGTCTGGAGCATGTAACTTTTTCTTAAAACATATGTGGTTCTTCCACCAGGTTGATTTATGTTGATGTGTTTTGATTATGGGTATGGAGGGTTCTTGGTCTGTGTTTCAGGTGCTTTTGGAGTAAAGGCTGCATTTATCTCCTGTGTTGTTATTGTGTAATGCCTAGGAAATGAGACGGGACTTGGCCCTCACTGAGTTATTGAAGTCTCTTTTTAACTGAGTCTTGGATAGGAATATTGTGACATTGTCTTTCTGGCCCTTTCATATTGTTTGGTTTAGGCTGCATCTGAGCAAGCAAAAGTATCTGAAGCAGGTATCTGAAGAAATCACTATCAGCTGCAAAGGAGAATGTTTGCACTCTATAATAGGCAAAGAATGAGTTAGAAATTATTCAGATGATTTAGAAGTTTTCAAATACACCACACTGATAAACCTCAGCCTGAGATCCTGAAGATCTGGTGGAAGTAACCTCAGAGTGATGCAACATCTTCAAACCCACTGAGGGCAAACAAGGTGGACTGACAATGAGAAAAAAGAGAATGTAGTGGATAAATTTAAAAAGTGTAGAAGGGAGATGGGAAATTATCAACTGACCAAAGGAAATTTTCTCTGAGTAAATCCTGAAAAAAAAATGGAACAAACTGTATCTGGAAGACAAAGAAGACAAGTATCAGTTAAGATAGGTTTGTCAAGCATAAATAATGTTAAACCAGTTTGCAATAAGGATAACAGGTCTTGCGGAAAGAGCTAAAGCAAGAGCAAGAATTTCCACATTTCATGATTCTAGCCAAGTCTTCCTTAGTGCTGTTTCATTTGATACTCTCATTATAATTTAAGGAAGCATGATTTAGATGAGTGGTTTCCAGTCTTTTCTAGTGTAGATCCATGAGGAAGTTCACAGTCCTCCACAGTAAATTTTAATTTCTAAAATTATGCCTACTTCCCTTTGCTACATTTCAGAAACCTGTCAAGGGTAGCCCGTTATCAAAGCTGAAAGACAATAATTAAAAATCCTGTACAACTGTAATCCTGTATAAAACTGCTTGCACATGTGACTACAGAGTAGCCACTGGTGGTCCACTATTAAAATGTAAAACATATGGAAGTGGTTTCTTTGGAATCTCTTCTAGGTTTACTCTGTCACCAGGTAATGAACCAAAAGGACAGAGATTTCTGGAATCACAAATCATAGCTGGAGATGCTATGAAGCTTTCTCCAGAAAACAAACTGAGAAGATTAATAACCTAATTGAAGAAGATGAATTTGTATCACTACTGTTTTTCTGATGGCAATAAACCAAGTATCATTCTTGTAAAAGCCATACTATAGACTGCAAGACATAAGAAATTACCATTCTGCTTTACTCAGAGCTTGGTAACAACTCAGCTGGAATATTGCCTGTGCTGGTCTGGTTTACATCCCTGCAGATGGAGAAAGTCAAGAGAAGAGCACCACAAATGACTAGTGATCTAGAAAATATGACTTCAGAAGAGATTGAATAACTGGGTTCTCAGGCCAAAGGAAAAGAAGACTGAAGAAGTCATGAAGATCTTTTATGTCCTTAAGTACATATAAGATTGCTGTAGAAAGGAAAGGAATTATGTTTCCCATATTCACAATGAAAAATAGGAGACTTAAGTTACTGCCAACGATATTCAAATAAACGTTAAGAAAAACATTATAATATTAAGGGTTACAAAGTGGAGCCTGTGGGTTCCCCAGTGCTTGCAGGTCTTTGAAACAAGTCTATCAGGAAAGGTGCAAATACACATGATGCAGCCTTAGGGAAATGGACTGACTGGTCTCAGAAGTACTTTTACAGCCTTTATTTCTAGGAGCCTGTGAAGTTGTCCAGTTAAACTGGACAACTATCTTAAGCTAAGATAACGTCTGATAGTGGATTTGAGCCAGCCCACTGTCTCCAGTTTAAAGAGGCAGGGTAATTTACAATAGACTGTTATTTATAATACCAATTTACAGCACTACAGTTAGGTTTGTGTATGATTTTACTTGAAAATAACATAGATCAGACTATTTATAAATCCAGAGTGTAGCTGTCATTTATTTTGCACCTGGGTTGTATTTCAGTTATGTCTTGAACTTTTTATTACTGTGTGCATTTTAACTGTTAAGGATCTGCTTGTAAATCATTATGTACCTTGAAAACCTAGACTGAACTTAGATGGGCATAGTCCATCTGAATAGCTTTTATAATCAACAAACTTTGTTGCCTCACTGTTCACACACTTCTGATTATTTACATATATGCTGAAGAGTACAAGCCCTACCACTGATTCCTGAGGGAATCCACCTATGTCCTTTCTCCATTGAGAAAACTTTGTTTTCTATTGTTCACCCAGTTATTAATACATAAATTATCTTCCTTCTTACCCCTTGCCAATTCAATTCTTTTTTTAAAAGCTTCAAAGGAATCTAACACCTATGGTGACTTTTCTCTACACAATATGGGACCTTGCCCCACAAACCACATCTAGGCATGTGACTGCTTCTAGTCTTATCCTGTGCCATGTCCCTGAGTGGAAGTTAGGATCACTGATCTGTTTCCTGGATTGAAAATTAGTGTCACATCTGTCATCTTCCAGTCCTGTGGTACCACTGCTGAGTTATTATGTTTGGATGGATTATATATCCAAGTAGTAGTTTCACGACTTTATACCTGACTTCTAGCTATATATGGAACTCAGATGTGAACACCTTCTGCCCCAGCCAACCAGCCATTATTCATATTATCAGCTCTGAAATCTCATTTATTAATTCTTTAGTTTTAGGAAGTTTCTTTGCCATAAAGAAAGGCTAAAGTCCAGCACAGTGGACACCAAAGCCTTTTTGCTAACCTTTTTGACATGGCCTGTTACCTGTCTTGCTTGGCCCTCTTACTCCTTGATACCATATCAGTTTACAGACTTTTGGCTGGTTTCTGTTAGAGATAGCCATATCATGCTGGATCTGACAGCTCAAGAGGTGAGGCTCTGCAACAGCTTCATGCTTCAGGTCAAACCAAGAGTGAGGCTGAAAATGTATTCCTGGTAGGTACACTCACACAAAGCATCCCAACTCACCTAAATCCCTGCCTTTTCTCACTTTTGGTTCCTCCTTTGAACATTTTTGTAATAAGTCACATGCAATTCAAAACTGCCCTTCCCCGACATCCCACAATGTGTCTTACAGCCCCAGGCACTGACCCCCACAGTCCAAAAGGAGATCCTGGAGAGCTGCTCCCTGTGACACCAGGTTTCAAGCCTGGACACTGGGGCTGAGGCCCTCCTGGGACCTCCTCTGGGGAAGGGGCCAGACAAGTTGTTCTCTCATTCCTTGGGGATCCTTAATTTGGGTTCCTTGTGCTGGCTGTGTGCTCCTCTGGCATGTGGAGATGGGCCTTTGGTGGGCTGATAGTGTCCTCCCGGGAGGAGCCAGGCAGTGTGTTATATGCTCCCCGCTTCCTGTCTCTCTATGCTCCTTTGTAGGTCTGTGCATGAGCTTTTAATACATAGTCTTAACAATTTCCTGCTTCTGATGTCTTTAAAAGTATTTAATATTAGCTTTTGCCTTTAGTGACTTGCTCTTTAAAATCTTTTATCTGGTCCAGCATTTTTTTTATTTTCACATTGAACTTGACAGACATCATGCTTTATTCCTTGCTTGAAAGAACCTATCTCTTTTTTCTCTCTCTCTATTTTTTTTTTTTTTTTTTAGGTAAACTTCTGTTATCTTGTGCTGTTTAACCACACTGGTTTGTCTGTCTTATCAGGGGTCTGTCAGAGTTTTTATTCATTAGAGAGACACATCTATTCTCAGTTTCTAAAATGGTGTCCTTAAGCAATCTCTGTGATGCCTATAAGCATATTATCCTCACATTCTTTTTACTTTCTTATCAAACAACTTCTTTATTTTTACATAAATCTCTTTTTTAAAAAAAGTTTTAAGTTATTATTGTAGGGTTTGTGTGTGTGTTTGTCTTTTTTGTTCCTGCCAGAAGGCTGAATTTAATACAATACGATCCCTTGTATGGGGTTCTACGTAAATCATTCCCTACTGAACCACGCTGCTCAGGACTGAATCAAGAGCTGTGTCTTTGCTGCAGGTCCTCTATGATCATGGCTACAGCACAACTTTAATCACTCTAATTAGTTTCCACTGCCACTGAAGAGGGTGGTCTTGCCTTTCCTCCCTGCTGCTGCTCCTTCCCTCTGGACCAGGAAATAAAATCAGTGTAACTATGTGACACTTAATAGTGGCATTTAAAACCTGCTGTCTTTCACTTTGGGAACAGCGTGTTAAGCAGGGAATTAAGCTGCCAAAACCTCCAGCTCAGCTCCATTTCAGGTTTGGCTGGAGCTGAAAGTGTTGCCAACAGCAAAACTTTAAATATATGGTTTAGGCTTAGCTCTGGTCGAGGTTCCTGTTCCCAGCTTACTGCAGACCCCCTGGGCAACATGTCCTTTGGTCTGTCACTTGCCATGCTTGAGGGAGAGAGCCTGTAAACAGCTTCTGAAAAAGCCAGTATAAAAGTAGAGAAGGTTTATCAGGAAGAGGTTCAGCATCTGTTGAAGGAACTGCCATTTGCACTCCTCTGCAGTTCTCAGGGAGAGGCTTTGGCCTCTGCAGCTGGTCATCTTATTGCAAAAAGAGGGAGATAGATAGAAAACATCACACTTCTTACCAGCTTTGCCAAAAGCACTTGAAAACAACTTCAAAGAAGACAACCCCCTTCCATGCCCAGAGTGCAAACCATCCCTTTGTAGGGAGTTAAACCAGACCAATAAAATCAGGGAGACACATCTTCTTTGATCGTTTGTTGCTCAGACAAGCTCCTCAGTAACAGTTTCTAGGTTAATTAAATGTAACTTTGTACTGACAACAGCTGAGCTTGTGTCCAAGTCTCAGAATTTGTTTCTGTGGCTGAAAGGTTGCACTCCCTCATAATCACAGCGTAAGACAAAAGCCCTCCAGCTAAGTAACACACAAACCTAACAGCAAACAGCAAGGCAGAAGACCTGCCTTCTTGGCTCAAGTATTGGCAGCGGGGAAATGAGCTTCCCATGTCAGAGAATTGGTTATTTTCACAAATTTACAATCATGAATGCATAACTCTCCAAATCCTTTCTTTTTTTTGTTTGTTTGTTTTTTTTTCTATAAGGGAAAGAAGCATACATTCAGTTTTTATGAACTTTCCAAGTGCTCCATGATCAGACTGGCATGGTCCACTCACTTTCAAAGGAAGAAATGGGGAGAGAAGATAAACCAAGTCTTGCCTACTCTTTTTACAGTTAGGAGTAAGAGGAGTGAGTGGATTACGTATGGAGGGCTCTGGTTGCTCTGTTACTTTCCTATTGCTTTCCCATATCTGTATGTCAAGTCTTGCAAAGCTTAATGACAGTACAAAAATCCTGCTGTCACAGGAAAACCATTATTTCTATGAAGTGCCACGTAGAGTCTATCTGAAACAGCTAACTGTTGTATGGGAACATTTAAGAGAGACGTTCAGCTGTTAGATGGGCAGCCTTTCTTTTACCTGTAGATTTCCAAAGATTCCAAAAGGCTTTGACTACAGGAGTTAACTGAGCTTAAAAATATTCTGTGATGCCTTGAATGTCAAGCCCCTCTATTGACAAGACTGACTGTGAATGCTACCCCTGGAAAAGTGTTTCTTTCTATAGCCAAGAGACACCACAGGTAGCATCAGATGCTGCAGTGCTAATACTAATACTTGGCAGCATGTCCAGAATAGATCCAATGCAGCCTGATATGGGAAGGTTTAACTGACAAGCGGACACCAGGGTCCTGATTTCTAAAATGTGCATATGGTGAGGCACACACTAAGTGACCTAGCATATGCGGGGTAGTCCTATTCATAGAATTGCCAAATTCTGTGAATAGGAATTACAATACAGACATCCAAAAATCACAAATCAGGCTCTTCCTTTATATAAAGGGGCTAGTTTTAAAATAATGACATTAAAAAAGAAAATAACCGTGACCTTTTTCTTGTTTGAAGCCTTTAATCAAAACCAAGTAACAATCCCCAGCTTCTCTCTAGCTCATGAGAGCTAGAAACGGAATTATTTCTTTTAATCAATTCTCAGATTGTCCTGTGTTCCCTGGACTGTGGGAGTTAGGGTTCTAAGGGACCCTTCAGTAGCATGATAATTACAATAAAATGCCTCGGTACCACAGAGCACACCCTTGGCAGTAGAAGGGCAGATCTGCTCACAAATTTCATTCTGAATAGCTGTTGGATGAAATTCTCTTCTCCTTCAGTTGTTTAAGTTTAGAAAACTGTGCGCCTCTCCAGGAATGGGCTCAGGCCGCTCATATCAGAAAAGACAGTCCTGCTTTTGGCCTGACAAGCGAGGGGCACAGAAAACCGTTACTAGGGTTTGTCCCCACTGCAGCGCAAGTTTTCTGCTGTCTTTGCACTTGGGAAGGCACAAACAGCTGACAGTGCAGCTTTCACGCAGGACCTTTTCCAATGGGGCCACTCTCTTTTTAAGTATCTGAGTGCTTTGCAACCCTTTTGAGCTGATATTTCCAGAGAGAAGAACTGCAACTCAGCTTTTAAATCAGTATGGAGGGGAATGAAAGCCTGCCCATGTTGTGACTTCCGCTCGTGATTTTACATACAGACGTTGAGCTCAGGACATCGATTTCAGTGAAGCGCTGGTAGTTTTTACCAGAAAGGTGACAGAAGAAGGTAAAATGAAGTCTCTGGCCAACCTCAATAACTCCTACACAGTTACAAAGCACCTGTGCCTTGTCTCTGTGAGGCTTCTGTCAGGGCAGATTATTCCAAGGTAATAAAAATTCTAAATACCTGTCACAGGGTCAAAAGCCACCTCCCTTGAGCAGAGGCGGTACCAACACAGCTCTCCAAAGGGCAGAAGAGACCAGGCAGGAGGAAGTATGACTCAGAAGGACAGCAAGGCTCCAATCTGTGTTCCCAAAACTATTTTCGCTTTCCATCTGAAGGCTAGAGTGCAATGCGCAAGCAGACCTGTCCTCTGTGCCCCAAGTGCACTCTCCCATCCCTCAGCTACAGGCTCTTTCCTGACGAGTCTCTCCTCTGATGTGGGTTTGAACATCCTCTAGCTGCGAAAGGCTTAAAACACGTATGTCTCACGTCCTGAGCATGTATTCAAACCACTAATTTAAAATTTAGGCATTACCACCGATGCCTTTTGGGGTTGGTTTTTTTTCCCCCTGTTTTAAAGGTTGCGATGAGCCTTGTTTTGTTCTGAAAAGGTAAGATGCTACCACCAGCCTTCAAGATAGGAGCCAGGTTTGGGTGCCCAAGATCTGAAGGAGGGCACTAACTGGACCTTTCTCAGTATGTCTCCAGGTGTCAAACTACAGGAGCACTTTGCCCCGTGGTGTGCGTGGTTCCCAATTCTCTTTAATGGGTGCCAAATTTCCCCTGTCTCCTGTATCAAAACTATGAAATCCAGGTTCTGGCTTTCATGTCAGTAGCCCTGACTGACTGCTGCAGCCTCGCAGTGTTGTAACACACTCAGGAGTTTAGAGACAATTGTGCAGGCAGAGTGTGATGGACCACAGATCCATTTTGAGCTCCTCCAGTTCACAGGCCAGTACCCTGACTCCTTTCCCTCAACACCCACTGCAGTGAGGCTTGGCTTCAAACAGGGCAGCCTGGAGCGGCTACCTCTCACTGCTAGGAAACAATCATAGGGCATTGAAAAGGAAGTAAAGTGTGTTCTAGAGCCTTTAAAATAATCCTGCTGAACTTTAATAGAAACAATGCTTCTACTGTCAGATACTCCATGGTTAAAATGCCACCAGAAAATACATCTGAATATTATATGTTTTCATAGAATCATAGAATCATAGAATCGTTGAGGCTGGAATAGACCTCTGAGATCAGCAAGTCCAGCCTATGACCCAACATGACAACACCTAGCTAGGCATGTCACTTAGTCACATGGTCTAAGTGACAAGCCCAATGGCAGGACAAGGGGTAATGGGTGCAAGCTGGAACACAGGAGGTTCTGCTTAAACTTTAGAAGGAACTTCTTTACAGTAAGGGTGACAGAGCACTGGAACAGGCTGCCCAGGGAGGTTGTGGAGTCTCCATCTCTGGAGACATTCAAGACCCGCCTGGACGCCTTTCTGTGTGATGTCATTTAGGTTCCTGCTCTGGCAGGGGGATTGGACTTGATGATCCTTCGAGGTCCCTTCCAATCCCTAACATTATGTGATTCTGTAATTCTGTGTAAGTGCCACATCCAATCTCTNAATTCTGTGTAAGTGCCACATCCAATCTCTCCTTAAAC
>VWZK01007161.1:0-13794 GCA_013396935.1 Baryphthengus martii
AGCCCATTGGCCTCTTGGCCACACGGGCCTGTTGCTGTGCCATAGACAACTTACTGCCCACTAGGACTCCAAGGTCTTTCTCCATGGGGCTGCTNTCTTTCTCCATGGGGCTGCTCTCCAGCAGGACGTCCCCTAATCTGTCCTGGTGCCTGGGATTATGCCTCCCCAGATGCAGGACTCTACACTTGGCCTTATTGAACTTCCTGAGGTTCCCCTTTGTCCAGCTCTGCAGCCTGTCCAGATCTCCTTGGACATCAGCACAGCCTCCCTGTGTGTCATCCACCCCTCCCAGTTCCGTATCATCAGGGAACTTGCTGAGGGTCCCCTCTATCCCCTCATCCAGGTCATTGATGAAGATATTGACCAAAACTGGCCCCAGTACTGATCCCTGGGGGACATCACTGGCCACAGGCCTCCGCCTTGACTCTGTGCCGCTGATCCCAACCCTCTGAGCTCTGGTGTTGAGACAGTTTACAATCCACCTCACAGTCCAATTGTCTATCCCACATTTCTTGAGTTTATCTACAAGGATGTTGTGGAAGACAGGATCAAAAGCCTTCCTGAAGTCAAGGTCTGTGACATCCACTTCTCTCTCTTCGTCAACCCATTTGGTCATGAAATGCATGAAAATAAGAATGAGGACAACCTGAAATTGAACCAAGAGAAAAGAAAAATGAAGCAGGCAGGTTAGATGTTCTGCTTAGATAGGTAGCTGCTAACAGACCGCTTCAGCCACCTGATGGAGGAAGGGGAAGTTCAACAACGTTCTGAACAAACACACCTGTGGGTGGATCTGAGAAACTCCCATCCTTGTCGTATTTCAAGTGAAGCAGATGAGATTTGAGGAAAAACTGCTACCTAGCAAAACTTGAGTAGATTGAAATTGTAGTAGATCGCTGGCTAGCTGCCTTCTCTAGAAAGGTACTTTAACATCCCAACTCTAAAGACAATCAGGTTTGCAGTATAAGGTGGTAAAATTCAGCTTGCGGTGTTCAACCGTTACGTACTCCTGTGTGTCAAAGTGACCTCTGGTTGTAGAGTAGCTCACTCAGACTTTTATACTTAAAAAGTGTTACCAAAATGACAATTTATATTTTGTTCAGTAACTGTTGGTATATTTAAGGGGAAAAAAAAAACCGACAAAAAGCAAACCAAAAAAAAACACCCTCACAAATACGATTGAACCTGCTTTATTCCAAGAAAGGCCCTCAGGGGTCTGTAGAACATTAGGTACCTACAGATTTTTAATTCTTTTCTCTGCCTACTCAGTCTGTAGGAGTGTAATGTCTTTGTATTTCAAATAAATCCACTTAGTTTGTGTCTAGAATAAAGCAAATCTTTCTTTGGAATACTGAGATCCACAGTAAGCTTGCAAATTATTCAAGATTTTGGCTGATCTGGCTGGACATCATAAGACAAATTTAGAGCACTAAATGGTGACTTATCCAATAGTTTTGAACTATTTGAGTTTTTATTTATTTATTTTTCTAATTAGGACAGAGAGGTAGAGGAGAGAGTGTACTGCAAAGAATTACGTTGCCATCACCAACACAGCAAAATAAACATATCTTCAGAATAATTCATAGCAAAATACTAAATGGTTTTGTTTGTGATGACACTTGGACAACGCTCCCTATGTTGGGTTCAGTTTAATCACAAAATGAAATTAAACAAGTTACCACTTTCTGAATTCTAGCCTTTCTCCAAAAAAATTCTCTTTTTTATTTTTTTGGTTTACTATTGAAAGCCTGCTATTCTTTGAGAAGCGTGTGCTCAAATGGTAGCACTTAAAAAAAAAAATAAAAAAAAAATTTGAATGATTTGAAAGATGTCCAAGCTAATGATCAAAACCAGCTTTCTCTTTTGTTTGTCTTTCAAATAAATAAGCAGCTTTTGGAGGAAAATTTTGATTGTATTGGTTGTTTCTGAGGAGTGCAAGTGTGTGCAGATATTTTCACTTGTTCAGGATATCGTGGAGGGAGAAGAGGAACTTAGTTGTGCATTTAGGGCTGGAATTTCTGATGCAGTGATAATACCTATGGAGAAATCTCAGCCAGCTGGGTCAAGTGCTGTTTTAACAAGCAAGAAACACACCACCTTTTTTCTTTGGTAGGTTTATGTGCCAGAAATGTCCCTGAAGGGTGGAAATAATGTCAGATAAGGCAGTGTGCACAAGACCAGTGTCACAGTCCTGAAGCAGTTTACATTTTAAATTCATATATTGTCACTGCAAACACTTTGTCTTAAAATACGTGCTGTTCTGTAAGCATTTGAAAGAATATTCACGTTAGTCTGCGTAAATAAACTCCAATCAATCAACATTAGGTAGGAGCAGCAATGCAGATAAACCACGGAGAAAATAAAGTGCAATTAGTGATCCAGCTTCGCTCTGATCTGATTAAATAAATTGCTGGGCAGTTTTTGATAGAATTGTGCTGTGTCTTTCTTCTGTTTCCAGTTAGACCGTCCTGCTCCCTCGGGAATCCCTCAAATGTGTTTTCTCTTTCCTGTTGTTTTTTTTTTTTTTAATATTAGACCCAGAGAGTAATTATTTAAAATTATTCAGTGTCTCTGCACTTGTCTGAGTCAGCAGAATACATCTAGGCCACGTGTTCCTGAACAGCTCCAGTGCAGAATTATCTTATTTTTTGTGAGGACTAAGTAGGTTCATAACTCAGGCAGTTATCCTGCCTGTTTTTCCCTTTATGCCTTCAGAAGGCCTGGCTAAAAAAAAATCTCTGAAAACAACTATAATTCTTTTTATGAAACCCAGATGAGCTTCCTCTGAGTTGACCTGTTCTCCCATTATCCTGGAGCAACCAAGTGGCTGGCAGAGGGAACGCGCTGTCTCTTCGCTACCAGGAGCGGTGGACGGAACGATGAGTCTTTAACGCACGTGATGGTGAATTCAGCAAACCTTAGCTTTGTTTGTTTGCTCTTCCTTTCCTTCCCAGGATGGCTGCAGCTCCCCCAAGTTACTGTTTTGTAGCCTTTCCCCCATGTTCTAAAGATGGGCTGGTGGTGTTTGGAAAGAACTCTGCACGGCCTCGGGATGAAGTACAGGAGGTGGTCTACTTTGCTGCCGCAGCTCATGATCCAGGAAGCAAAGTTGAGGTAAGGGTGAAGTGTTAACAGTCAAACTGGCAGAGATGAGTACTACTGGAAGAGATGAATGCTCTCTTCTTTGCTTGGCACGTTGGAGAGACCCTCGTTTCTTGCACTCAAACCTCTCTTGAGTAGAGAAGAGACAAGATTTTTTGAAAGTCCTGAAAGCGAAACTCAGAATGTAACTCTTTAGTTTAATTGAGGAAAAATGCGTGATCTGTACTTGCTCCAGCAAGACAGGCTGAACTGGTCACACCTCAAATTCCTGCACTGTGTAGCAGTAGAAGTTGACTGTATTAAAGCTGGTTTTGTATTACCTGGAAGTGTCTTCATTCTGGTATTTGCAACATAACCAGCAGGCATCGTGCCAGTGCTGCAGTCGAGGTGGGTACACTTTGATTCCTTCTGATGCCAGCAATTTGGGTTTATCTGCATTATATCTGGGGCTAGAACGCTGAGAATCATAGAATCAGAATGTTGGGGGTTGGAAGGGACCTCTGGAGATCGAGTCCAACGCCCCTGCCAGAGCAGGATCACCCAGGGAAGGCCACACAGCAACAGATCCAGGAGGGGTTGGAAAGTCCCCAGAGAAGGAGACTCCACCACCTCTCTGGGCAGCCTGGTCCAGGCTCTGTCACCCTCACAGCAAAGAAGTTTCTCCTCCTGTTGAGGTGGAACCTCCAGTGTTCTAGATAATACCTGCTATTCCTTGTTCTATTGCTGGACATCACTGAAAAAAGATTGTCCCCTTCCACTTGACCCCCACCCCTCAGAGGTTTGGACACATGAATCAGATCCCCTCTGAGGCTTCTCTTCTCCAGACTAACCAGCCCCAGTTCTCTCAGCCTTTCCTGACAGGAGAGATGTTCAGTCACATTACTGCAGCCGTGAACTCCAACCTGCGCACCCCACTGCGACACTTCCACGGGTGGTAGGTGCTGCCTGGCAGGAAACCTTGAGGAAACGCAGCAGTGCTTTGTGCCCGTGGTGAAGCTTTGCGTTTGGTCTGTGTAGGTGAAGAGGGTGTAGTTTCAAGGTTTACAATTCAGAGAGAGTTCAGGAAGCTGTGTTTTCTTGCCTCTCAGCTGAGCCCTGAGGACTGGCTGGATAAGCAGCCTGTCTCGTGACACTTGCAGTCTGACGGTAACCTGGAGCCACTTTGTTTGGACTAACCTTTAGACTTCACACAGAGGTAGAGGAGCCAGACAGCAACTAATAAAAGAGAGAAAGTGGTTGCTGCCTTCAGCGGAGCCTGGTCATTTGGCTAATGTGAGCTTTTTCTCTGTTCTGCTCCATTGCAGGCCATTGGCCTTTAAATTAATGTGTTTGACTTGGCTTCTTAACACAGTGCCAGAGCCAGCAGCAGTTCAAGGGTAGGAGCCATAATCTCTTGGATGTTTCTGCCCTCTCAGAGCCTCTGTTTTTACTGTAGGAGTGCTGCTGCTTTGCTCACTTCTGCTGCCAAAGCAAAATTGGTTTGCTTCAACCATTATTATTTTTTTTGGTAATATTTAATTTATTTTTTTTTCTTATTAGAACAGAGAGGAAGAGGAGGGAGAGTGCTGGAATCACGTGGGGCAAAAAACTTGCCAACAGTCTCATCTTAACCCAGCCTGTTTATTTGTGACAAAAGAGATGGGTGAGCAGGTATTTCAAAGTGGCCAAGCAAGGAAATCAGTCCTAGGATATCTGGGAGTTCCAGGGATATCTCTGTGATGTGGCTGCTTTGAAATCTGTTTCTTAGCATTTAGAAAAAAAGAATAAGCTTCATGCCCATTTCAGTTTTACTTTTGCTCATCCCCCGGGAGACTACCAGGTTTGCAACTCGAGAGGTGAATCCTTGACTACTAAATCAGCTCTGGCAAACTGTGTCTCCAGAGAGTGTTCTCAGCCTTGGGTGCCTTGCAGCACTTTGTGGTATTTTATTTGTTTAAAGATTTTTATATTTCATTTGATTGAACCCATTTCCATCCTGTGGCCCACGTGCCTGAGGCTCCTTGGTGGCTTGGTAGAGTATGTTAGAGTAGGTCAGAAGGTGCGTGGTGACAGGGGAACCGTTCAGGTTTTTTTCTAGCTTTTAAAATTCTTTTCTGGAATCAAATCTGTCATCTTTAGTTTTCAAGATAAATGACACTGCAAAAGATCAGAGGCATACAAATTCAAATTTTACAATTATTGGTTATAGTGATTAGAAACAGCGAGGAACAATCTGCAAACACAGAAGCTTGTGTAAAGTGTGCTGGGGTCTTCCTTCTTGTGAGGAAAGGCTGAGAGCCCTGGGGCTGTTCAGTCTGGAGAAGAGAAGCCTGAGAGGGGATCTGATTCATGTCTATAAATCTCTGAGGGGTGGGGGTCAAGTGGAAGGGGCCAGGCTCTTTTCTGGGGTGCCCAGTAGTAGCACAAGGAATAGCAGGTATAAGCAAGAACATAGGAGGTTCCACCTCAACCTGAGGAGAAACTTCTTTGCTGTGTGGGTGACGGAGCCTGGCCCAGGCTGCCCAGAGCGGTGATGGAGTCTCCTTCTCTGGGGACTTTCCAACCCCCCCTGGATCTGTTCCTGTGTGGCCTGCCCTGAGTGATCCTGCTCTGGCAGCAGGGTTGGACTCGATGAACTCCAGAGGTCCCTTCCCCAACCCCTAACACTCCATAATTCTCTGATGTCTTGATGGCCAGAGGCAGCAAGCTGTGAAACTGCTACATGACACTTTTGGCATCCCCTTTTTGGAAGGGGTTAAAAGCAGCCATGGTACAGACTTCTCGAGTTCCTTCAGTAGTACGGATATTTTGCCCGTTTCAAACACACGCTGTGGTAGGGCAGGGCTTGAAGTAGTTAAGCCAAGAGTTAATGCCAAGTTAATGCCCTGGATCTGATGCAGGGGTGGTGTCAAGGAATCTTTTTTGGAATCTAGAATCTCACAGCCCTTCTTCAAAGATCACTTCTTTCTAAAGCGTTCCCTGACTATGGCCTTTGTTACCCAGAGCTGAGACCGAGGTGATTTCATTGATATTTCATAATGACCTGACTGTCAGTGCCAGGAATCAGGCTTCTGCAGCCTGAGTACAGTAGAAGCTGCACAATAGTTTCTTTTCATTAATGAAAGAAGAAATCTCTTGTGCCTATCACTGTCATGTCTGGTTTTTTGGAATCCCTCCAGCATATCTGCATACCCAGGCTGGGCTGGGAGGTACATTGGTGCCTTGTGCTATACTTAGAGCTGCCTTGATAAGATTTAAAATTTTTTTCTTGATCCTGTAAGTGAAATAAATGTCCTTAATTCCCAGCCTGCTTAATTCTCCTTAAAGTTGTCGGCTGCATCTCTTGTACGTGAAGTCTCTTCTTTAATTTGTATTTCCCGATGGGAATCTGCCGTCACAGGGCACGACGCCCATTATGCTGCTTTCCAGACTGGAATTCTAGCAAATCCCTGGAGCCTGACACGCCTCACTCGCAGCCTTTGCCACCAAATGCATCAGTGTTCTTCTGGTTTTAGCCGTCGCACGCTGAGAGTGATGTTAACATTCCAAAGCGCTGAGACTGAACGCTTCAGGAATTGTCAAGGCAAAGCAAGAATCCCAGCAGCACCTTCTGCCTGTTTGATTTGTCAGCACCTCGTTTGGCACCGCTCTTGGTAGAACAGGCTGCTGGAGTGAGTCACTCACCAGAGAGGTGGGGTGCAGGAGAGGGGCCAGGCAGGGTGTCATTTGTGCTGCCTTTGGAAATCTTGTCAGCAGCTGAGCTGCTGTTTGGAGAGATCTAGTGGCCAGAGAGGTTTTTTGGTGGCTAGTGGTGTCTTTCCCCCATGGTTACCTTCCATGTCTGAGCTGCTACAAGCACGTGATCTGATTTCTATGGAATGGTTAGCAATGGTTTGCTCTGCTGCAAATCCACTTGACTGGCTTTGGTTGCCCTGCCTTTACAGTTGATGTGTTCTGGCTACAGGTGGGTGAGCCCAGTTCCTCTGTTTCCTTCTTTTATCTGGAAAAGAGTTTTCTGTTGTCATTTTAAGGGGAGTGCAGGTGGAGTTATGAAAAGTGAGAGGCTTACATTGAAAATGTTGTCACATTTGGACCCTATTTTTGTTGAGAAGCTCACCCCTGTTATTAACAAAAATGAACCAAACACCTGCCTTGATACATCAATCCTGTTGAGCGCCTCCTTTTCTGCTTATTGGAGTAAATAATTCTGATGGGAAGGTAAAATCTCATTAAGGCTTTTTCAGCACTGTCAATACCCATGGCAAAGGATTGTTGAGTAGGAATCGAGTCATTTGCAGTTTTACAAGGCCTGTCAACTCCTATCAGATTGGAATGGTTTTCCCTTATTTAGATTTTCTAAGGCAGTTTATATAAGTAGGGCTTCCCTTATTTAGGTTTCCTAAGGCAGTTTATATAAGTAAGGCTTCAACATTGTCTATGGACATGAGGTATTGTATGGAAGCTGAAAACTGGGTGAAAAATACGGTCCATGTTTGCTCGTTGTTGGGTTGGGGAATGTAAAGAAGCAATATAGAAGGTGACAGCTGTACTCTGAGGTGTGTAGAGAGGCCTCTGGATGTTTTTTGGCCTCTGATCACATAGTTAAATACTCTGGATCCTCCAAGCAAGTGAGAGGTTTGGGAGTCCTGAAGTCTCCTCCACACTGCATCTAGGTTTTTTCTTTCTGCTGTGGAGACGAGGAGGTTGATGTCCTGGGTGGCCCCAGCTACTTGACCACCTACAAGATGTAGGGAGCCAAGACTTGTGCTGTGCAGGAGCTGGAGTCTGCCTGGTGTGACTTGGTTAGGAAATGACACAAAGGATAAACTGTAGGAAGTGGTTTTATTTGTCCTGGCCAGTGCCAGATGTTGTTGCACCTCAATAGATGAGGAATCTGCCCCTACAAAATCCTAGTGTATTGCTGTATAAACAATTTGATCCAACAGCTTGGTCAGATATTAGGGATTTTCTCCAACATACACAGCAGGTAAGTCCCTGCCAGGCTCTTAGTGCCTAAACCAAAATTCAAAATTAATCACACAGCACGAAGGACAAGGGAAACATGTCCCTGCTCTCTTTTTTGGACAAGGGAGGCATGTCCCTACACTATTTTTAATTCCTTACTGTGAAAGAGTTCCCTGCCCCTTCCTTTCTTTTTTTTTTAAATTTTTTTGTTTGTTTGTTTCTTTGTTTTCATCATGTGTCCTCCATCCTTTTATTTCACCTGTGATTTACCTGGTTTTATACAAGGTTTGACCTGTTTGCATGCAATTCCTAATGAAGGTCACAAGGTTAATTCTTGTGTCCTCCTTGCATGATCAGAGTGAAGAACTCTTAAAGATGCTGTTGCTGATCAAAAATGCTCTGTTACGCTTTTGAATTGCGTGCTAGGCTATTATTGCTCAAGACTGGAGGCTGAAGATGATCATGCTGTGTAATCCCTAGAGGGGAAAAAAACAGATTAGAAATAATAAAAGCAGTAGCTTCTTGCTGCTATTAATCTGGGACTGATTCCTTTGGCTTTCGGTTCTAATGTAGACGCAGCCTTTATTTTCACGGCAAACAACTTTTCAGTCCACAAGTCCACTGTGGTCATCCTGCTCACTTGGGTATGTCTGCCCAAATATTTCTCCGGGAAAAATGTTGCCTAGTACTTCCTCCAAGGAAGATGTTATGCCAGGAATGCTGAATGGTGACAGCTGTCTCAGAAATGCCCCTGCCAGCTTTGGCTTCCTCAAAAGAAAATGCTGTGGAGTGTGGTCCTTGAAGAAATTCGTGTGACTTCAGTAACGAAATAAAGCCCGTTCCTTTGGCTTTCCCAAGCCAAGGATCTAATGATGGATCAAACTCTCTTCTATGCTGTCTGGGAAAACAGTGCTTGTTTTTAAGTCCTAGAGCAAGGGAAAAGTCAATATATTTGAAAGATAGCGTATCATTTCTTTCTTCCCTGCAGTTTCAGTGACTTCTCTGCAGCCCTTCTCTTGTCAGAATACACCCACAGACCTCTAGCCACAGTAGACCATTGAAAACAGCAGAAACATCCATTTTAAGCAAAAACAATGCCTGTGTTTTATTTCATGTGACTGTTTATCAAAGCATTCCACTGAATCTTTTCAAGCCTTGATATTTTTTTCTTTAATTTTCTTCTTTTATTTATTTATTTTTTAAACTTTCTCCCAGCAGTCTCAGTCCTGGGGCAGCTGCAGGGGAAGGCAGCAAGGGAGAGGGGGAAGCCTTCTAATGTGCTTTGTCCAGACGTTCCACGGTGTACTTAGTCAAGTCCTGGAGATTGTGCTTAGGTGAGATGGTAGAAAGGTTTGATGTGGTTAGAATGTCCAAGCCTGATCTGTGTTTCTTTACTGTAACACCACAGTCTGGCTGCTGTTGCTCTCCCCTGGTTCTAGCGCTTGGCTTCTGCTTGACTCTTTGAAGCCTACAACTGTCAAGAGATGTATTTCCCCAGACTTTTGCAATATAGATGGAAAGGTTCAAACGTGACAGTCAGATTTTGTTTTAAAAAAAAAAAAATTCCCTGCTCATGCATTCCTGCTTTGGCAGGGGGGGGTTGGACTAGGTGACCTTTCGAGGTCCCTTCCAACCCCTGCCGTTCTGTGATTCTGTGATACACAAGACATGGACTTTTTAAAAAGAACATATCCTGCCTGCCCATGGAAGCCTTGTGCTGCTTCAGTCACTGCAGTAGATCAAGTGCTAACGATTGTTTTGGCTTTTCCTCTTCCTGCTTTCTCTGCAGTGCACGTATATTGAGATTGAGCAGGTGCCAAAGACTCATGCTGTTGTGCTGAGCAGGCCCTCCTGGCTTTGGGGGGCAGAAATGGGAGCTAATGAGCATGGAGTCTGTGTAGCAAATGAAGCCATCGTGACCAGAGAACCAGCTTCTGAATCTGAAGCCTTGCTTGGGATGGATCTTGTCAGGTGAGTGTCTTGCTGAGCTGTGACCAGCCTTTCGTACACCAGAGGTTTGGGTGATGATGGTGATACTGGGAAACAGCTTTGTGGTGCTGGCATTAGGAGATTTTTAAAACGGCTAGAGCTCCAGAGACAGCTGAGTTAATGCGTAAACCACTTGGAATCTGAATTTGGCCACCCAGTGTGTACCAGTCTAATGTGGGTTCACTCAACCTACCCTGTCTACCTACCCTACAGGCCAGCAGTGGCTGTTCTGATAGGATAAGAGAGATGATGACATTGTTAGGAAGGAACTGCTAAATCATTTGTAACATCAGACTGCTGGTGTGCCCTTCGTTCTTCCCCCACTTTACAACAGCCTACCCTGACCTAAAATGCTTCTCCTGGGCTTCTAGCCAACTGTGGGCATAAACAAACCACTCTGCCTCGCTGCAGCCCGTGCATTCCAATGCAAACCGTGGCTCTTATTTAAATGCTGGCAAACAAACTCCTGGAAGTCTGTTCATTGAAGGCTGGCTGCCTAAAAGGCTTGTGCTGCACTGTAAATCTCAGCCTGCATGCTGATCTTGCAGTGGAGAGAATTTAAAGGAGAGTTGGGTGGGGGAAGAAAGCTGAAAATGAAAGAAGAAGAGAAAATGGGGCAAACTTACTACAAAGAGAGAGGGAGCAAGTGGACCCAGTCATTAAAATGATAAATAGATGCTGCTGAGAGAGGTGAAAACACCAGTTTCAATAATTCAGCCTAAACTAAGACTAATAGTGGCCAGCTCTTTAAGAAAGCAGGCCCAGGGCAGAGATCAGGTCGAAAAGTATTTAGATCAACAATTAATTTGTATTCAAGGTATGAGGACTTGATTTTTGTGTACTGAGTTTTGAAGAAAGAAGGAGAGGAGTGGTTTCTTGTCGTGTGATTTCCTGGGACATGGGAAGGGCTGGCACAGCACTAACATTTAAAAAGGTGAATTTCTTGGCACCATCCATCAGTCAAAAGGACTTGTCCATAGAGCTGTTAGAGAAAGATAAACACAGGGGAAAATATTGAGGTGACATAACCAACAGGGAGAGATTTTGGGCCGATCCAGGTAAGTCTCTCAAAGGATGAAGGCTGTAAATTCTCTCCAGGGACTACTTAATCCCATTTATTCAAGGCAGGATACAGTCATCCCCTGCAGCTTTCTAAAACCAATTCTTGTGCCTCAGTTTCCTTTTCCCTAAAATACCTTTGTTATGCTCAGACTTAGGGCAGGTGGTGACAGGACAAGGGGCAGTGGTTTGAAACTAGAGCAGGAGAGATGTAGATTGGACATTAGGAAGAAGTTCTTTACCCTGAGGGTGGTGAGACACTGGAAGGGGTTTACCAGAGAAGCTGTGGAGCCTCATCCCTGGAAGTGTTGAAGCCCAGGCTGGAGGAGGCTCTGAGCAACCTGCTCTAGTGGGAGGTGTCCCTGCCCATGGCAGGGGGGTTGGAACTGGATGATCTTGAAGGTCCCTTCCGACTCAAGCCATTCTAGGATTCTGGGATATGTAGAGAGATTGTAATACTGAACACTGCTTCCCTTTTTTGGTCTCTGATAATATTAATTTGCAGTTTCCCACTTTCCTGTACAGAAAAGTAGACTTGCATACAGCTGTTAACTTTAAAAAGACCTCTTTGCAAATTGTCCTTCGAATTTATTCTGCCTGAGGGGTGGATAAATAGAGCATTACANTTCTTTACCCTGAGGGTGGTGAGACACTGGAAGGGGTTTCCCAGAGAAGCTGTGGAGCCTCATCCCTGGAAGTGTTGAAGCCCAGGCTGGAGGAGGCTCTGAGCAACCTGCTCTAGTGGGAGGTGTCCCTGCCCATGGCAGGGGGGTTGGAACTGGATGATCTTGAAGGTCCCTTCCGACTCAAGCCATTCTAGGATTCTGGGATATGTAGAGAGATTGTAATACTGAATACTGCTTCCCTTTTTTGGTCTCTGATAATATTAATTTGCAGTTTCCCACTTTCCTGTACAGAAAAGTAGACTTGCATACAGCTGTTAACTTTAAAAAGACCTCTTTGCAAATTGTCCTTCGAATTTATTCTGCCTGAGGGGTGGATAAATAGAGCATTACATGTTTACAGCGCGGTCGAGACCACTGGTTAGTCACTGGACTCATTTTTAAAACTAAAAGCCAGCTCTGATAGGCTCGAGAATAAAGAACTAGGGTAGGAAATAAAGACTTTGAAACAATGGAAGTAATTTGATAGCTCATCCTGTAATTTTAGTAACTCATTAAAGCAAGAATTCCTACACTAGGCAAAACTGGCGCTTTGGTACTTTAAAAGCAAATCGGTGCCGATGTTTGAAATGAATAAATGTCTGTCTGAATCTCTTCTTTTACCCTTTCCTTATAGACTTGGCCTAGAAAGAGGTGCAACAGCTAAGGAAGCCTTGGATGTAATAGTTGCTCTGTTGGAAGAGCACGGACAAGGTGGTAATTATTATGAAGATGGAAGTTCATGCCATACTTTCCAGAGTGCGTTTTTGATTGTGGACAGAAATGAAGCCTGGGTACTGGAGACTTCTGGAAAGTACTGGGCAGCAGAAAAAATCACAGGTCAGCTTATCATTCACAGCAAACCTCGCTTATGATCAATAGCTGTAAAGAATTGTCTTGGAAGAGCTGGTCTTAAAGTCACAGAGTTTACAATCCCCTCATATGCCCATTTCTGATCTGATACTGGAAAATGATACTTTTCTGCTCTTTAAACCTGTAGGTGGTTTCTTTTTCTGTGTGTGTGAAGCCAGAGCTGTCAAACTTGTAGATCTCACTGGCTTGGCAGCTGAACTTACTTAAAACTCTGCCAGCAAATGGGTGCTGTCTTAATAGAACATGATGTCTAAAGTGTCTATTTCTTTTATTTTCAGTTGTTGTTTTTAGTTTTGAAGTGATTTTTATTTTCATAACAGTAGGGCTTTTAAAAATTTACTCACATTGGAAAGAATTAAAAATGGAGATCGTTTAAGAAGATACATTCAATTTCCTCTTCACGGAAAGGTAGGAGGTGGCACATGTGGGGAGCAGGTTTCATTTTGAAAATACCAAAGCAAAGAAATAACCCCAGCCTTTGTAACGTCATTTGGTGGCCAATAGTCACTCTGTGCCATCAAACGCAACCGGCTTCCCTTAGCAGGGATGGTGTTTTCCCAAGCAAAACTCCCATTCTGAAGATACCTACAAGATAGAGGAGGTCTCCTAGCGCAACCAGGTACCAAATATAGAGGAAGGGGGACTGATAATCCAAATTCTGGGAAGCAGCTGGCTCCTGAGCTTCCAAGGATCACGCAGTGACAGCCAGCTGCCTTCTGTTGACCTCCCTGCCTGATACTGGAAGACCAGTGTTTTCTCCTTCGCCTTTTTAGCAGCATCAGCGCCGCGTAACCTTTGTGTCCTTCCTCCCAGCAACGAAACCCTCGCCTTCATCTGCAGCTTGCAGCTTTTGGAAACGATACTGCAGCTCTGTTCTGATTTTTCCCAGCACGTTTCTCTTCAGGAGGTCCCTGTGAGCTGCAGATAGAGTAGTTTCCAGCTCCTGCAGCCTGCCCAGCCTGCCAGGAGGAAAGGCTGCTGGCTGTGTCAGAGCTCTACATATCATACTTTGGTCAGGGGGTTCTTTTTTGCAACCACAAGGGTGCCCCTTAAGCTTTCAAATGAATGAAGAAATGTTGCTAAAACAGGGAAAATGTGTCATTCCTCCATGTGAAGGCCTTTTGTTTTTTTTCCCCCTCGGTCCTCAGAGTTGTTCTATTTCCAA
>VWZK01007162.1:0-22445 GCA_013396935.1 Baryphthengus martii
GCACAGAGGGCAGCGGGGACCCGGCGGGGAGGCCTCGCTCCGGTGGGTGGGGTGGGCCCGCCCGCCATGGCGGGAGGGCCTCCGACACCATGGAGATGGGCCCCACATCGCGAGGGCAAGTCCTCCGTCGCCATGGAGACAGCCCCACAGCCCCCTAGTCCCGCAGGGACAGGCCCACCCTGGAGGCCGGGGCCGTTGTCCGCTCCCCCCGACAACGGAGACGGGGCCCTGTCCTTGTCCTTTAGGGATAGGCCGCCCCCTCCCTTCATAGGGACGGGCCCCCCGACACCGTGGAGACTGCCCCGACCCTCTCCCGCCGCAGCCCCAGGCTGGGGCTGGGGGCCTGGCTGGGCACTGGAGCGCGATCCGGCCTCCCCGGACCTCCCGCTCACCCCCTGGGGTGCTTCTGCAGGGGCTCCCGGCCGTGCAGCCGCGGCTGGTGGCCGTCAGCAAGACGAAGCCGGCGGAGATGGTGATGGACGCCTACAGCCACGGGCAGCGCAGCTTCGGGGAGAACTATGTGAGTCGCTCGGGTGCCGGGGTCTGCGAGCGGCCCTGGGGGTGGGGAGCAAGGGGTAGCTACAGCGTCAGCCCCCCCGGCCTTGGATTTGAGGTGCACGTTGGTCCCAGGACATCCATTCTTGAGATACCGTCTTTACGGTGAGGGCACTGCTGGTGGGGTTTTAATGAAGGATTGTCTTGAATTCTCCCAGGTTCAAGAGTTGCTAGAAAAGGCGTCAGACTCCAGGGTAAGTACACAGTTCCTTTTATATTTCTTCTCCTTGTACAGCCGTGTCCTGAGAACTGTTTGGGAAAAATCCCATTATTTGTTAGGGATTTAGCAATGGAGCTGTTTGATCCCTGCCTCTTCTGATAAACGGTGGGGTTATTCTTAGCTCTCGGCCTCTGCCCCGTTCCCCCTCCTTCCCTTGCTGGCTGCAGAGTGTTCTGTGATACGTGTGCCTGAGTCATAAAGTATTTATCTGAGCAGAGCTTTACTTCTTGTGCTTTCTGCTGCAGGAGAGGCACAGCCTTTAGAAAAGGAAAAAAAAAAAAAAGGTAGCATTCAGTTTGGGGAAAATACCATTTTATGACTATTCAGGTGCAAAAGACCTTTGCCTCCCCCAGTCACACTCTGCAGCCAGGCCTGTGGGGCAATCTGGGTGCACACTGTGAGCTCTGCCTGAGCTTTCAGGGTAAACAGAGAAAATTGAATGTCTGGTGTTTTGTTTGTGGGCAAACTAAGACTTGAGTACTGAGCGGGGAGAGGAGATTGTCATTCATACCTGACTGGTCCTCTCTGCTTTCAGATTCTCTCCTCTTGTCCGGAGATTAAGTGGCATTTCATTGGCCATCTGCAGAAGAATAACGTCAACAAGTTGATCGGTAAAACCCCTTTGGTTTTCTGTGCGGTGACCCAGGGCTGGAACGTTAACAGCCTCGTGCACTTTAACTCGCCGGCGCCCACCTCTGTGCCGGCTGAGCTGCGGGCACACACGTTCCTGTGCCAGCAGCGTTGTCCTCAGCCTGTGTTTTGTCCCCAGCTGTCCCAAACCTGTTCATGTTGGAAACGGTGGATTCTGTGAAACTGGCAGACAGAGTCAACAGCTCGTGGCAGAAAAAAGGGTCGCCTCAGAAGCTGAAGGTGATGGTGCAAGTCAACACGAGTGGAGAGGACAGTAAGTGGCGCTTTCTGAGGGCTCTGTGCTCGACAAACCTGAATAGGGTGGGTTGGTTTGGGCTCTTAAAGCGTTTCCCCGAGTTGGGGTGGAACTCGATCCTCCTTTGGCTGCAGGGAGGGATCCCTGGCCGTGCTCGGCACTGATCTCCCCGCTTCTTGCCAGGCAAGCACGGCCTTCCCCCCGCGGACACCGCCGCTGCTGTGGAGCACGTCATCAACAAGTGTCCCAGCCTGGAGTTCGTGGGGCTGATGACCATCGGCAGCATCGGGCATGACCTCAGCAAGGGGCCAAATCCTGACTTCCAGGTAAAATTTGCTAGAAGAAAACGTTAGTTGTTGGCTGACCTCCTGTTGCACCCAGTTGTCTGACCCAACCAAACCACTATGAAGTCTGGCTGTAAGTCTGACTGTAGATTGTCGGCTGGTGTGCGCGGGGCTGCGTCAGGCAGAGGAACGGGGTCTCCGTTCCCCGTCTGTCGTACTGCTGCCACAATTGGATGTCTTCAAAAGATGTGTGAGCTTCTAAGTACGTGTGTTGTCAGTAGTGCAGCCTGTAGTGGGAAGTCTCCGGGCGTGGTTGAGGTGTTGCAGAGCAAGCTTCAGTGGGAAGAGCGGGAACTGCACCTTCTGCCAGAAGGAGACTTCAGAGAAAGGCAGAAATCGTGCCCTGTGGAACCCTGAGACTGCGCTGGTGCTGCCGTGGAGCACGTGATCCACTCCCTTTCCTCCTCCCTTCTAGATGCTGCTGTCTTTGCGGCAGGAGGTGTGTGAGAAGCTCAATCTCCCCATTGAGAAGGTGGAGCTGAGCATGGGCATGTCCACGGACTTCCAGCACGCAGTAAGTCTGCCTTCCTCCTGCCGCCCCTTCCACCGGCAGATGCACGTCCCAGCACCAGGCACCCTGAAGTCCAGCCCAGGTGTCATCCAAACGGGTCTCCCCTTGGATGGAGATGCTGGTGGTGCTGTTTCCTGAAAAACAGGAGATGCTAGTGGTGCTTTTCCATGAAAAACACCTCTCCTGGGGTGGACTCCTGAGGTCTGAAACAAATCCTGATGCTGGGGTGGAATCTTGGGGTCCAAACCAAACCCTGGTCCTGGGGTCCAAAACAGCCCCATGTGCAGCGAGTGTGGGGGAACCGTCCTCCCATGAGGTGGCGAGGGGGCCGTTGGGTGGAAGCCCTGCCCTGAACTCCTCCTTTCTGCCTCTTCTAGATAGAGGTGGGATCCACAAACGTCCGCATCGGAAGCACTATCTTTGGAGAGCGAGATTATTCCAACAAAGCGGTCGGTGGCAAGGCCCCCCCCACTGAAATGAAAGGCAAAACGGAGACCGTGGCGGCGCAGGGTCAATAGATGTGGGGGGAAAGAAGCGGCCTCGAGAGAGGACTGAGCTGGGAGGCCTCACTATGCATCCTTCCCTCCCTCTGCGTTGGCTCGTGATGGCGAGAGGGAGCTCCTCGGAACGGAACAGAGGCCAGAAATCCTCCTCATTTTTTGTGATCCTAGAGCACCCGTAGGAAATGGACGTTTTTACAACCGACAAGTGCTAAGGAGATGCACGTTTGTGGTGTCCGGGCTCCTTCAGAGCAGTGACTTCGGGGTAACGGGGTTGAACAAACTCAATCTCAGTCAGGATGGAGTCGCCGGTGAGCGCGACGCGTCCGCGGCAGTGTCGGGGGTTGTATTTTCACCGAGGACTAAATTCTTCATTAAACCAGTTAGAATCTTGCCAGAGACCTGCCGGTGTTTCCCCAAACGCGTTTGCGCGTGGTGGCTGCCCAGGGATGGCAGAGGCTGTGACGCTGGAGGGACCGTGCCCGATTCACCAGGGGACGGCCGAGGGAGGAGCGCACGAGGACGGCCGAGGAGCGCGGCTGCCAGCACGAGCCCGTGGTGTCCCGTCTGGGACGCGGATCGCAGGTGCAGGAGGTGTCTTTTTGGCTCAAGTTTACGTTTGATCTTTTCAGGCCGACACTCAACTCTTCCTGTTTGGTTCCGTGTCTGCTCCGCTCTTCTGGGATCCTTCCAACCTTCCCCCTCCCCTCTTGTGAAGTGTCTTAGGGAGTTATTTTCACCCTGCCTCATAGTTCCTGATGCTGTAAGTTCTTTTTGGGGTCAGAACGGGGCTTTTCCGCCAGGTCCCTGCTCCGCCATCCGCTTTGCTGTTGCTTTCCAAGGTGAGTCGCTGAACCGGTTGGTGCCTCCACCATCCCACCCACACCGGTGGGAGGGTGACAGTCCTCACAACAGGAGGGTTGATCGAGGCCCTGCGGGAAACGCGCTTCAGAAAATCAGGTGTCATTGTCCCGCTGTGTTCTGGGCTCCTGAAAACAAACCCTGTTGCTGCTGGCAAAGCTTCCAGATTGTGTCTCCATACGGGACGTGTTGGCCTGGCCTCTGCTTCTCCTGGAAGAGGGAAGCAGGACTCTCCCTGCAGTACCTGTTCCCTTTGGGTGTGAGCAGGAGCTCCTGTGTTATGTCACGTGCTGTGTGGCTGATGGTAGCTACAGCCAGTCGCTTGTAACCTGTTACACCACCATCTTTGGGCTTCCGTGTGTTGCTAGAGGAGGAGACCTCATCTGCCGGCAGAAACATCCTTTCCGGGCTTTTCCCTGTGTGCGTGTGGTTCAATCCAGCTTTGGTTTTACGCTCTCGACTCTAAACGCTGAATGTAACGGAGAAGAGTCGGCTCCGGCGCCCGCCTGTCATTGCCACACGGTGCAGAAGCCACGGCGCAGCCTGAGCCACCCTCCTGTGCCGGCCGGCGGTCCATAGTCTGTCAATAAAAAGTGGTGAACTTTAATGCCATCTGTGCCAACTCCAAAGCTATTAAAGATGTTATTTTTATCTCCCAGCGTTGTGAATAAATGCCTTGAAGTTGTCGTTGAAGCGCTTTCCCTACCCTGGAGCTGCTGGGGCGGGAGGAGGGTGGGTTGAAAGACGGTGGAGACAAAGTGAAGCTTTTCTTTAGTTGGAAAGGTCGGGGGAAAAATCCCAACTGCTGAGCTGGGTGAGGTATGGGCTGGTGTGAGGTGTTTCTGGAGAAGCCCTCTGGGTGGCACCGCTCCCTCGGGCCAGGTACCACTCCTGGCCCATCCGCAAAGGTCCAGCGGCTCCTGGGCAGCCTGTGCACCAGTACAAGCCTCAAAAACAACCCTATTTCCTCTCCGAGGGTTGAAGTGAGTCCGTTTCCCTTCCACCTCTCTGCAGATCCTCGTGTTTCCAAATTCCACAGCATTAAAAGCCTCTCATTTATTTTGCAGAATGATGCCCGGATGCCCATTCTGTCAGAATTCGTCTCGCTATCCAAGCTGCTGGTGTCCCTGCCGCCTTGGCTGGAGCTCTCCGTAGAAAACGAGGAACCAAAGTGATCTCCCAGAGCCAGCCCAGATCTGGAGCAGGGGGTGACCAGAGACCCCTCCCTCTGCTCCCCCCGTCACCAGCCTGTGGCTCCCGAGCCACGCTTCTTCCATCCGAGCCCAGGACGTGGAGTGTCTAGTGTTGAGGTATCTCACATCCCCTCCTCCTCTTCCTCTCTTGGGCATTTTAGGTTTGTTTCCTGAGTTGAAACTGGATGCAGGCCAAGCTTAATGAAGCAGTAAACGGTGTCAACTGGGAGATGAGTGTGTGCGGGTGGCCGTGGGGCAGGGCAGGACTTCTCCTGGCTCCCGTGCGCTGGAGCCCTGGCTCGGCACCGCGGGATTTTAGGAGCAGACCGGCTCAGGAAAGCGTGTGGTCTTCTGGTTTTCTGATCCGCCTGCTAAAACGTTCAGGGCTCTGTCAGCTTCAACGGCGGCCTCCTGTGCAAGGCCTGCGCCTCGGGCAGTCTGCAGAGCCGTGGGGCTGGGGATGCTCTCGGCTCGGGGCCACCTCTTCCCTCCAGCCGGACCACACAGGTGGCCTGTGAAGAGCAGCTCGGACGCTGTGCGGGGACAGCAGCACCAGCTGTAGCTGTGGAGGCCGGTGTTGGACTGGAGAGGAGAATGGCCTGAGCTTCTGCCTCCTTCCTCTGCCGCTGGTTCTCTCACCCATTCTACTTCCAACGGGCTTTTTGCTTTCTACCTGCATTGTGCCCAAGAGCTTTGCTGTGCTCCTTCTGCTGCCAAGCCTCCGCAGAGCCGGCCCAGCAGGCAGTGCCCACTAGCACCTTCTGTTCCTCCTCAAGTTGCCCCAGGGGAGGTCGAGGTTGGAGCTGAGGAATAATTTCTTCCCTTTCAAAGTTGTCCAGGCTTCCCAGGGCAGGGCTAGAGTCCCCATGATCCCTGGAGGGGTTTCCGAGCTGTGGTGCTGAGGGACAGGGCTCAGTGGTGGCCTGGCAGGGATGGGAGGATGGTTGGACTCCGTGAGCTTGAAGGTCTCTTGTAACCAAATTTTTCTATGATTCCTTGAGGTGCCCACCTAGAGCCCAAGCCAGAGGGTGCAGAGCCGCAGTGTTGGTGACGCCGGACACCTGTCTGGGGAGGGGGGGAGTGGGACACAGACCACCCACTCCTTCTACAGAGGTCACCTGGCAGATGGTAACTGTTGGTCACTGGAGTAGAGCCAACAAACTGGAGATGAAAGGGGCTCCCTGGCCTCTTAATGAACCGCTCCCCACCCAGGCACCTCGGCCCCCTGCGCCTCGAGCTTTATTTACATCTATTAAAAGCCCTTGGCTGGTTTATTGAAGCAGCAGCGCTCGCTCCCCCTCCTCAGGGCAATGTCACTGTCAATATTTGCCTTGGAGGAATTTGTCCAGCAGCCGAAGGCTTGTTCTGTGACCAGACTCCTCCTCCCTCGTGACTTACAGCCCTCACTGCTGGCCGGAGGTGCAGGCGCCGGCACCTCCTGGAGCAGGATTTCATGTGGACTACGGAGGAAAAACCCTCCCAGGGACTTGGGGGGCATTGGTGGGCAAACTTGACTGCCTATAGAATGAATAAAACTGTCGGTTGTGTTGGACTGGGGTGATGTGCTGCTGCTTTTCCCTTCCTGGCTCCTGGGAGCGGGCCTGGCTGCCAGGTCGTCTTCATCCTCATCCTCTGGGCAGCACTGAAGCAGCAGCCTCTCCTGCTCGAGGCGCTCTCTGAAGTCTCTGAGCTCCACAGGCTCCAGTAGAGTCCAGGCGCCGTTCAAAGCGCTTCGTCCACCACGTCACGCTGGATTTATTTTATATGGCGTGATACAAAAGCGTTGCAAGGGTTCTGGAGCTGAGCTTGGCCTCCCTGCCGTGTCGCTGCACGAGCTGGGTGTGCGATGCCTGCAGGAGACGTGCGAGGAGGTGACAGTGGGGGCTTGAAGGGGCACGAAAGCATCTGCTCGCTGAGGGGTGACACTGGGAGCCGTAGCCAAGCCTGGTCCTGGTGCCCAGCACCCCACGATCCATGGGCAGACGCAGAGGATGCTGCAGGCAGGTGACAGCCTGGGGGCGGCCGGAGCAGCTCGGCCCCGAGGCAGCGCCTGCTGTAGCCCTTCAAAGTGGAAAGTGTGTTTATTTCTGGGATATCGGGTTTCCGGCAGGAAGGCCGGCAACTGCCAAGGTTTTTATTGGATCCCAGTGAAAGGAATTTCAGAGAGTCCTGCGCTTGTTGTCTCTCCCGGTGCCTGCAGCGGCTGAGGAGCGTTTGTACCTTTGAACGGGAACGAGGGGCAGGGGGATTTGGCAGCCGGCACCGGCACGTCCGTGGTGATGGAGTTTCAAACAGGTTGCCTTGTTGTCTCCTGGGCAGGAGGCATCAGGAGGGGTCGGGGCTGGGAAAGCACAGAGAGGGGCTTGGAAGTAGTTGAAAGAACCTGGATTCCGTCGAGCTCAAAGCATGTGGGAAGTGTTGCTTGAGTTCCTCTGCTCATAGCGGGGCTGGGGCCGGGGATTTCACATTTGTTACTGGTTTGGACAAGGTTTTGACTGTTCTTGGAGGTAATTTTATAGGAGATTGAAATACTGAAGACCACGTACAGTGGCTTGATTGCTTCAATGTGTTGTGGAGACAACTCCGGGCTCTGATTGCCCTGCTGCTAGCACTGACCAGCATCCTCCAGGGCCTCAGATCCCATCCTGTTCCTATTCCATGCCCAGTCCCATTCCTGTCCATGCACAGGAACCTCTTGGATAATGCTGGAGATTCCCAGGGCCTGTGGAGCTGCTGCCCTGAGGAAGGGGAAGAAGACAGCTGGTTTCTTTTCCATGTTGGTGGGGACACCTGAGAGCAGTGGTGGGCTCCTGCCTGTGGGCTCAGCTTCTCCAGGAGGAGGGGGAATGCCGCTCTTGCTTTCTGCCATGCTGAAGGTGGGAGGTAGAGCTCACCAGTTTGGGATTTGGGAGGGGTTTCGTACCGTGCAGATGCTCACAGGATCTCTGAGCGGATACTGGACACAAGCGGTTTCCTGTTGCTCTTCCAGCTTCAGCTGTAGGATCTGGGACCAGCATCCTGCAGTGCTGAGCATGGGAGGGTAATTTCTGCAGTGGAAATTTTGCTCAGTGGAAAAAAAGGAAGAAAAAAAAAAAGAGAGGAAGATGTGGGTATGCTGTTAATTGTGGGTTTATTTACTAAGATGCCAGTCTCCAGGTCCTACGGCTGAGCCCTGGCACCAGGGGCTGGGAGGTCTGTACAGGGTGTAACTGGCCACAGAAGAGCCCTTGGGGGCCACAGTCCTTGTGCCTGCCAGGCTCGAGGCAGCAGCTGCCCAGGCAGGGAAGAGCTGGAGAAACAAGACGACTGCTGGTTAAGGGGGTCCCGAGCTGCGTGGGAGCAGAGCTGAGACGTTCCCAGACAAAACTACGTGTGGAAACAGCTTGGGAGTGTGTGCTGACGAGCATCTTCTCTTTCCGACGCCCACCTCCATGGCGACTTGTATTTATTTGGGGAAAGGAGTAAATTTCTTTTCCCCTCCAGGAGCTATTGATCCTGGAGAGCAAGCGCATTCCCAGAGCAGTCTCTTGCCGTCCTTCCATGACCCTCTTCCTCTACTCCCTGGCACGGGGTCCCAGAGCCTTCATTGCCTGCTTTTGATCCCTTTTGATTGGAAGCTGCTGTGAGCCGTGGCCTCGGGGAAGCCGAGCCCCGGGGGGAGAGAGGGCTGCCGGGGGCAGCACAAGAGGCAGCTGGGACGTGGGAGGGGGGAGCGGGAAGGAAAATATTGAGCTTAGCGTGAAAACCAGTGAAGCAAATAGGGAAGGCGAGAAGGGAAGAGTGTTAAGAGCACAGCGGAGGCCAGGAGGGGACGGAGCAGCGTGATCAAGGAGTGAACTGTGTGAGTTTGTGCGGGGGGCTACTCCATGGCGCGGGGTCCTGGCAGGCACTGGGTGGCCACAGAGCCCCGCGGTGCAGGAGGACTGCTGGGGCCACGCTTGTGCCACCGCCCTGGTCACAGCACCCTGTGCTTGTCACGGCCGGGATGCCGCAGCCGACGCACCGTATCGTGGCCCGTAACGGACCATGTGCGCTCTGGACCGCGCGGGGCTCCAGCCCTCCCCGCTGATGCCAGCCCGGACCAGGCAGGGCTGGAGCTTCTCCCCCTCTGGGAGGATGCTCTGGATCACGGGGGGTGCAGCTCTTGGTCCCGTGGGACCCCAGGGAGCTCCAATCCCTGTCCACGGAGGACTTTATCCCTCTCCCACACAGGCTCCAGGCTTCCTCCGAGCCCCGGCCTCGGCCCCCGCGGGACTCCGTCTCCCTCCCGGGGNCCACGCTGTGAGTACCGCGACCCGGGCGTCGATATCAGCCTCGGCATCCCCCCCGCCACCTCCCCGGCATCACCCACCGGCCCCGAGCCGTCGCCTCCCCGGCATCACCCTCTGGCCCCGGTGTCGTCCCCCCCCGGCCCCGGTATCGTTCCCCTCGGCTTCGGGCATCATCCCCCGCCCTGGGCATCACCCACTGGGTGTCATCCCTCCTGTCGAGGCACCCTGAGAGGGGTGGGAACCCACGCGTGAGTCACACTGAGTCCTCTCCCGGCGGTTCCTGGGCTGGGGGGGCTGGAGCAGCGGGGACACCCCACATCACCCCACACTGACGGGGACTGGTCCCTGGAGCTCTCACCGGTGGCCAGGTGCTGGTGGGGACAAGGGAGACGGGACACAAAGTCCTACAATATCGGGGGAGTGCAACATGAGCAGTCACTTTTTTTGCGTTTATTTTTTCACTTAAGTGAATCTGTAATGACAAAAGCCTCGCTCGGGGCCGCGTAGCTTTGTTTAAATTGCATTAAAGCGAAGAGTTGCGGCTATAGAATAACGGAAGGGACCCTGCTCTCCCCACGGCACGGGGGCAAAGTGTGGACGTGAGCTGGAAATCCAGGAAACGGGCTCCTTCTCCACGCTTCCCTCTGCAGCATTCGCTGCCTGAAGTGCTGGGGGAGGATGTTTTTGTTTAAAAATGACCGTTCTCCCTGGAATTATTTGCTGGGAAAGGGATTCAGGCACGCTAAAGTGGGTTTCAGGTTTGTGCAAAGGGTCTAAAGGCACCGCTGGCTTCCTGAGACCCCCCCGGTGCCGGGGAGCGCTGGGGTTTCGGCCGGCGCTGGCAGCCGGCGCCTGCTCGCTGCAGCAGCGGGTTACAGGGTTTATTTATAACTCCGGAGGAGACATTTGAATTAAAATCTGGTTTGGAGGCCAGAGCCGCTGCTGGAGGGAACGTTGCTGTCGCCTGGAGTGTTGTCCTACGAGGGTGGCCATGCCTGTCCGTGGCCTCGGCTCTGCACCCTCTGCTCCTCGGATGGGTTTTGTGGGGCGCAGTGGAGATTTGGGACTGGGCTGGGTGCTGTGGTGCTCCTGGTCCCATCCGCTCTCGTGTGCTTGAACCCACTCGGTTGCGTTGCCGCTCACGTGCCGGAGTCGCTGCTATTCCTGAGCCTCTCCTGGTTCCCCACGTGTTGTGACACTCGTGGTGACGCTCATGGCAAAAGGAGCTTCGTTTTGGTTGAGTGGTGGACTTGGCCCTGGTTGGTCAACAGTTGGATCCATGACCTTAAAAGTCTTTTCCAGCTGGAGTGATTTGATGATTCGATGATTCCGTGACGATATTGGCTTTGTGAAAATAGGGTGTCTGCGAAGGGGAGGCAGCCAATGCCACCGTCTCCTGCGCGGAGCCCACGCTTGTACCACGCGGGTGCCGTGAGCAGGGGCAGAATTGCGATGGTTGTAAGAAAAGTGTAGATGATCCTGGAGCAACAGCACCAATGTGTGATGTGTGTCCCGGGCTTCCCGTGGCGGGAGGATGCTGGGAGGCTGCAGGGCAGGTGGAGGCTGGGCGCTCCAGTGGCACTCACCCTCGGATAGGCTTTGTTCTTCATTTCTTTCCTCCTACGACCTTTTCTTCTATGTCAGCCCCTTGCAAATACTCACAGGGACGTTTGAGACCTCTGCCAATTTGTATTTGGGAAAAGCATCTTGTGAGTGGCCTGCTCTGGGGCTTTCTCCAGCGGAGCGAGTGGAACCACGGTGCTGAGCACCGGCTGAGCCCCACTGCAGCCCCACGTGGGCGGAGAGGCCGAGGTGGGCTCTGCCCAGTGGGACAGGGGGGTTTGGAGCCTTCGATGTCGGATCCGGCTCCCTTGGCGGGGCCGGGATGACCGTGCAGAAGCATTAGGGCATTACACGATCCCACTAAAACGTGACATGAAACCTACAGGCGTAGGCAGAAACCTACAAATATGCGGTGACCCTGGGCTCTGCTCTCGCGCAGTAAACATGATTTATTCTAAACCCTTTCCAGATGGAACAATCAAAACCAGAGGCTCTGGCTTTGGGAGCGTCTCCTGGAACCGTTGGGGTGCGGGCAGGGAGCGGAGGAGGCAGCAGGGCCTGGGCACGTGGCAAGGGCTGCACGTGCCTGGGGGACACCCCGCTGGGGACAGCCAAATTTTGAGCCCTGCGAGCGAGCTGGGTCTGAGCAGGGCTCCTCTGTGTGCCACGGGGATGGTGAGGTCCTGCGTGAGTCTCCAGGGATGCTCAGGTCCCGTCCGCATCTGCGGGGTTGCTCAGCATCACTCTTGCCCCAGTCACAGGAAACACGTGGTGTGATTTGTGCAGAGTTAACGCTTAAAAGCAGAGCCCTGTTCCAGACTTTGGAAGCTCTTCCCAGCAGCTGCCGACGCGGGAGGGCTGATGTCCCAGCCGGCCGCAGCTCCGGGCCATGGCTGGGGACATGCGGGTGGCCGAATGAGGTCGGGTGGCCGGAGGAGATCTGCTGCCCTGCGAGTCGCTCGCCGCGACTCTCGTTTGGCTTTTTCCCACACTCTCAGTTTACTTCTTTATTTATCTTTAATTATTAGGCCTGTGCTGAGGAATCCAGGGCTGCCTCTGCGGCAGCTGCTGCTTATTTACCCCCCACGCCTGAGAAACGCTCGCTGGCATCACAGCCTGTGATGGGCAGAGCTGGGGATGAGGGACAAGGGAAGCCTACAGCCCTGGGGACCTGCCCCGTAGCTAGCGCCGGGCTCGGCCGCGGTGTCCCAGCGTCCCGGGGGATGTGGCGGTTACTCATTAGGGAACTGTCTGCTGAGCAGAGTCGTGGCTCCTTTTCTCCTCCCTCAGCCCCTTGCAGGGATCTCAGCTCTGGGAAGCGAGAGCCCGGAGCCGGGGCTGTGCCCGCAGATGTGGAGCTGCAGAAATTAACTCCATGTGGGGAAGCAGTGGTGCTGGGGAGCAGCCCCGGCACGGGCAGGGGCACTGGGAACCAGTGGCCCTGCTCCATCCTGGTGGCCGGTGCAAAGCCCAGGACCGTGGCGCTGGAGCCCCTTGAGCTGCGGGATGGCAGCGGGACAAGGAGACAGGGCGCTTCAGTTCTGCCAAATATCCACATCCCAGCTGTGTCCTGCTGGTCTTCGGTCCTACCCGAGGAACTTGTGCTGTGGGGAGAGCTGCAGCCGGCGGGTGCCAGTGGCTGCCAGGACCAGTGCCGGCAGAAGTGTCACCTTCGTCGTGGCGTGGGAACTGACATGGGACATTGGAGTCTGGCAAGCAGGATGATGCTCACAGGGGTGTGATATCCCTGTGCAGCCCCAGCAGCCATTGCACAGCGTGTACTCTCTGCCCTCTTTTATACCCAGAGGTTAGTTCTTGCCCCCAGCTCGTGGCATGGTGGACGGGGGGCTGCCAGCCTTGGTGGGTTGGCTCATCACCCCTTTTTGACTCGTAGCCCTGCAGAGCTCGCCCGGCTGCCACTCCCTCAGCAGAGCTCGCACGGGTGCAGCCCAGGGCACAGCCCTTTCCCCGGCCCCTCCGTTGTGGTCCAGCCTCCCGGGACTGTGCTCTTCCCATGGTTCAGGGCCAGGGGTTTTGGCACCTCTCTGGAACGTCCCTCCGGCGTGGCCGCGAGGTGCCAGGGTTCTGCAGACGTGCATTAACAAGGCTTTAATTCCCTCCCCCTCCAGCTGACCCCTGTGCTAATCGCCTAATGGAAAAAGCACCGTAGCCCTAACGAGAGGCAGATAGCTGCGCGGGCCGCGGCCAGCCCCGCTGTCACACGAGCGGGAGCCCAAACCTTTTCCAGATGTGGAATCCCAGCACAGGCCTCATTTATGTGCACAGCTTGATTGCACTGAAATTACAGATTGTCTGCAGGGAATAGAGGGCTTTGACTTATGACCAATTTCCAGTTCTACTTGAACTCCCCTCTCTGAGGCTGGTTTGTCCTGTGCCCTGCAGATGGTTTCTTTCCCAAACTTTTTCCAGCTTTTTTTTTTTTTTTTTGCCACTTCTGGGGCTGCAGTTCCGGCAGGTTTGGTTTATTGGGGGGCTGTGGGTCGCGGTGCTGCCTGGTGCGTTGGAGCATCCCGGCCCTGACGCCCCTGTGCTGGCTCTGGAGGTTTCAGCCTCTCTCCTGTGCTTATTTTTCCTGTGCTAACAAAAGCCGAGGGTTGGAACAATAATTTTCACCATCCGAAATAGCCCGGCGTGACGCGAGGCTGGAGACAACGCCCTGGGGAGGGAAAGAGCCCCCAAAAGCCCAAACAAAGCGGGGAGGGGGTGGCCCCGGCCATGTCGGGGGGGTCTCCGGCCCTAATTGGGCTGGGAGCTACGGCATTCCCCCTGGGACGCTGCCACCTCCGGAGCACTTCGTGGTGCCGGAGCCTTCGGCACCTCTCGTCAGCCCCGGGGCCCCTCTTCTCTTTTCCGACAATCCCTCTGCAGAGCAGCAGCTCTGCTCGGAGCGCAGCCTGTGCCGTATCTGCTGCGAGCATATGCTTTGAATTAATGCACTTGGAGAGCAAAGCGTAGCGGCCTCCCCGCCCCCCACCGCAGCCCCCCCCTTATTAACCTCCGCGCTGCTGCCTTCGCCTCTCCGTGTTCCCGGGCTGGGGAGCCACCATCTCCCTGTGTCCTTTTTTGGTTGGGTCCAGAGGAAGTTTATTGTTTCAACAGCCCGGTTTCTGGAGCCGTTATTTATCCAAGTGGATTCCAGCACGCTTGAAAAAACAATCTTGTTTTTTTCACTTTTGGCTCCTCTTTTAAAGATGAAAAAAAAACCAAAACCCAAGAAGGAGAAGGGGAAGAAGAAGGGATCTCTCTATCTCCCTGCCTGCAGCCTCGAGGGGTCCGAGCCCTGCGAGCCCTGGCATGGGTGGGTTGGAATGAGGATGTTGAACCCGTTTCAAGGATGAATCCCCTGGGATGGGATGAAGTTCCTCTGGGGGTCCCTCCCACTGCCCATATCCCTGTCACGCATCCCCCAATCATTTCTGTTTGACTCAGCGTTCCCATCCTTAATCTCAACATTGTCCAGGGAGACTTTTCCAGCCATTGCTCAATTAGCCGATGAGTGTCCCAGTGGTGGGCGATGGGAGCCCACCCACCCAGGCACTGTGATGCTGGAGAGGCTCGGGGTGGCCGGCTGGGCTGAAGGTGCCTGTTCAGATGGGACGATGCTGGAGCAGCACGAGGACAGTCAGGTGTTGAGGGCTGGGGTGTGTGTGGGGTTCCCAGCCCATCCCACCCGGTGCTTCTCCAAGCCCGGGCTAGAGGTACCTCTCGCTGGGGCGTTCGCCAGCGCTGCCGAGGTGAGGAGTCCCATGCTGGGCCCGAGCCAAAGTGAGGCCGAGCGGCGGCTCCGGAGGAGCACAGCTGCGCTTTCATGGGCTGCCAAGCCTTGAGGATGGCTGTGGTGTGGGGGTACCGCAACCCCTCTGCTCCCCCCAGCCCCGCCGAGCAGCCGGGGAGCTGCCACAACCCCTGCCCAGCACAACCCCAACCCACCGATGACAACATGGTGAGCCAGGGGGCTCGGGGAGCAGTGGGAGTTGTTTCCAGCTCCCATCCCATTTCATCCCAGATGATTCCTCCTCCCAGCTGGTCAGGGGAGCAGGGGCAGTGGAGCAGGGGCAGCTCTTGGGGTCTGAAGCCTGGCTGAGGGGTTCGGGTCTGTCCGTCGTCCCATGTGCCAAGAACTGGGTGCCAGTGTGGGATCCGGTTGTCCCGTTGTGGCTTGGGGGCTGCTTGCCCGTGCCCCCCATGTCCTGGGTCAAGGTGTCCTCATGGGCGACACTTATCCCATCGTATTTTGGGGATTCTCAGCTAATCTTCTATAAGGGGATAGTGCTTGGGACTGCCGAGTGGCTCTGCCGCCTGCAGACGCACAGGAACGGAAAGTCCCGTGGAGCCTGATGAGAACTTCCTGGAAAAAAAACACAGAAAACGTTTTGGAACATAATATCCATCAAACTAGAGAAAGCAAAACAAACCCATGTTTAAGGATGTGAGTTGTAATGGGTGAGCATGACCCAGCCAGCTCCTGCAGGACTGGGGAAAGCAGAGCTGGGATCACTATCCAGAAAAAGTTTTACCAGGAGGAAAACTTTCAGCGAAATGGTCACTGTTGGTGCAGTTTTCATGGACCAAATGCTCCTTTTGGTCCAGGGCCTCTTCTCCTTCAGGAAGGACAGAGCAGGCACCGGGCAGGGTCGTCGCAGGGCTGGGCAGTGCCCTCTGTGCCGGGCTGGGCTCCCGGCTGTTCCCGCGTTCCCTGATGGCCGATCCCGGCGGCTCCAGGAGTGGCTTCACCCTTGTCCGAAGCGCCCCACCGGGAGGGCGTCCCACAGCCGTTGTCCCGGCCATCGACGGGCGGTTGCTGGCCCGGGCGCCTGGCTGAGGATCAGAGGGGAGGCCGAGCCCATGGGGCTGCGGGAGCGTTGCCTTTTAAGGCGGGGAGTTTTGTTTTTGTGGCAGAGACGCGGATGGTCCCAGGGGTCCGTGAGAAATGCGAGCATCTCCGGCGCCGGGGCTCAGCTCTGGGGGAGGCCAGGGCTGTGCTCCCAGTTGGGTGCAGCTCTCTGGTGCACTGTGCCCCCGGTGCAGGCAACCGGCTGCCCACGCTCTGCCCGCCGCGATGGGGGCATGGCTGTGGTTGGCACCCCTGTGGTTGGCACCTCCTGGGAGGCTTTGACATAGCTAGGTCTGGCTTGCCCAGGATCTGTGCCTCTGCATGTCCTTGGCCACAACAGGGACCCTCTTGTGACTCCAGAGAGCAGACATGATGGGTCTGAGACCAGGGTCTCGTGCTCTCCTCTGGTTTCCGCCTTCGTGGCTCCTGCAGAACTCCAAGGGCTGTTCCAGGAGGGTCCATCGTGCATCCCAGCTCAACTTCTAAACCCGGGGGTTTTGCTTGCCCTCTTTTTAGCAGAGAGCCTACGAGATCCCCCCTGTGCGTGTGCAGCCTTTGCTGGGTTGTGAAATCTGCTGCCACTGGAATTAAAACCTTCTGGAGCTGTTGGGACTGGCACAGCCTTGAGCAACAGCCCCCATTGGCAACGTGACGGGGAATTGAGGGGCACCATGGAGCTGTTGGGGCTGCTCCAGGAGAGATGCGTCTCGAGTTGCTGCCCCCTGATCTGGGTAGAATTCCAGGGCTGGTCTGGCAGCGATGCTGCTCCAGGAGTATCCCTGTTGCCCACTACTCCAGGCAGTGGGGCTGTGTGTGTCACCAGCTGGCACCGGTGCTCGCTATGCGCTGCCAGGGTGAGCCAAGCCCCACAAAAGCAGGGTCCCCGCAGGGAGGAAAGGGCGAGACCTGGTCCTCTGGCAACTCCGGCCTCTGGTGTGTGGAAGTAATTTGCAGGCTGGCGGGGCTGCCGGACGCTTCCGCTCTTGCCGCCGGCCGGGTCGCAGGACCCTGTGGACACAACAGCACCCGGTGACGGCTCCTCATTAGCACAGGATGCAGCCTGGGATGGGAGGCTGCCCCCAGCCCTTCCCTCCACACCTCCTCTCAAGGGTTTGACAGCCCCATGAGCCGGTTCCCGCTGCTGCCCACAGCATGGGACCCTGGCCAGGGAGAGCCGAGCGCGGCTGGCGACGGCCGTGGCCGGGTGTCCGGAGCTCTGCAGCACACAGCTGCCATTCAGCCTGGCTGCAGAGCCCGCCCGTGGATAAACAGCCCCGGCTCCGGTCCTCAATGAGCCCTTTTTTCATACTCCTCTCCCCTGGCCAGGGCTCCAGGGTGCCCTCCCGGCCTGGCTGGCGGCTGCCCCTGCTCCGCTTTCCGTGTGTTTGAGTCACGTTTGCCCACGGGAGCATCGCCGCTGCCCATGCCGATGTCCACGCAGCTGCCTGGGAGCTCCGGGGCAGCACCTCTGGGCCCCGAGAGCCATTTCCGTCCTCGGGCCGGGGTCTGGCTCTGCTAATTGCCACTGCCCTGCTTTAATGAGCTCCTGGCTGAACTGTCGGGTGCTTGTGCCCTCCCTCCCTCTCCCATTGCCCCAGAAGGGCCTCTTTGGCCAGCAAAACTATTGATTTTGGGATAAAATCTCTATGCTGGGAGACTCCTGGGGCATCTGGGACTGGAGGGGGTCAGGAAATGGGGAGCAAGAGCTGGAGGTGTCGTGGGGTCTCCTCCTGGCTGCAGGTCCCCAGGGTACCTTCTTGGGGTAGGTGCTGGGGTGGGGATCTCCTCGCCCACACGTGCGGGTGCAGGAGCGATGCTGGCAGAGCCCTGGACACCTCCCACCCGGTGCTGCCATGTGTGTGGACCATGGCACAGCATCCCAACAAGGCCATTGCTTCCCATGTCCTCTCAGAGCCATGTGAATGCGTCTGTGAGACTTCACTATTGCTACTGTCCCCATGGCACAGCCGGGGCTGCTACTTCTGGCTGTCTCCATTCCCCCTTGGGTCACCGGGACGTGGATGGGCTGCCCAGCAGGTCGGGTAACGGGGGTGCCCTTCTTCCTCTGCTCTTCCCACAGACTGCTGAGTAACAACAAGATCACAGTGCTGGAGAACGGCTCCTTCTTTGGGCTGCGGGCTCTGGAGAAGCTGTAAGTGCCCTGCGGGCGGCTGGGGGGGGTCAGGATGGGAGGGGCGGGCAGCAGCGGGATGCAGGCAGGGCAGCCACAGGGGAGGTGCCGGGAGCACCCCGCCGNGGGGCACATGGATCGTCGTTGGCACCCATGGACATCCCAGGGACCTCGGGAGCTGTGCCGGGGTGGGAGGCGCTGGTGGGGGGGCCACTCTCTGTGGGGGCCAGTATGAAAAGCGACATTGTCCCCCCGAACAAAGTCAACTTTCTTATCTCCCCATGAAAGGCATCTCTATGGAGGGAGCTGTAATGAGGGGAGATTTATGGCCCCCATATGGGTTTGATCTGTAGGTAACGCAGGCGCGGGGACCGGCGCACTGAGGGCGTTTTGTTCCCTGCCGTGGCCCCACGAGGGTCTCGCACATTCCTACGCCGAGTGAGGCCGGCTGGGCTCCCGACGCCGGATTCTCCCCGGGTGTGACCATGGCCCCGGTGCTGGCATCGCTGGGTGCCGGGCACCACTGCCCCTCTGCACCCTGGGCATGCCCCGTGGCACACGGAGCTGGCGCTGCTGGTGTGGAGTCCCTTTCCCTTGGCCCCGCAGCTCCGGGAGCCACGCTTTCCCGCAGGGCATCACCCTGGGTGCAGAGGGGCAGGGAGCAGGGAGCCGGGGCAGCAGGGGAATGAGGGCAGTGGGGAGCGCAGGCAGGGGAGGGCAGCGTGCCTGAGGCTCGGGGACCCACCGGAGCTCTGCAGCCGCACCCTGGGCTCTCTTGGCGGTGAGTGTGGGGAGGTTTGTAGCCCTGCAGAGGGTTTGGCTCAGCTGTGGCACCATGGCCATGCCAGCTCGGGGGACTTCCCTGGGGGGGGCAGTGAGCCCAGCACCGCCTGCCTCTCATTAGCACAAACAAGGAAACATTTATTAATGCGGCTCTTGTTCCAGTTGCAGCCCGTGCACCTGCCTCAGCCCAGCTGCTCTGGGGGGCACGGGGGGCACAGTGCCCACGACCCTCAGTGAGTGCCAGTCCCTGGGCAGTGCTGGGCACGCGGTGTCAGGGGGGTGCAGGGTCCCTGGTGCCTGGCGCCGTGGTTGGGGTGCCTGATGCCAGGATGGGGAGCGGGCACGGCGGAGGCTGCGGTGCCTGGCGCACGGCTTGGGGCTGGTTCAGGGTTTTAAAGCCACGGCAATCCCCGTGGCACTGTTTCTGGGGGGAGAGGGAAGCGGTCACCTTGGGGACCCTGCCGTCCCACGTGGCCAAGTCCTCCCCAGCACAGTGCCAGGCGTGGTGGCATCACCTCCCCCTGCTCCTGGCACCGCACTCTCCTTAACAGGAGGGATTACTGGGTGCGGGCACCGTGCTCACTGGGAAGGGCTGTGATAGGGCCGAGGGGCTGGCTTCCCCGTGGGACTGTGGCTCTGGAGCCCCCAGGGCCCCCCTGAAAGTCTCCTTTGGTAGAGCAGCTGCCCCACATCTCCTCCAGCTCACCTCCGTGATGCCAAAACCCTGCGTGGGTTAGATGGGAATCACCGATGTGCCCAGGGGGCTCATGGGCAGCATCCCCCACTCCGGCCCGGCTGTGTCGCGCCTGATTGCCCTCGACAGGAGCCCTAATTGTTTTTGTCGGGCCGGGTCGGGGCCGTGGCGCAGACGTGCCCTGCAGAGGGACCGTGTTGGCCTGGTAGGGACTCAGAGGGGGCTCTGGGGCCCCTTGCTTCTCATCGTGGGGCTCACAGACCCCTGCCCACCCTGGCTGCCCACTGAGGGTGCTTTGGGATCCCAGCGTGATGGGGGGAAGCCCATTCCCAGGGTGCACAGGGTGTCCTCCCAGCCCACCGCCCCTCTGGGCCGGCGGTTTGGCATCTCCGGTGATTTGTAGCGGCGTAATGAGATTAATGAGTGTGAGCGGGGCCGGTATGTGGCCGGGGCGGCCGCGCTCATTAGCGCAGCCCTGCCTGGGAACGTCGGGCCCTCGGTGGGGGCCAGCACTTGGGGCTGCGGGCGGCGAGGAGGGGGCTCGGCCGGGTGATGGCAGTGACAGCGATGGGGTCCGTCCATCGCTCCGTCTACGCTGGGCTGCGGTGGGGGCTGCTGTGCACAGGGAGCCTCTCGTGCAGACCCAGGCTCAGCCCCAGGGTGCTGAGCTTCTTGAGGCTACACCGGGCTGGATTGGGCCCTGTGTTCCAGGGTTTGCCGCCCGTGTCGCAGCTCAGGGCAGTTGCTTTGCAGGGGGCAGGGGGTCCCCATGCACACATGGCGATGAGGGGACACGTGGCACCATGCTGCTGCTGGCTCTTGTGTCTGGAGCACGTCACCCCTCTGAGACAGGAGGAGGAGGAGGAGGCTCAGGCCCAATGGAAACGTGAAGGCAAACAAGCGCCATGCAGAGAGAAGAACCTTGTTGTAAATCAGCAGCAGCCCCGGGCCCCCAGCCAGCGGGGAGGAAGGGACTGAGTGAGGAAAGCTCCCCACCGGGCTGGCCAAGAGCCCCTGGGGCTCAGCACCATCCCTGGTAGGTCTCATCCCTGCCCAGTCGTCCCCTGCAGCCCCCTGCCCCCACCTGACTGGAGCCAAAGGCACTGGGTTTTGGCAGCGGACGTTTTTTGGGTGTTGTGTCCCCTGAGTGGGCGGTCTGGGGTGTGGGGGTCCCTGGGGACCTCTGGTGGGCCCCGTCAGGGAGCGAGCCTGATGTGAGTGGTCTCCCTTGCTGCAGGTGGGTGCATGGTTGTAGGACAGGGGTTCGTGGGGCGGCTGTTGGTGCAGTGGGTGTTGGTGAAGGTGTTGGAAGTGCAGGTGAGTAGAGCTGTTCCTTCAGCACCTGCCTGCCCCACTGCCTGCCCCCCTCCTGCCCCCCTGCCTGCACCCCCAGCCATCGGAGCTACGGGACTTGCTTTTGCCCGTCGGGGAGGGCAGATGAGGGCAGAGCTGTTGTGTCAGCCGAGCAGGGCCAGGACAATGCCATCCAGGAAAGTGTCACGGCCGCATTTCCCTTCACTGGGGTTCACCTGCACCCCCCGGACCCAGTCCTGCCCGTTGTAGGTCAGCAGAGACCCCCCGTGGGGTGAGGTTTAGCCTGGGAGCGGAGCACATCTGTGCGTTCGCGGTGTGCAGGCAGCATCACCCCAGTGCCTCTCCCTTTGGGGCTCTGCTTTGTGGGGTGTCCCCAGGGCTGTGCATCGTGGGGTGTCCCAGCGGGTGACCCAGCGATGAGCACTGTGGAGGCCACTATAAATAAACTCAGTGTTGCCATATGGATCCCATTTCCTCTCCCGGCCAACGCCGGTGCTCAGCAGGAGCCACCTCACTGGTCCCACGGGCTGGAAGATGCCACCAGTGCTGCCCAGCTCCCTGCACACGCCGGGCAAGCCTCCGATGACATATGTGACTCCAATCAGGCTAATAACCCAAACGAGCTTCCTGAGGGCCCCAGAGCCTCTTTGGGGCTGCGCCGGTGATTGCGGCAGCTCTTATCCCACGTGCCAAGTTAACCTACTGGGATACGGTGGCTCTGGAATCAACGTGTGGGAGGGGACGGCGGTCAGGGGTGTGCGATGCTCTGTGGTGTGCACTTGGAGTGTGCGGAGGGGCTGGCATCCCTCCCCTGAGAGCAATGGGGAGCCTCCTGCCTTCCCTGCGCCCTTCGGAGAGATAATGAGAGGGAAATGGGACGGAAAGCTGCTAATGAGGCTCTGGCAGGAGGGTTTACGGCGCCTGGGGCTGCCAGGAACCCATGTATGGGAGTTGAGGGGTGGGAGGGGATCGGAGTGTGCTCGTGTCCCGGTCTCCACCGTGCTGGGTGTGATGTGGATGGGGAGGAGGATGTGTCTCGGGGTCCCTACTGCACACCCCAAGCTCTGTGTCCGTTTCCCCACAGGGACCTGAAGAACAACCTGATCAGCACGGTCCAGCCAGGTGCCTTCCTCGGCCTTCCCGAGCTGAAGCGTCTGTGAGTGGCCACCACAACCCCTCGGGGAGCACCCGGGGCCGGTTCAGGGGGAGTGGGGACAGTGGGGGCATCCCCAGATCTGATAGCCCCTCTACTCGCCTTGCAGGGACCTGTCCAACAACCGCATCGGCTGCCTGAGCACCAGCGTCTTCCAGGGTCTCCCCAACCTCCTCAGGCTGTAAGTAGCTCCCTGGAGACCTCCCTGTCCCCTGGCTCTCGAGGGGACCCTCTGGGGCTGTCCTGTGCCCCAGGGTGTTGGTGGCCGTTTAGCACCTCAGAGCTCTTCCTGTGCCGAATCCTGAGGCTGGCTCCTGTCCTTTGCGCGTGGCTGGCGCGGGGGCTCATTAGGCTGCGGCCGCCCCGTGCCCACCCTTGTCAGGTGCCGTGGTGGGGTGTGTGGACACTGTGAGGGGCCTCGGTGATGTCCCAGCAGGTCCCCAGTCCCCTCCATGCCTCCTTTCTCTCCTGTCCCCCAGGAATGTGTCCGGGAACATTTTCTCCAGCCTCCCACCCGGTGTCTTCGACGAGCTCCCCTCCTTGAAAGTCGTGTGAGTTTGTGACGCCAGATTAGGGCAAGGATGTCCCCCTGGACTGGGCACTGGGGAGGC
>VWZK01007163.1:0-97139 GCA_013396935.1 Baryphthengus martii
ATAAAACAAAATAAAATAAAATAAAATAACATACGCACAGTGTAATTTAAAGCTTTATCATAAAATAGCGGGTTTGTATTAGCATAAAATGTAAGTAAATAAATTATGATCTATATAAATATTTTGACATTACCTCCACTAAGTAGCAAACAGCTATCATCAGAACATGTAACAGATAATACAGCTGTTACACAACTTTTCTCTGCACTCAAAGCTCAAGGATACATCTGAAAGGTGAATTAAAAATATTACATTAGCTTACTTCAGTTATTGTAAGGAAGGAATTAGTAACAGTTTCTGGGGCTGCAGGTCTGAAGAAATATAGCATAATTATTTACTAAGGATATAATTTCATAATTTTATTTGCCAACACATTTTTACACCAAAGTAATTAGTTTTGGGTATCAGACTCTATAACTCCTTATTTAGACTTGATCCTCAAGATGTGGGTGAGATCTCAGTTTTCACTGGTACTAGCCATAGACTTATCAGGTAAAGGAAAGATAAAGCGTAAATAATCAAGAAATGGAACAAGATTCATTGGGAAGCAATTGTTGTGAAAGCAACATTGCTTGCAAGAATCTCTTACATATATGAAGTTGTTTAAAAATAAAGTCATTTTTATAGAATTGAAGATATTCTACGAAGATATACATGCAGTCAGTTGACTTGTAATCTTATTTCATATGTCAAAACTTCAGTATTATTTTGTTTTTCAGAGACTAATGTTAAGGCATATATTATAAAAGGAAAAATTATTTTCAGTGCTTCTTAAATAATCCAAGAATCTCTGGGTCAAATCTAAAAAAAAATCCAGCTACTTCAACAGAAAATATAGAATGAAAATATGTTTCTAATATTTGATACTTGAGAATTATGATTCCATCGAAATCATAGGTCTAAATAATTCCTTCTTATTCTTAGCAAAAAAGGTCACAACCACAGAAAAAGTAAACTGCATTATGAGTATGTCATAGAAATGAAAGACACTTCCTGAGCCCTATAGGCATCCTGCTTAACAAGAACTCCCTGGATTCTTAAATCTATTCGATCACATCCTTACTCACTAAAGACAAGAGATATTTCTTATTAAATTTTATTTTTAGTAAGACATCTAAGGAAACAATAACAGTATATATCTATCTTTTGTATGACTCCATTAATTTCTACAAAATTACACTAATGCAGATGTGGTCTAATATCAACTTCATGAGTATTTGAGGTAGAATCAAAGAATCATAGAATCATAGAATTGTAGAATCATAGCATTGTTCTGGTTGGAAGAGATCTTCGAGATCATCAAGTCCAACTGTTAACCCAGCACTGCCAGGTCAACACTAAGCCGTGTCCCTCAGCACCACATCTACAAGTCTTTTTAAATACCTCCAGGGACAGAGACTCTACCACTTCCCTGGATACATAGTTCTAGTGTTTTACAACCTTTTCAGTGAAGAAATTTTCCTAAATACCCAACATAGGTCTCCCCCTGTGCAATTTGAAGTCATTTCCTCTTGTCCTATCGCTTGTTACATGGGAGAACATTCTGACTCCCCACCTCAATACAATCTCTTTTCAGGTAGTTGCAGAGAGTGATGAATTCTTCCCTCAGCTTCCTTTTCTCCAGGCTAAATGATCCCAGTTGTCTCAGCCACTCCTCATAAGACTTGTTCTCTGGACCCTTCACAAGCTTTGTTGTCCTACTTTGGACACACTGCAGCACCTCAATGTCTTTCTTGTAGTGAGGGGCCCAAAAATGAACACAGTATTCATAGTGCATCCTCATCAGGGCTGAGCATAGGGGGACAACCACTTGCCTAGTCCTACTGGCCACACTATTTCTGATATAAACCAGGACGCTGTTGGCTTTCTTTGCCACCTGGGTACACTGTTGGTTCATATTCAACAAGCTGTCAATCAGAACCCCCAGGCCTTTTTCTGCCAGGCGCTTTCCAGCTACTCTTCCCCAAGCCTAGAGCATTGCATGGGGGTTGTTGTGACAGAAGTGCAGGACCCAGCACTTGGCCTTGTTAAATCTCATGCCGTTGGCCTTGGCCATTGATCCAGCCTATCCAGATCCCGCTGTAGAGCCTCCCTACCCTCAAGCAGATCAACCCACCCACCTAACTTGGTGTTATCTGCAAACTTACTGAGAATGCCCTCGATCCCCTCATCTAGATCACCGATAAAGATACTATAGAGAACTGATCCCAGTACTGAACCCTGAGGAACACCACTTGTGAACAATTGCCAGCTGGGTATAGCTCCATTCACCACCACCCTCTGGGCCCATCTATCCAATTTTTTTGTATCCAGTGACGCGTATGCCCATTTAAGCCATAAGCAGCCAGTAAATCCAGAAGAATGCTGTGGGAAACAATGTCAAAGACATTATTGAAATTAAGGTAAATGAAATCCACAGTCTTTCCGTTGTCCACTAAGTGGATCACCTTGTCATAGAAGGAGGTGAGATTAGTCAAGCAGGACTTGCCTTTCAAACTCGTGCTGATTGGACCTGATCACCTGGCTGTTCTCTACATGACATGTGATGGCACTCAAGATGATCTGCTCCATAACCTTCCCTGGCACTAAGGTCAGACTGACAGGCCTGTGGTTCCCTGGATCCTCCTTCTGGCCCTTCTTGTACATGGGCATCACATTTACTAACCTCCAGTCAACTGGAACCTCCCTGGTTAGCTGATAGCATTCTGACCCTAACATTCTGTGATTCTGTGATTCTGTGAAAGTGGCTTGGTGAGCACTTCCACCAGCTCCCTCCATATCCTGGTGTGTAGTGCATTTGGGCCCATAGACCTGTGTGTGTCTAAGTGGTGTAAGGTCAGACACTTTACATCAAAGTAATGTTTTATAAAGTAGTAAGACTCCTAGGCATTTTCTAAGGATGAAAGCATAAAACTAAAAAATATTTTATGTTACAGTCTTTAAAGTCTCAACTCTTAAAATGTCAAACTAATCCAGATATTAAAGTAGGTTATATGCGAATATTTTGCACACAGGTTATGCACTGAAAAATGAGGTGCATTTGGAAACTGAACTGTCTACACCTTCATCTATGATTTGCGAACTCTCCTTGTTGAAATCACAGTCTTCTATGTCTTGGTTCTAAAGCAAGATCATTACTTTATTAAGAGCCTTCTCTGAGAACAAAGTGACAACAATTCAATACACAGAACTGGTTGAATAAAAGCCAGAGGAATGGCACAGTATTTTCTCCTTCAAATGCATATTGGCAAAATAAAGAAAGGGTCTCATTAGAGGAAAGCATTGCTTTTCAAGAAAATGTAGGAATTTTTTTACAGTGAGAACATTTATGGGGATAACCTCCTCAGGGACATGGTAGGGTCCCCATGACTGGAGGTTTTCAAGAAAATTATAGCAAAAATATACTACTACTACTAAAGGGATAAATAGAGCCATTCAACAATTTTACAATGAGTAATTTGTCAAATTTTATGGTCACTGAGGAAATACATGTACATGTTTGTGCTATTTGTTATTTTTATTTTCTTCAGAGAGCTCCATCCCAACTTCAGTGGTGCAGGTATTTGACAAAAGACACAGGATTTAATTGTGTAGATGTACGTTCCTTCTGCTATTTGAGATGTTCTGTGGTGTAAAGACATCTGCAAAGGACCGATGTCTTGGGGAATCTTGGGATTCAAAATATAAACAGATGCCTATATTTAGGCAACTGAGCACTTGAGTAGGTTTAAATTTGACACGTTGTCAATCTTAAAGTCAAACATTACAGAATCATTAGTTTGGAAGGAACCCCTGGACATCACCATGTCTAGTCCTCTGCTCAAAGCAGATCCAAGTAGATCAGTTTGCTCAGGACTTGGCTCAGTTGAGCTTTTATTTTATCCAACCTAAAGATTTCACAACTACTCTTGGAAACCTGGCCCTGTTTTCAACTACCCTCAAGGTAAAAACAAACAAACAAATAAATAAATAGAAATTATATCTAATCAGTATTTGGAGATTGTAGAGGTCTGTTGCCTTTTCTCCAATTACTGACTACTTCTGAGAATACTCTGGCTCTGCCTTCTCTTTAGGCTCCCACTGGTACATATAGGCAGCAACAAAATCTCACTTATTCCTTTTCATTTAAGGTTGAACAGACCCAGTTCCCCCAGTCTCTCCATGTACAAGCTGCACTGGTCCTTTAACCATCTTTCTGGCTCTCTGTTGGACTCATTGCACTATGCATTGTCTTTCTCGTACTGGAGACCAAATATAACAACACAGTCAGGGAAATAAAATTTATTTCCTTATTCACCAATCTTATTAAATTACCTAAAAGAATATTATAATTTGTTTCAGAATAAAATGTATCCAGTATATAGTATATGAAGGTAAAAATTAGATTTGCTACTGCTACTTGCTCTATACATATATTCATTATACCTTTTCCCAGAAGTGCTCATCATCTCTCATGAGCTTCTTAGATCTTCATAAAAGAATTGTGATAATATTGGATATTAATAAAAGGATATAGAATTGCTTATATGACAATTTTCATATGATAACGTACCAGCTGTGTATTAACAACATATACCAGCAGCGTGAATGTGATAGAAGAAAATATTTTTTCCAAAAATCAAGACTACATTTATGATTGAATTAGCAATGCACCAAATATTATTTGCAATAAAGAAGGCTTCTCAACTGTTAGCATGCAGGAAAAAGCATAGAAAATAGCTATTATTTCTTAATCTAAAATTTTAAACAATCCTGTATACTGAAGACATCCATAGTATTCTGGAATTTAACTGACACCTAGGAGTATTGAAACATATGTGTAGGAGCATCTACTCTTGGGTAAAATGTATTGTGCACACTGTAAGCAAAAACATATTATGTAACTTCAGATTATAGTGGATTTGCACAGAAAGAGGGCGAGAGAGGGTAAAGAGTGGGAAATCCCACTGACAACATTAATTCTATCTTTTCCAGATTTCGAAGCCTTAATCATTCTTTCAATACAATTTTGGGGTGTGTACATAATAGGCAAATTCAAGTACTAACCAGGAAAGACTAAAGTCCCCAGTCATGCAAGGGATACAGTATGGACAAACTATTCTGCTTGTGAAAAATTCCACTGATCTTTATAGGATGAATTATTCCACCTAAGGGTATCCCCAACAAAGATATTTAAGTTTCTGGTTACAGTACTAATCTAAAACAAATGAATGGAATACTGGAGATTAATCTACAAGCATTAAATAACAGAATCTCATCTCCCAGATGGTTCAAGTTTCTAAATCTGCATCCAGATGATTTGTTTTACATCTCTGGCTGTTCAGGGTTAAGCCATTACTAACTCCATGGGGTCAGGAGGAGAAGGGAAACATCCATAACTTATTCATATTGTCTTCTGCAAACCTCCCTGCATCTCTATGAGATTTCATGTCGTATTTTGATTCTTCAAGCACTTAGTAGTCTGAGCCTAGGATACCAAAATATCAGAAAACTTCAAAACAATGAGAAAACAGACACATTAGTATTGCCTAGCACAAGGATAGAATTATTTGTACAGGAGATAAAGCTTTCTTGACAGCCAGTTCAAGACTGCTGAAAAAATTTCAGTAGGAAATAAGAACAAACATATAGCAGAGAGTACATCTATTCAATTATTAAAAAAAAAAAAAATCCTATATGATTTGCCCTTGCAGAGAAAAATACAGATTTGCATGTGGGAGATGTTAGTTACACTAAACATAATGTGAGCCTGAATAGAAAACCATGCCTCCTGACAGGGTGATTGTATAAATATTGTGCAAGCTGAGGCTTAGTGATTTCGCTTGTGTTACCATTGATCTTCCAAGCTCTCCTTTCAACCTATTCTAATTTTCAAACGCCCCATAAAATTTTTGTTTAAAGATGAAAAGCATCAGTGCAGTTCATTCCTGTTTAGAACAGCATTTTGAATTTCTTTTTTTTTAACATTAGTGACTTTTTGAGAGGATGTCATAACTACTGACAAATTTATAAAGTCACATCAAAACTAAAGACACATGAACAGCACCTGTGTACCTCGCATGAATAAAAAGCTACAGATGCCAGCACAAAGAGCTCTGTTCTCTGAACTCTGATAAACAGATGGGAACTTTTCTATACAAGACACTAAAATTCTCATGCAAATAACTGTGATATGCTTGTTGCCCAGCAGATACACAACACAGATGCCATTTATTTCAGATAAACATCTCAGAAGACATGGAGCATTGTTAATTTCTTTTAAATAATTCAACAGAATATTAATAATTCCACAAGTCCTTAGATTCATAAGTCTGTTTAAATTAGCTGTTCTTATAAATAAAGTATTCGGGACTCAAACTTACCCTAGGAAAAACCTCAAACAAAAGTTTAGAAGTAGTCTGGAGACTAACCTTAAATCTAAATGACAAGTAGTTCAGAATATGTAGCATTTGAACTAGGACTTGAATTTAATACTCAGCAGTCCCTTCAAAACATTCTGAATCTAAGTGTCTGGACAGCAGTACACCTCTATGGACATCAAACCAGATGAGCAAATAGGTGCTTCCATCCCTTGCAGGAGGGATGCAACTCCACACTGCTGTCCCCTGCTCCAATTCTGGGGGAGCCACTAGGTACTATCTGCCATCTGAGATCTGGATGGATGTGGTGCATTGACCTTGGCTGAGTGCCACGTACCCACGAAGTCACTCTATCACTCCCCACATCTTCCCTCAGCATGACAAGGGCGGAGAGAATAAGACGGGAAGAGTCCGTGGGGTACGATAAAGACAATTAAATGGAAAAAGCAAGAAGCAAAACAAGATTTTATTCTCTACTTCCCATTAGCAGGCAATGTCTGGCCTTTCCTGGGAAGCAGGGCTCTAGTACATGTAGCAGTTGCTCGGAGGACAAACGTCTCCACAAACAGATGACCTCCTCCTCCTTTCTCTTTCTTTTATACTTGAGCTCACATCATATGGTGTGGAATATCTCTTTGGTCAGTTTGAGTCATCTGTCCTGATTGTGTCCCCTCCCAAGATCTTGCCCACCCCACCTCACTGGGCAGGGGGGAGGGAATGTTGGAAAGAGCCTTGGTGCTATGCGAGCGCTGCTCAGCAGCAGCCACAACAGGAGCATCTTATCTGCCTCCCAATACAAAGCCCAGCACCATAAGAGCTGCTCTGGGGAACATTAACTCCAGCTCATCCAAACCAAATACAATAGAGCATCTTGCTCTGAAGCTCTATGCCAGTTGAGGCTCCTGGTGTCCTAGGCACTGTGTGGCATACTGGACTGTAGTCTGTACTGCATGATGTCTACCACCACTGCTGCATAGGCTTTGTCAGAGGCCTGTCATGGCCCACTCTGCACCTCTGCTGTGACAACTGCTTGAACCCTTTTAGTTGTGCTCTTGGTGTACCAGATATATTTTCTCTGCTAAGTACACCATATAGGTCATGTCGCTAACATACCTTGGTGGTACAGCTAAGCAGATACTGCTTTCTAGTTACATGATTTAAAAGGGAGGTTTTGTTAACTAAAAAAAGATTTGATCTTAGAACCAAACAATTTAAGTCAGTCTAATTTCTTCTCTTGCAGCAACAGGATAATAAATTTCTCTTCCATCTAGGATCTCAGTGAACTGATGTGAAACTATGGTCAGGATATAAGCAGAAAAAAACACTGAGAAATGAGTATCCATAAAATCTGAAAAATCAAGTAAGTGTCTTCTAACAGGAGTAACAGAGCTATATTTAGGATGAGAAATTAAATAACCATAAGGAAAAATTGCATGTTTGGAGTATATTTAAAATGGCTTGAAAATTAGGGCAAGCCGAAGTACAGGTATCTAGAAACATAAATATTGGCACAAGATTTAGTACTGTAGTGGCAAAAAGTTGGCGTGATCATTTTGAAACGGCTAAGCAAGCAAAGAAAATAGTTCATCTCTTATCATCACGTACTATTGAAAAATGTTTTCCCCTCCCATTCATGAATAAGAGAGTAAACTGGTTTAACACAACCAATGAGCATGGGCAATGGAGTGGTTATTTTTCACAGCGTTCAAGATGTACCATCACCATTTCCTGAATGACAATGATGTGGCAGTTTAATGCAAGACCATGGGGACCAACTGCTTTCAATGCTGTTACAAGGTGAGATAACCATGACAAAATGATTTCTGTATGTGTCCATGGGGAGCACATTATGAGTCTATCATGCTGGCATTACAGTATGAAATTACGACAGGGAAAAAAAATCATTCAAATTTGTACTGCATAACAATGTTCCAGCATGAGTTAATGATATATAGCAAATGAAAGCTTTTTTTTTTTTTTTTTTCTTCTTCCCTGTATTCTGAATAGAATTCTGTTTAACCACAAAGTTTTGATTCACATGTAATGTAAGAGAACTTGAGATAAAAATAAACTACCAGAATTACCTTCAGTTACTCATATATTCTTCTCTACTCAGTGTACAAATTCTGCCTTTAGGCTAAATTAGATGTTTCTTTGCAAATTTACCCTTAATGGAAATTCATTTTATAGAGATAAAATATACAAACCCACATAACTAGAAATCAATTTCCATGTCCTCATAATCTAAAAAAATAGGGTATCTGCTCCTCACTTACTCAAATTTCCATTTGTTTTCTCTGATCCCATTATTGTTACGTACCTGCCAACTTGGAATTCTTTTATTACCAAAGTCATTTTGAGCTTTCTCTTTCAGGTGTACGAACATATCAGTTTATGTGTGTATTTCTCAGTGTTTCATTATTTGTCATTCATGATCAGTGATTTTCTTTACAGAAGCAGTATTACCTTACTTACTGATCAAAGGCTATTTTCCTTTTCCTCACAAAAGCCTAACATAACTGAAGTATTTTTTAGTCACCATTATTGTTATTACATTTATTAATAGACCAAATTTCTCTAGGATTTTCAATTCAGAAATGTTTCATGCTATTTCTCAATTTTTATTTGTCTTGTTCACTCTTCTCTCCCTTTTCTTTTTTCTAGATGTTTTATTAAATATCATCTCTTTGCATAATTCATATTTAGCCAAATTTATTTCTACTTTCTTTTTTTTTTAGAGAAGCATTAGTCCAAATTTGCTTATTTACTGAAGAGCTAAGAGGAAAACAGTAAGGAGTCTGTCTGTTCATGATAAATTTACACAGCATTAAAAACGTATTCACCATTATTTCATATCTCTTGTGCTGGGTAAGAAAAGAACTTTCTGATGCTGTCTGCAAGGATGCTTGTTTCCCCAATAGGTATGGGAATAGTTAAGAAGTATCTCAAGTGTGTTGTTCCACAGCACAAAGCATTGGAGTTTGAAAAGCCAAGAATTCTGTATTCTCTTACCTATTTAGTTAGAAATATTTCATTTTAAAAGTGAGCACACTGCTGATGAAAATATTGAACAAGCATTGTCCTTAATACAGGTACTTGGAACAAGTTCAATGACATCCCACAGGCATCCTAAACAATGCAACTCATTCAGGCTTTGTAGGGACCTCCTTTGAGAGTTAAAATGATTTTCATTTTCAAATATCTGCTATACTTTATTATTGAAACAAACTAGAGTTAAAGCATAACATGGTAAATTAAGAAGCAAACCAAAAGAAATAGCTCTATAGTCATCTGAGTATCAGGGAGAAAAGGATCACTTGAGTCCAAATATAGGTTTGGGAAGTGACAGATGAAGCACAGATGAATCTTAGCATATTACTGTCAGTATACATTCTGCAATTACCTTTCACTTTCTGTTTAGTATTCTATGTGAATTCAGCATACAACATACAATCTATTATGGAAATGAAAGTCTACAGATTGTAATCAGTTTGGGCCTTTCCAAACTGAGCATGCATTCCTATCAGTTGCTTAAAGATTTTCGAGCATATGCTTTATGGGTTATTAATCTGATTACACCAATAGTATTTTTTGATTTAAAAATTAAAAAAGCCCACAACAGATTAAAGGTTATAACAGATCTTAGAAAAACAGTAAGCATTTCTCCATGGAAATGTGGGAATCTGTTAATTCTTGAAGCAGTGTAAGTCACAGGAACATATAAGTGGCAGGAACTACTGAAGTCATTGAAACAGTCAACTCCTTTCTCAGTCCTGAAAGCTGCTGAACAGGAAATAAATGCCTCTTTTAGAAGAGTTAACATTTTCTTCACATCTCCTTCAGAAACCTTTTCAGTACACTGTCATAAAACTAAGATCTGTGCCAAAAAATATCAGCTGTATTAGGGGAAAAAAATTAAAGATCAAGAAACGGACTAGAGTCTTAAAGTAACAAGAGAGAATTTGTTAGATAAAACCTCCTCATTATCTTAGGATCTGAGAATGATCTGTGCTATAGAAGAAGGTAAAAAATATTTAATATTTACAAAAAAAAAACCAAACCAAGGCAGAATTTTTGAGTGCAATTAGTAAACCAAGGTACTTAAGTATGTTACCTGTGGGGTCAGTTGCAATAAGACTAAATGAAAGGTTCCTGAGGGAGTTATTCCCTACCTATGTTGTCAGCTGTTTAACTGCAATTAGCAGTCAGTGGAAATCAGGCACCTATGTCCATAAGGTGTTTTGGAAACTGTCTTAATGAAGACAGAAAATTAGAAAAGAGAAGTTCTGCACTTTCTTATACTTGAGATTTTATTAAGGCATTTTGTATATGATAAATTCACGTGGTTAAATGTAAGATTAAGACTGTGAGAAGCAGCAAGGATCAGCTGTCCACCATATGTCTGTTATCTACATGCTTTTAAGATTATAGATTTTAAGAATGTTCAATATGGTATATTTGAAAAGAAATGAAACATTAAAAAAGAAAATGAAGTCTGAAGTAATGTCAGGAACTAGAACCCATCCAAATGGAAACACAAGAGGTGACCAGCCAGGCAGTATATGTATGGCATCTTTCACACAGAGTTTAGTCCATATTAAATATCACTTCCTGACACTGTTCTCAAAACACAGTGTCAGTCTGATAGGCACACAAAGTGGAAAAGCACTGTATGAGATACTGAAACCTGCTACACTTCCTTTGTACTTCGGCAGTCTAATATGATGCAGGAATTCAGGTTTGTTGTATAAGAACTTAAACTAGATCACTTACAGGGAGCTGATTTCCATGAATATTGGTTCAGGCATAAAGTATATGTTTCTGATTCTTGAATTTTTATTCAAAGAATATATACTTCAAACTACTTTTAGCACATACATTTCAATACCTTTTTTTTTTTTTTTTTGTGATATCAGTTTTATTATAGTCTTTTTCATCTACTGAAACAAAACGTGAGAAGCTACTATTTTTAATGAACTTTTCCTTGAAAGCTGTATTTTTTCAATCAAAGACAAAATTTATTTCTAGAGAATCAATTCTAAATGCCTATCTCTGAGTACTCTTACCACAAATTTGAGGACTGTTGTGACTATAGGATTGCTTCCTCAGTAAACCAAGTAAGGCAACAACTGCTTAAAAATAACTGACCAAGAAATAATGTTAGCTCAAATTGCTCTTGAATAGATATTAGAAATAGTTTTTGAATAGGTCCAGTTTATTTAGTCAGAAATTAAGAACACAGATATTCTCACACACCATGCACATAATTTCTTTTCTACAATGATTTAATGGTTTCTTGTACAGAACTAGTCCAAGATAATTAAAAAGCTAATAAATAGTCACAGTAGAGGGTCAATTGACTTTCCTGCTTTCAAGAAGCATATATGCAGCTGTAAGATAAGATGTCAATCTGTTGAAATCTTAGCATAATCCTTCCTCACAGATATTTATGTCATAGCATACCTCAGCATCTTACTCTAAGAACTGAAGGTCATTCTTCTGTATAGTGTCACACCCTGAGAACATAAACCCTGCGTATGACACTACAACTATAAGGAAATCATGTTAAAAATCCCTTACTTTAGAATCTGATGATATATCAATTTTAAGTCATCTATGAAGCAAAACTAAGATTAAGATTTAAATTAGCAATAAATGAATTGCTTAATGAATTTAGTAAAATACTGAAAAGTATTTCATATATGGACATGACACAAAATTTTCATTAATGCATACAATTTTATTTTTCCCCATCATTGTCATAGTATTTCTTAAAAATACTGTGAAGCTAAACTGAAGACACGTGACCAATTTTTCTTTTTAACTTAGGGACTATTCCTAATTTTTACAGTGATCATGAAATATTTTCAATTGCATTGATGTTACACCTAACATTAAAAGACAAGTATTTACTATTAATTTGGTACAATTTTATTCTAGGGGGGCACAGAATTTTCATTCTAGATTATTAAAGTTATTAACTGAGATATCTCTGATATTAACTATAACAAAACTTGGAATAACAGAAAAACTTCAGAAGGTTGAAGTGGAGGGGCACATATTTTATTGCTCTGAGTCCCAATAAGAAAGCTCTAGGAGATTTAGATTTGTTAGCCTGGCAGTACTTCCAGAAAACAATTATAGTAATATTTGGACAGAACTTAGATACAATTTGAAGGACAATGATATAATTGACATAAATGATTGCTATTTTAGGAAAATAGGCAATATCAAATACAATTGACATTTATGACATGATCATAAGTACAGTTAAGAGAAAGCATGCTGACACAAAAGAAAATTACCTTTCTATATATTTCTTGGCTTAATATCATAAAATATTCTGAATAACACATCAATGCTATGCAAAATGAAGGTCCCCAGATTTAGTGAAATTAAACTTAGCTAACTGAAACATAAGTAATTTTGACTAAGGAACCTCTTCAGAGCAGGAATTTTTCAGTCAGATATGGAAAAGATCTGTTTTCAGTCTAGAGATGTCCAGTATTTTAATAATAAAAATATAAAGAACAATTAGCAAAATTTCTATTTGGAAGTAAGGCTAAAAGAGTAGTAAACACGGATGAAGACATGCAAAGATTGCATGGCTTTGTAAGGTGAGTGTTTAGACAAACTCTTTGAAATTATTAAACTAAGAAAGTGGGCCCCACTTGCAAGTAAAGATTAAACTGTAGTACAGAGATATTTACAAATGGCTTATGGATCACAGTAACATCTCACCTGTTGCAAAAAAATAAGATGTTGTATGTAAGATATTTATGTCTGAAATTAGAGAAGTTAGATATGAATAGGAAGATCTGTACCATTAGGGCAATCTTCTACCTAGTCCTTGCGTTGGCATTTCTACAACAATTTGGGGAAGCTTCGGGTCTCCAAAACTTTGCCTTGCAAAGACAATCTTAAGAGTCCTAGTCAATCTAATTTGTCTGAGCAGACATGAAATATTGCATTGAATACAAAGATATAGAAGACAATCTCTATCAGCAGACTTAGTATCATGTATACTTTTTACCCATTCCAATAGTGAGAACAGCTTGTGACTGTTACTGGTTCTGTTTACTTTTAGATATTTTCTTCTCAGATGGAAATTTGTAATGCTGCCTTTCAACAAAACAGCAGTTCTTGGTTAGGCTTTAAAAAATGGCAATAACAATAAATTTAATCTGAAATCTGTAGAACACTCCCTTCTAATTCATCTTAATTCACATAGGACTATGTAGAAAAAATATTAATTAAATATACCCACATCGCTAATGAAAACAGGCTTTGCAAATTATTTAAAGGGAATCAATAGACATATTAAATTATGTTGTTTGTTTATAATTTTTATTAACGTGATCCATTGACTCAATCTGACCTTATGAAATGAGCATGAATCTGAGATATGAAAGTTATCCAGAAATACCTCTTGTTACATTTCTCTGAAGTATAAAAAAACATGTTTTCTAATGGCAGTATTTTAGGCCTGAATCCAAGAAAGCACTTAAGTAGGGGTACAATTTAAGTGTCTGAGGAATGGTATTGATTTCAGTGGAGGCATTTATATAATTAGTTACTCAGGTGATTAAATACTCTACTGGACTTAGAATTCATTGGCATGGCATAAAATTCACCTTTATGCAGAAATGTAGAGTCAGCAGAATGAAAAAAAATCTCATAAAACTTTCAAAATAGGGACTTGAGTGTGGTCTGACACTCAAACTTTTCATTTTTGGAAAACAGAACACCAAGCCATCTATAAAATCATATGTCTGAAGAATGGTGTGATTAGTAGCATCTCTTATTTTTATTTTAAACCAGTTGTTTCCTCTACAATATTTTTTTTTCAAACTGGAGCAGGCCACTCCCAATGTATCCTAGGGAACAATCTCTGCCACTCAACTTGCAGAAGGCATCGAATTACTGCAGAAAATTGATTTATTATATTCCAAAGTGGGAGATTTCATGGACTGTGTTCTGGGAAGAGACTATCAGTGGGTAAGTGTGCAGATTGTAGACCAGAAACTAGTCCACAGATGGGTGCCCTTGGGTGCACCCACTTATTTCTAGGAGGGTGCTAATGAGGCTTCTCTGAGGTTGAGGTAGGCAGCAGGGTAGTGCTGCAAAGTCCCACTGAACAGTATGAAGCTTAGAAATGGGGACAGAAGTCTCTGTGTGGTGTTAGAGAATAGAAGGGACAACATGACATAGCACTGTACACTGTGGCAGGTACAGCCTCCCCCACAGACAAAACAGACAGAGCACATGGGTTTGGCACCTTGGCCAGAGCAGTTTGAGGCCTCAGCCATTCAGTTGAACTTAATGGTGCTTAACTGGTGCCTCAGGGGATGGACCCCTTAGCAAACAGGCTCGAGGTGTGGGCTTTTCCGTGTTTTGTCTGTGCTTGTCCCCTCAGCCAGTGAGAATGACCATAGTGCACCTTTGATTAGGGGATAAATAGGGTCCTGCCTAAGAGCCAGAGGAGTTGGTTCTCCACAGAGCAGCAGGCCTGGCAGTCAGACCCTCCCCTTGGACATGCAATCCAAGGATACTTCCATGGATCAAGGGAGTCTCCATGGATTGAGTGAGCCTCACCCCCCTGTTTGGGTGAATGGTATCTTGGGCACTCTGGTGTGGGAGGTTTCCCCTTTATGAGAGAGGGTTTGCCCATTTTGGTTTGTCATTCCTTAAAGTTAGGAATCAGTTGTGTAGTAGTTACTTCCTGACAGACATCTGAACTTGTGTTTAGTCAAAAGGAGTGCTGGCAACCCTGGATGCAACAACTCTCCATTTTTGGATAGCAGCAGCTGTTTGTTTTGTGAGTGCCTCTGTCACATACATAAGAGCAAGACACAGGACTAGCAGCAGATCTGGGACAGGAGCTGGTTATGTAAACCTCACTTGCACTGTGTGGGACTTGCTCCATCCTAGTGTTCATCAGCATAATCAGTGCACCATTTCTCCTCATCAAATATTTGTGCTGGTTCAGAGTGGGAAACAGAGCTATAATGTAGACATTATAGCATTTTACTGTCTTTTGATATTGGTGAAAAGAGGCAAGAGACCATATGGATCCCAAGTCTCAAAGCTCTGTGTCAAAAATGTATGCTAAACAGATCAAAGGATTTATATAAACATTATTAGTGCCATTAAATTAGAATGCCATAGCATTTTAGCACATGCCTGCTTATAGACTTATAAGTAAATGACTTCAGCATATGTCTGTGGAATTTATCCAACAAGCTTCTCTCCAAGATTACCAGAAAATCTAAAGTATAGGACTTTTATCCAATCTGATTCAATCTCATATGCTTCCACTTTTTTTTTTCTTTTTGCAGAAACACTCACTGAATGCTTTATGAAGTCAAACTAAAGCAGTTTGATGAGACAGACTCATTTAAAGATATGCTTCACAATGTAGTAATTAAATTGTTCTGATATATTTGATTCCTGTTATTACAACTGATTTACATAACCACATAATTAATTATATGAGAAAATTACTCAGCACTACTCCTTTAAAGTGGTATTTAAAACATCTGTGGCTTTGGAATGCAGACATACCAACTACAGCGGTACTAGGCTATAATTACTTTCATCTTGTCAACATGTATTTCCTCCTGTGAGTGTGCAACCAGTCAGTCACTACAGGACTTAATTATCTATACTTACTTTTGGAGTTTAGCCATTTCATGCCTGAATGTTTAGACCTTCATATCGAGTATTGGTGCTAGTTATCTGAAATACTTTTCATGAAATTCTGTTAAAAATAATAGTTATTATTCAAGGATTGACTATTGTCCATTCACTTTTCCTTTTTTTTTTTTTTTTCTTTTTGCTTGGTTTTGTACCATGTCTCTTTTTTTTTTTCTCTGTTGGTTTTGATTTACAACTGTCAAAACTGAGGAAGTATTTTCTTCTAGATTGTTTTCATATCAACTTAAAACCAACAGTAAATAAACTCTATGCAAAGAAATTAGGCCTTTGACTAAAAAGAAATAAACCTGTTAATAAGAGATCTCTGAGTTGTGTCCACATTTAACCTTTCTTTCTCTTACACTTATTGCTGTATCCAGATGTTTAAATTCATTGGCCTAATTGCTGGTATACATATGGCCCATACAACTATGGCTGTTATACTAGCTTAGAATCTACATAGACAAGACAGACAAATCAGGGAAAAGGAAACAGGCACACAAACAAGAAAATTAATTTCTCATATCTTCAGCAGATTTGAAAAGGCAATCCAGGTTTCACTTATGTCATTCATCATTCTGACTGATAGTTCTCGTTTTTACAAATAGGAAAAGAAAATGAGAAATGCAGTGCAATGTTTTCAGAGAGAAAAGAATCTAAAAGCCAGTAGGCTGCACTGCAGCTCATTAACTGCTGATGAAAACGATGCAGCTGAATCTCTCTGCAAGATGCATACACAAAGATGAAACAAAAATGGTTTGCAATTGCTATATCCTGAAGATGATTGAGAAATAGTTCAAATACTGTTTTCCATGTCAGAGTTGTATAGACAGGCAGTATTTAACACCTTGCCATTTGCAGCTGGACTCTGGGCTCGCTGGATTGTGGCTCACAGCTTTATGCAAGTGCCAATATAGTGTCCGGCAATAATTAACATTTATCAATAAATATCACACTCAGATATATAATGTGCCATAAGTATTTTATATTTGAAGAGAAGAAGAATGGTAGGACATAAGTTACATTTTAAGTGAACTGTGGCTGTATACTATTAAAGAAAGAACATATTGAATACAAGGCCAGATCTTTCATACTGTGTACAGCATGTACTCCTGAAGCTGTAGGACAGCTGAATCAGACATATAAAATCATCACACAGCAAGAAAAAGCTTAAAAATATAAACATTACAGAAGTAAACACTGAAGATAACTTTATTCAATTCATTGACCTGTATGTAATTTACTTCATTCCAGGATTTTCAAAGCTTTGCTTTACAGTGCTTTCTCTTATACCTACATCCTTGCTTAATGCTGGTTAAGTACAATACAATTACCTTTCTTCATTTCACTTTTTATGTTGTAAATGAGTGGTATATTCGGGTATTCTGAAAATTTATAAGGACTTTTATGGCATATATTTCCTGTACAATGCTTTACAATGGAACCTTACTGCTTCTACTGAAATATTTACTCTCAACATATTTTACATTGAAAATTCCAAATATAGTTGTTGCTCTTGTCAGATCTGTCACTATGTTTACTCCCGTACCATTTGTAAATTTCCTTTTTAGCATTCTTTGTAGCTATATTTCATTATGTTAAAAATCACAGTATAGACAAAAGAAAATGCAGGCTGTAAGAAAGAGTTAAACTTCACATTTTAAAGGTTTGAATACCCGAAGCTCTTTATAGAAATAAGATTTATACTTCAGTCTTGCTATAATACTGTACAGTTTGAAACAATTATTTATACAGGATAATTTGCAATATCTACAGAGCAACTTACGCTCTGTACTTTTTTTCCACTCACACAGTAACAGCTGATATAAGCTACTTACCCTGTAATGTTGAATTTAAGGGACTTTTCCTCATACTAGTTAGAGCAGCTAAAAAATTAAGATTATTGTTATCTCATAACATGCTTTATAGGAGTAGAAATCTTAATCTTGGCCTGATTCCAGAAACATTCCCAAATAAACTATTTCTGCTACCACATATTCTAACTGTAGCTAGCATTCCTTTTTCCAGGTATGCTGCTAAGTAATTTTAACCTACGTGCCTATGCATTAAGCAATTTGAGATGACAAGAACAAGCTGCTTAAACAAAGAAAAAACCCAGTAAGGTCTCATTATATGAAGGTTTCAGATAAAAGAAAAACCTTTATAACTTCAGACATAAAAACCCAGACAAGAAATCCAGCAGATTTTCTAGGTATTTGTTAGAATATTAGTTATATGAACCCCTAAAGAGACCTTGTCAGGCAATTCCAGTGCTAGCTGGTTCATGAGTACCAGCTAGATGGTTTTACCGGAAAACAACACCTCCATCCTGGAGAGAAGAGGATGGCTGTCAGCAAGCTGGCTGCTGGTCCTTCAGGCTTATCTCCAAAGGCTTGATCCCACTAAAATCAATAGGATTCTCTCTGTTGATTTACATTGTCTTTGGCTCAGATCTAAACTTCCCCCAGCCAAGATCTCCATAGTGAGGTTTTCATCTACTAATCCAATACAGAGCCAAAACCTGGGAAGAAGGCACAGTACTTCACTGGGATAAAAAGAACCGTTTTCAATTTAAATTGCTCCACATTATAATGACAATAGCTATAACTGTTCATAAAGTCATCTGGCAGACAACTGGATATTTCCATAACTAAATGTTAGAAGGTGACTTATCCAACTATATCTGCTAGACTTTTAATGTTTTTCACATGTAGTCATATTTATGACACTTTCCATGATAACTTCTCATGAATCATCAGGCAGAATGTAGTGGAGACTATATATACAAGATATAGGGAAGCCAGCAATTGAATTAATAATGACATCAAAGTAAAATTATGTGTAATAGGAATAATTGATCTATTCTTCATTCACAAAACTTGTTAGGAAGGTCAATATTTTCTGTTGCATATAATTTTGCTTCTATCTGAACAAGATATACTCAAGAACACTTGCACAGGTATAAATTCACTGATTTTTTTTTTTTTAGAATATTAGTTATATGAAGAAAATGGCACTTGAATACTCTAGTTATAACTACTTTTGTAAGATAATTGCCTTAAAAATTAAATAGCTTCAATGTAAGGCTTTGTATTGTGATATATCTTTTCTGATATTTTATGTTTAAGACACTATTTTCTTCAGTTACAGTAGTTCAATTATTTCAGTCTCTTCTGTACTGGTACCAATATGTTAAGACTACAGAAATTCATCTCAATTCCTCTTGACAGCTCAGTAGCAGATACGTATCTGAAATAATTGTGGCTTTTTGTGTTTTAGGGCATTGTTCTGCATTCCCTGTTCACATTCAAGTCAGTTTAAGTCCCCATTGTATAATGACTATAAAAACAGGTAATTAAACACTTTGCCAGGAATTCGTTTTTCCTCATTACATTTTATTTCTACACTGAATGTGCTTAATCAAGGATGAAAAACATTTCATGAAGAGTTTTATATTAGAAAGTCAAAAAAATCCAGCAAAATTGACTCAAAAGGAGACTGCATCAGGTGCAAGTGAGAGTATAAACCTGACAGTTAAAGTATGTGCATTCTAAGATAAAAAGGAAAGAAAATAATGGAAATAAAAACCTATGACTATTCTCATCACTGGGTGCTAGCAGCATGTATCTTCATTTAAACATTTATACAAGGAGACAGGATAGATGATTGCAGTACAGATACACAGGCTGTGAGATTTGTCTCAAACAAAATATTTATAATCATAAATGCACTGAAGCAGTGTTTATGAATTTTGTTGATCTAACAGTACATCAGGAGTTATAATACACTAAATGTTTCTATTATGTGGCACTTGAAAATTTGTTTTTATAATTATGCAAACCATCTGACTAATGACTTGTCTACTGTAATTAATACATCAGATACCAAACCTTCAAACTTTTAACCTTTAGGGTTGGGGATATTTATCTAATAGGCAATCAAAGCAAACTTTTTTATCAATCCATAAGTAATTAAAAACCCCCTCTACTATTTAATGTCAATGGATATCTATATTATTTTTTTGATAATGTTCTACCTGTTTCACATACTTAGGTGTGGTTTTTTTAATTCTCATTGCATTTAAATTATCATCTCATATTAGCCAAATAGTTGGCATTCTACTAATTACTAGCATCTATGTTATCTTGACACTGTTGTCATAATTGACAACTATGAAAATAGGTGTATACACCTTTCATGATTTTGAAAAGAAAATCTGCATTTGATTAACAGACCTGATCTGAATTTAAAGTCAGCTGGAGGCTCTCATGCAATGTCAAATGTATTTGTACATTGGAGTAGGCTTTGCAACACAACAGAGTTTAACAACAGAGGTCAGTCATGAACAAATCCCAAGAGCATGTATGTGGAACATCACTGATTTCAAAGGGCTCCTTTGGAGCAAAGGTCTGTCAAAGTTCATCACGGTTTGAACAGGAACTAATCTGCTGCAATCAGGAAGAGAGATGATTGCAACTTTGCCAAAATTGTGAGAAGGTACTGTGGCATAAATTAATTAGACAAATTACAAATGAAGCAAGTTAGATTTATTAGGCAGGCTAAGCGATTTACAGTGGTACAGTGTCCTTCTATCCATGCTGACACCAATTTGTGCCTAGGTCACAGGATGGGAACCTGTCTGTGCTGCTGGCTGTCTGATGCACTTCTGTACGCAAACAGTATTGTGACTCATCAAAAGCCAAAATGACTATATAACTTACGAGCATCTAATTGGAAGAGATGACTCCAGACACTATGGGATGCAAAATGAGGTCTGTATAGAAAAGTATAGAAAAAGATCATTAAAAGATGAGAAACTATGCCCAAATATCATTCAGTCCTTCTCTCACCTCTTCTGTTTCTCTCAATCCTGTTCCAGCCATTGAGGTCAGACCACACAAAAAAGTAATGGCTTGGGCTGAAACAATCTCTGTGTTCAGAAGTTCAAACTGATTAAACAGGGCTATCTGCACTTTCTCCCCTACTGTTCTTCTATATACTGGGAGCTGAACTGAACAGGGTAGGGAAGAACTTGCTCAAAAGGCAACATAATGGGCAGACTCTAGACCACCTTAAGGCAATGCTCATTAAGGCAGCAAATATCCCACTTTGTGAACATAAGAAGAGATTTTTTAAGGACTGTTGAAGATATCATGGACAAGGTCTGGCATTGAGCGGGATAACACAAAGCAAAGAAAGGTTCAAATGAAGCATACAAGATGCACTGTAGGCAGTGAGGCTTATGCAGCAATCTCTGCTGGAAGTCTAGGGGCATGGAAGGAGGTTTGGGCTGGTCGCTATTAATGTCAGAGCAACACAGAATTAAGGAGTTGGAACATATAATGGAAAGTAATATGGGTTGTTAATATACAGATTGTTTGACTTTGGACAAATTATCACAATAAAGGAGAAAGGAAATATATAAAACATGATGTCATTAAGGACAGGAGCTGGTACATCAAATCTCTTACGTAGGTTTATTCAGTTCAGCCTGAATTTTCATTTTCACCTGAATGGTAGTCATCTGTTTACCATTAAATTAATAAAGCACATTTATATGATTTCTTTTGGAGATGTTTTTCTAGAATTTGTTCATGCCTTAGCACTGAAACTTGAGCCCATTTCCTGTCATCCTATCGCTATTTACTTGGTAGAAGAGACCGACACCCACCTCACTACAACCTCCTTTCAGGTAGTTGTAGAGAGCAGTAAGGTCTTCAGCCTCCTTTTCTCCAGACTAAGCAATCCCAGGTCCCTCAGCTGCTCCTCATAAGACATGATCTCTAGATCCCTCAGCAGCTTCAATGCCCTTCTCTGGACCCATTCCAGCAACTCAATGTCTTTCTTATATCAATTTACAACAAATTTTCTTATACCAATTTTAAGAGAAAAATATGCTGAAATTGTAAGCCAAGTCAGTTAAAATTGTCCTAGTGAGGACAGTGTCTGTGAATCAATTTTCTCTTGAAGCATATTTTGATAGACAAATCCCAGTATAGAAATAGTTCAATAGAGTTAGATTTTCAAAACAGAGCAAATATTTATTTATAGATCGTTAATCCATAAGTTTATTGAATTTTCCAGAAATCCATGGGTAATTTGTTAAAGGCACAGTAATTCATTGGTTACGTGACCTAGATTTGTAAGAGAAATAGACTTCATAGTATTAAAATATTAGCAAATAATATATCTTTATGAAAATAAGGTCCAGGTTGCTAAGGGCCAGACATGCCAGACTCATTGAAAACATTAAAACCAGAGTAACACCAAGAGCTATATGTATATCATATTCTCATATAAAAGACCATTGATAGACATCACCCTTAATGTATGACATCTCAGCCACAACTAAAGACAGTTTCACATCCTTCCTACCATTTTACTCTCTGGATAAGACACTTATTCCAGTGAATAAGATATTCTTCAGTTAGATTCACTTAGATTAATTATAAACAGAGGGAGGAAATGATAAAAAAAATAAAGAAATAGTTGATGACACAGAAGATGTCAAAAAGATTGACTAGCATCAGACTTTATATTCTCAGAAATTTTTTTTGAGGGAAAGCCTTGTATAGGCAGATAGTGTCTTCTAGAAGTTTCTGGGTTGAGTCCTTCCTATGTGTTTCTGGCAGAATTAAGAATTAGCAGACATTGCCTTGAAATCATACTGTCACTAATTTACTGCTGGTAAATAAAAATTGAGAGTAAGTGATCCAGGCCTCTGGGAAGATGCAGTATTAGAATTAAGGCTAAAACTTACTGCCACCTACTCTTCACTCCATGTAATCATTCAAGTGGTATTTTTATAGTGAAACAATTTGACAAGCTCCTCCACTGCCACTACACTCCATCTTCTGAAGGAGCTTCATATCTGACTGCTTTGTAGCTCTGTTACTAAAATGTTTATGTTTTTGCTTAGTGAGACAGGCAACTTGCTGTGATAATTCTGTCTTTCATGGACTTTGTTTTGGGAAGTGGTTCTGGCCATCCTATCTCAGATTGCTCTGCAATCTAGTGGGCAGAAGAATGGCATTAAAATAGCCAACTGGCCAAACCCACTAATTTGTTGACCACCTGCAAAGGGCTCATTCATACTTTTCTGTTCTCCAGCTATGTTCAAAACATCTACAGAAATTTGCGTTAACTGAAACTGCATAGAGTGCAAGCTAGATAGGATATGGAACAGAAAGCATGAAAATTCTCTGTTTCTGTAGCCACCAAGTGTATCCTATTTGCATACTAGTGGTCAGGTTGATCACTGGATTTATAGTTGAGAAAGAATTTTTCTCTATGCTATGCAGGGATCTCAAATTTTGGCAAGTCACTTTTATGTTGCCATATTTTTTTTTTTCATGACATCTAATTAATGCATTCCTTTATCCCATTTTTATACCATTACAAGGGCCTAAGACTTTTTTATTTTAGAATTTTCATTTCATAAGCAGTGCCCTACAACAATACTAGAGAACTGACATGTTAAATCTTAGTGATTAATATGGAGAGGTGGGAGAAAGATAAGAGCCTGTAATATGAAAGTGGGAACAGATGTTTTCATGATACCTTCTAGAATATAACTCCGTATAACATTTCTTCTTCACCACTTCCTCCCATACTTAAAAATAGAATAAAATAGAAAGTAGAGTTTATATTCATAGATGATGAAGAATTTCTAGGGATTGTTAACAAGCAGCAAGGCACCATTAGGAACATTTGGCAGAAATTAACCTCTTCTGAAATCATCACTCCCACTTAACTTATGCTTATATGCTGTTCTGGGTAAAGTTATTCTTCTAATTTAAATAGTTTTTATGTAAGTTTTTATGTAAGTGCCTGTGTGCAGACCTTTCAGACTCCTTTAACTTGTCTGACTCACTTGCTCTGGCAATATCTTCTACTATTTCTTAAATGTTTCCGGGTTTTGTTTCTTTTTTCTCTTTTTATAAAGATTTCTCTGGTATCTATAGCATTTTATAGTATTTCATAAAAGAACCCTAAGTAATGCAAAGACCTTTTTTTCCACTTGAAAGATGAGTTCTAAGTACTTTTATCTGTATTGTGGTTTTTGCATTTTAACTACATTTATCATCACTGATGTTTTGAGTATTATGTCTGTGAAGTTATAAATATGTAAAAATAGAAATCAAATTAGCACCATTTTCAGAAAAGTCTGTGATTTGACAGATTGCACTGCACTCTGCATGGAAAGTTAAGAGAGAGTACACAGCTAGAAATAATACTGAAGTCACACAATGGCCAGATCAGAGTACACTCTATGAAAGCTTTATCTTCTTCTTCTTCTTAATAATTCTTATTAAAAAAAACAAAACAAAACAAAAAGTAAAATGAAGGCTGAGTTTATAATTGTTGGTGTTGAATGTAGAACTTAGTACATACATTTTGCACACAGTGGTTTGGAATAAGCTGTTAATTAAGAAGTCTGTAAATCACGAGTGGCTGAGAAGAGACTCTCTTATAAAACAAAGTAGAATCTAGATTGCACTTAAATTTTCGGTGTCTGTAGTGAAGCAGTCCTTGTAAGTTAGGGCATATATTTGTAATATAGTCATTGAAAATAGGTGTTTTATCTTGAAAGGATCTTCCAAGACAATTTGTTTACCTAACTTCAGGTATGTAATTTATCAAATTGGACTTTATCCTCAGGTTTAAAATATTCAGGATATGGGACAAAGTACTGTCCTAAACCTTGACAAGTACAGTGATCATAAACAGTCATTTATGGCAAAAAAAAAAGAAAAGAAATATAGCTGACAATGGAATTAAGAGTAGCACTACTCAACATTACCAGTGTCAAATGATGTAGGAACACATGGTCCACTGGTCTGCACCCAGGATCAAGCTACAGTCTCAGCCCACTTGCCTGGCAAGGAATTATAGTGCTAATGCCAACAAATCCTCCATGCTTCCAAAAATAACACAAAATATTTTTCCCGTAAGCTATGCTACCTATGACATTCAAAACTTTACTAGAGTGCAGTTACATGGTGGAAGAGCAAATGTGAGGCAGGCACTGCCTTTCTCTGTGTGAATGAAATGATTTCCAGTATACAAATAGAAAATGCAGTGAGAGAGAATCCATTTTAAAAACTTATTTAATTCAGAGTATTCCCATGCTAGTAAAACCATATTCTCAGTAATACTGTGCACATGCTTTCAGCAAATGTATGTTATGTTTCAGTGAGAATTAAAGAAATACTGATGTCTTAAAAAGTAGTTAACCATCTTCAATATTATGAACACAGACATAATAAAAACTATTTTTCTCTCTCTATAATCACAGAATCATTGAATGGTTTGGGTTGGAAGGGTCCTTAAAGATCGTCTAGTTCCAACCCCTCTTCTATGAGCAGGGATACCTTCCACTAGACCAGGTTGCTCAAGGTTCCATCCAACTTGGTCTTGAACACATCTACAATTTATGTGGGCAACCTGTTCCAGTGTCTCACTACTCTCATAGTGAAAAACTTCTTCCTAATTTCTAATCTTAATTTACCTTCCTCCAGTTTGAAGATTTTACCTCTCTTCCTATCACTAGAAGCCTCATAAAAAGTCCCTCTCCAGCTTTCTTGTAGGTCCTCTTCAGATACTGTAAGGCTGTGATAATGTCTTCCTGGAGCCTTTTCTTCAGGCTGAACAATCCCAACTCTCTCAGCCTGTCCTCATGGGAGAAGTGTTCCAGCCTACCGATCATCTTCATGTCCCTCCTGGACGCAGTCCTCCAGGCAGGGTCTCACAAGAGTGGAGTAGACGGGGAGAATCAACCCCCTCAACCTCCTGGCCATGCTTCTGTTGATGCAGACTAGGATACTGTCGGCTTTCTGGGCTGCACTCACACCTTGTTGATTCAGGTTGAGCTTTTCATCAATCAGCACCCTCAATACTTTCTCCTCAGGACTGCTCTCAATCTACTCATTACCCAGCCTGTATTTGTGCTTGAGATTGTCCCACCCCAGGTGCAGGGCCTTGCATTTGGCCTTGTTGAACTTCATGAGGCTTTCACGGGCCCATGTCTCAACCTCATCAAGGTCCCTTTGCATGGTAACCCTGCCTTACAGTGTGTCAACTGCACCACACAGCTTGGTGTCATCTGCAACCATGCTGAGGGTGCACTCAATCCTACTGTCCATGTGACCAACAGATGTTAAACAGTACCAGTCCCAGCACCAGTCCCCGAGGAACACCACTCATCACTGGTCTCCACTTGGACATCGAGCTGTTGACTGCAACTCTTTGAATGCAGCCATCCAGCCAATTTATTATCTACCAAGTGGTCCATCCATCAAATCCATATCTTTCCAGTTTAGAGATCAGGATGTCATGTGGGACAGCGTTGAACGCTTTGCAGAAGTCCAGGTAGATAATGTCAGTTGCTCTTCCCTTATCGACTGATGCTGTAACTCCATTGTAAAAGGCCACCAAATTTTTCAGGCATGATAAGGCCACTTAAAGTATTCTTTATCACAGATGTACAATTGTGCTGGTTTTGGCTGAGATAGAATTAATTTTCTTCACAGTAGCTGGTATGGGGCTCTGTTTTGGATTTGTGATTACAACAGTGTTGATAATGCAGAGGGGTTTTCTTGTTGCTGAGCAGCGCTTACACAGAATCAAGGCGTTTTCTGCATCTCACTCCACTCCACCAGTGAGTAGGTTGGAGGTGCACAAGAAAGTGCACAAGTCATTGTTGCACATGATGGAGGCCTACCTTCCTGGAGGTGGCTGAACATCTGCCTTCCAATGGGAAGTATTGAAAGAATTCCTTGTTTTATTTTCTTCGAACGGTGAGAAGCAGAAAAGGCCTTGACTCTGTGTAATTAATGCTCAGCAACAACAAAAATATCTCTGTATCATTGACATTGTTTTCAATACAAATCCAAAATATAGCCTCATACTAGCTACTATGAAGAAAATTAACTCTATTCCAGTCAAAATCAGCACAATGGCATAACATGTAACCCAGAAATAACTATGCTAAGTGTAAGTAAACCTAATTTTTAATATATACATTTTGTGCCTCAACTGCCTACTACCAATATTTTTGACAGGAGAAAAACAGGGGTTTTTTTTGTTGCCATACGGTTATCAAAAGTAGTGACGCCAAAATTTAAGATTGATAATCTGCCTGTAATTTGTCTTGAAAAGCATAATTGAGTTAATTTCTTTCAGTTCAGCTATAATCACAGATATCTTAATCTGAATAAACACTCTTTAGAAGTATTTAAGTTTGCCTTCATCAGAAATAAATTAATATCAATAAGGATTAATCTTCATTCTTTACCTCTTTGTCCTGAATTCAGAATCATGCAAAGTTGTTTGCTGCCACACATACCAGTATATATAGCAATTCCTATTGTGCACAATCTTACTTTTTCCTCTAGCAAAGCCTGAGTGCTCCTTGGCAAGGTCTCTCTGCATGCAAAATGTTATTCAGCACAAAGGAAACTCAATTATCTGTTCCTTAAAAGCTTTTATAGACATTTCTATCTTTGCAAAGTGTGTATGATGTCCTGAATTGTTTTACATAGTTTTACAGGGACTATATTCACACGAAGAAGAGATTGTGCCACAAATAAAGTACATTTAGTGCATGCACTAGTAAAATCGTGTGTTTAAACCCTAAGCATTAAGAATTTAAATGTAATTGGAAGAGAAAGAAAAAGAAGGAAAAAGTGAATGGAGGAAAAGAATATTCTAATTGCTGATAATAATAAACTATTAATACATTACCTAGCTTCTGGTAGTATCGTAGAATCACAGAATGGTTTGGGTTGGGAGGAACCTTTAAAGATCATGTAGTTCAATCCATCGTGCCATGCACAGGGACTTTTTCACTAGATCAGGTTGCTCAAAACCCCTTCCAAACTGACCTTGAACATTTCCAGGGATGGAGTGTCCATAACGTCTCTGAGCAACTTTTTCTAGTGTCTCACCAGCCACATCATAAAAGATTTCTTCAGTATATCTAATCTAAATTTACATTTTTTTCAGTTTAAAAATGTTTCCCCTTGTCCTATCACTACAAGCCCTGGTAAAAATTCTTTTTCCATCTTTACTGAAAGGGTTGTCAGGCATTGGAACAGCCTGCCCAGGAAGTCGCCACCCCTGGAGGTGTTTAAGAGATGGGTAGATTTTGCTTTGAGGCACATGGTTTAGTGGTGTTGATAGGACTAGGATAAGGTTGGACTCAGTGATCTTGAAGGTCTCTTCCAGACGAAAAAGTTCTATGAGTCTATAATCTTTCTTATAAGCTCCCTGTAAGTATTGAAAGGCCATAGTACAGTCTCCCTGGAGCCTTCTCTTGGTTGAACATCCCCAACTCTCTCAGACTTTCTTTATAGGACAGGTGTTCCAAGCTCTCTGATCATACTCATGGTCCTCTTATGGATGTACTTTAACAGGTACATCTTTCAAAGCTATATCTTTCACATACAAGGGACCCCAGAGCTGATTGCAATACTACAGTTGGGTTCTCACAAGACCAGAGAGGAAGAATCATCTCCCTTGACCTGCTGGCCACATTTCTTGTTATGTGGCCCAGGATCATAGAATCATAGAATCATGGAATCAGAATCATAGAATGGTTTGGGTTGGAAGGCACCTCTGAAGTTCATCTAGTCCAACTCCCCTTCAATGAGCACGTGCATCTTCCACTAGATGAGGTTGCTCAGAGCCCCGTCCAACCTGACCTTGAATGTTTCTAGGGATGGGGGATCTACCTCATCTCTGGGCAATCTTTTCCAGTGTTTCACTACCCTCAAGGATATGACTGGCTTTCTGGGCTGGAAGTGCACATTGCTGGCTCATGTCCAATTTTTCATCCAGCAGTATCAGATCCTTCTCTGCAGGGCTACTCTCAATCCATTCATCATCCAGACTGTACTGGTAGAAATCTAATACAATAACCTATGTCTCTGAAGAAATCCACATGTTTGAAAAATGTTTTTACTGGTAGATACTCAACCTTGAACAAGCTATATTTCAGTACTCACTAGTTTGTTTCTCTGCTCTACCACTTCTGGTGAAAATAATATAATCTGTAGAATCCAAAGCATTTTAACCTTGCCGTTGTGCAGTGTAAAAGTAAAAATGATGATTTTGAACCCTTTAGATAAATCTAAAACTAAAAGACTATAATGTAACTAGAAATCATGCAAAACCTATCTTAAATCACTTATAGATATGGTCTGTGCAGTTTTTTAAAAATGAAAGCTAATTTATTCAGTGTTTGTCTGCTGCAATGACCCCAAGATTAACAAAACAAAAATCCATAACCTTTCATTTAATAACAATTAATACATTAAACTCCAATTTACAATATAAAAAATTTGAAGATCTCTTTCTTGTTCTTGATATGTTGAATATTTGATCAGTATAAAGGTTTAGTCATAGCTCATCGTCATTTACATGGCCAATCAATAATACATTTTCATCTAGATATGTTAATTATTTTTTTTTTGTTGTCAACTGCACTGATGAACAAGTGTCTTCTGAATTTGTTTAAAATCCACACTCTGCACATGTAACATGGTATGAGAACACAAAGACTACTCAGCTTCAAAATGTCTTTACAACTAACAAATCTTTTTAATGAACATGGTTCATTGATTCATTGGTATTCATGGTATTAGTAAAATTATGCACCAAATAGCAATAATTCTAAAAATGTATACTGTTATGAAAATAATTTACATCATGTAATACACAGATTTAAAAAAAGCTAAAAAAAATTATTTACTCCATGCAGGTTTTAAACATAACTGAGGAAAACTCAAAAAACTTCATTCGCAAAGGAGTGAGGGGGACCAGCTTCCTGCAAGGATAAAGGAATTACTGATGTTGAGCTGTAACTCATAACACATCCATTTGTTGATTTTCCATTTGTGACAAATATGAAGGATACACAAATCTATATGTATAATTTGCATGCATGCATACTCGCTTATACATATATACACGCACACATGGACACAAACATGCACATACATACTGCACAAAGACCCACGGAAAGGGTGCTTACTTGGTGCCCACTATAGGATGTTGCTATATCTAGAGAAGATGTAGATAATTTCCATCTTTTTTTTTTTTTTTTTTTTTTTTAATAAAGGTTGATCTTATTACAATATTTTCTTGATGAAAGATTAAAAACCAGATTTTGAAATAATATTGTAGGTATGCAGTTTAAGCCTGATTTACTTACTCAGTCTTAGGTAATTTACTTTTTTTTTTTTAACAGTTCCTTCTTTTTATAACGTATGCTTCTCTTTTCCATTGCCAAGAAGACAATTTTTTTCCCTTCATTACTTAATGCCACATTATTTCACTTAAGTAGTATGGGAGGTTACACCAAAACTTTGGATTAAATGCCTTGCAATTAAGTATTTAATGAAAAACCATTTTCAATCCATTCCAACAGATAATCCAATTATTTTAATAAAATTATTCCACTGGTTTAGTCTATAGCTAATGGAACACAGGCCAAAACATCCATAAGGAAATACTTTTGTATCAGGCAGGAACATGAAAGAGAAAACATGGAAGAATAACATAATAGATATAAATACTAATAATAATAGCTCTAGAATTACGGTATTGGAAGTAACCATCCATAGTAACTGCAATATTTTATCAGTAATGACACTTATACAACTATTTCCACAATAAACAAATCTTGTGTTCTTGAAAAGGAAACACAATATCCTTTACACTTGCTGATATGTGTGGAATTATTTATGCTTGCCTATAATAGCAACAGAACCACATATGACAATTTTTGAACAGAATACAGGACATGTGCCATGAAGAAATAATATACTTTTTTATTAAAATTAATCAATCTCATGAAACTTGAAAATTATCTGTACCACTTCTGCTTCAGGTTTGCAGGCTATTCTTTTTTATTTAATATACATGAACCCATTTTAATTGATCTAGTCGGTACCAAGTCAGCTCAACTGCAAAAGCCTTCAAAAAAGAGAAAAAGTTGAAGAATAACAATTTGTCAATAACATGCCAGAGAAAGTCTGTTTCTTATCCATGCTGAGAACAAGTGTCGGCTGTCAACTTCTATAGTTACATGCACAAGGCTTGCCAAGTTAGCAATAGTTGTAAAAATCAAGCACCACTGAAAAGCCAAAGCTGGATGCCATTTGTTGTTGTGAGTTCTCTGAAATCTGTAGGCTAAGTAGTTTAACCTCCAATTTCTAGTTCAGAAGAATTACAAACCTGGAGTCTCACATGAGAAGGAGAACTCCAGAAAGCGTAGTCACACAAGTCTAGGATGGGCCACAAAACAGGGGTTAGTATTTTACAGATGCCTCTTCTGAGCTGTTGCGTAACTTGGCAAAATCCTTCTCACTTTTTTTGTCTCTCACTTTTATTTGTTTGCCCTCACATATAAGTCAGTGGCTTCCCAAATAAAACTGAGGCCTCTAGACATGATATTATTGACATTATTTATGTACTATTAGAAAATAACAGTAAGGATCTTAGTCATTGAAATGAGGCCACTTGCCTGTGCAAATCTGTTATGTTCTGGACAAAGAAGCATTGCTGGGGATGAGGGAGGGGGGGTGGGGAGGAGAGGAAGGAGAAGGGAGAACTTGACAGAAGATCTTAACAGGCAGTAGATTAACAGCTGGTAAACTGGGAACTAGGTCACACTGTATCTTACATGATCTTGGAATATGGACCAATTTTAAAACCTCCTATGGAAGAGAAAGCCTGAAAAAGAGTAATTTGGGAAATAACTGTTCATGATGTTGACAAGAATATACACCTCTGTTCTATAAATGTTTTCAAATGAAATTTATATTATTTTTTGTTCCAGACTGTAACAATTATTAGAGGATGTAACTTTCTACTCCATTACAAAGCCAAAGGAGCCTGGATACTTGAGTGACAGATGGCATTTTCTAACGGCATCCAGGGCCACTAAACCTTAGGATCTTTGTTAGTAATCCTGGAAGCCCTGAAAGACTTTGAAAGGTTTGGATCCCAGCAGAGTATTTAGAAACCCAGGTGAATGGTTAAACAGAAGTTGGTTGAATTTAAGATGTTTCTCTGAAATGTCTGGCTTCTACAAACCAGAACAGAGTTCATAAACAGACTTTTTCCAGGAAATTCCAGATAGTTCTTATGGTTATTAAGCTCACAATGTGAGAGCACTCCATTGTCCCTATTTCAATATCCTTGAATTAAATTGAAATAAAGAAAATGCTGGAAATACGGATTTCCTTGAATATAGTTATATATATATATACACAGTAGAAGTAAACATTAGTCCTTATTTTATCACAACTCACTGCTTTTGTGTTAAATTTTTTTCATCTTGTGAACTGCTCTTGAGCTTACTGAGAAACCATTATAGAAAATATTAATCCAGTTTGCAAGGTGCAGAATTCTGAAAGCTCATACAGTGAAAAGTAATTCTTGTCATTGTATGCTGGAAATTGTGTTTGAAATTAACCTTGTCATTTGAAGTGGTATGATTGAACTTTCTGGAGAGGACCTATGCTGCTGATAAATATTTTTTTTCACTTCAAAATTCAGTGGAAGATTCTAAAAAGAGATAAATTATAATCTTAACTATTTACTAATTGATATGTTAAAAACACAGTTTGAGTCTCTGAAAATGCTTTTAAAACCTTGATCAGATTATTACTTAAATTTTTTATACTGGAATATCTGTAAATCAGACTTTATCCCCAATTTTATCCTGTGGAAGACAGCACAGAGTATAAAGGTACATAAACCTTATTTCTTATGATTGTGTTCAAACATTAAAACTACAGTAAAGTAAGAACTCAAATTAAAAACACAAAAATTAAGCAAAGTCAATATGAAAATTCTAGAAATTGTATCACTGACACGAAGAGTCATTTAAATACCCCTGCTCAAATAAAATAAAAAATATTTTCTCTTGTACAGTGATACAAGAAGATAAATACATATCAACTTAGCATAGAATAAAACTAAATCAATCAAGGCAGATTTATCTTAATGAGGTTTCCTATTTTTTTCTAAAATTAATGTGAAATTCATTCCTTCATGAGAGAAAAACAGGAACATATTTTGAAACTGACTGCATACCAAAGAGTGATGAATGACAGTCACTTTTCAGGGTTAAAGGATAATATTTTTAGCCCAGAGAAATAAGTAGCTAATACCAGTCATTATCTTTAAAAATCTGTGCTTTTACTTTGAATGGCCTTGGTGTTTTGTTTAGTGGTGTAATATTAGAAACTTTGTCATGTGAAATAAGTAATTTAAAAAAGAGTTTAAAAAGTAGACCTGTGATTTTTTTTTTAATTAAAAAAAAAGGAAAAACAGTGATTACAGTTTTACTCATATCTTACATACTTTTTTACACCTACAGTAAAGAACTTCCTGTTTCAAATGCCACATGCAACATACATATTAATTATAAGAGCAGCAGAATCTAGTCCACCATATCTGCAAATCAAGGTGAAATAGAAGTTGCCTCTGATTCATATCAGGTCAGATTGGAAGGGACCTCTGGACATCATATAGTCCAACCTTTCTGCCAAGGCAGGTTCACCTAGTGAAGGATGTTCAAGAATGCATTCTGGTGGGTTTTGAGTGTCTCCAGAGACAGAGATACCACCACCTTTCTGGGAAGCCTGTTCCAGTGTTCTGTCATCCTGAAAGTAAAGAATCATAGACTCACAGAATATACTGAGTTGGAAGGGACTCATCAGGATCATCGAGTCCAACTCATGTCCCTGTGTAGGGAACCCCAAGAATCACGCCATGTGCCTGAGAGCATCATCCAAATGTCTCTCGAACTCAGGCAGGCTTGGTGCTATGACCACTTCCCAGGAAAGCTTGTTCCACTTCTCGACCACTGCCTGGGTGAAGAACTTCTTCCTGATATCCAACCTAAACCTCACCTGGTTCATCTTTCTACTATTTCCCCAAGTCCTGTCATTGGTCACAGGAGTGAAGAGATCTGTACCTGGCCCATCTCTTTCCTTCGTCAGGAAGCAATAGACTGCAATGAGGTCACCGCTCAGTCTCCTCTTTTCCAAGCTGATCTCAGGTGCTCCTCATAAGTCAAAGTTGAAGAAGTTCCTCCTTATGTTTAGATGAAACTTCCTATGTTCAAGCTTGTGCCCATTCCCCCTTGTCCTGCCACTAGACATCAGTGAAAAAGGACCAGCCCCATCCTCCTGATACCCACCCTTTACGTATTTATAAATAAGAAGATTCCCTCTCAGTCTTCTCCAGATTAAAAAGACTCAATTGTCTCAGCCTTTCAGATACAGTTAGTCCTGCATTTTCTTGCAATACACTGGAACACTGAAATTTCATTCATTACATGCTTCTGAAGTGATTTTTAAGTAGAAAATTAACTCCATAGCTGAAATACTTCTGTTTTGTCACAAGATATGGAAAGTCAAGAGCTGCAAACATTCCAGAAACCCCAAAGATCAGCCTCAAACTTCATGTTCTACAGAGCTTCATCTCTGTAGAAAAGGCTGAGGCTCTCATGACTGAGATAGGTTCTCCTAACATATATCCAATAGAATGAGAAAAAGGGCACTTGGAAACTATGAATAATTTCATTTTGCTCGTAGGTCTATTTTTCACACTTTTCTGTAAACCTGATCAGAAGCTTAGAGAAACAGCATCTAGCTTTGTTTCAAAGTTAGTTTCCCTGTGTATCTTCCAGCTGCTGTTTGAACTACAGGAAAGCTCCAGGGCAATAGGTATTTCAATAGTCCAATGAGCACTTACTCTACAAGTTCAAAATCAATTCAGCTGAGATTCACTGAATCTGAATGAAGAGGAAGATTTCTTAGTAGCTAAAAAGAGCTACACAAGAATTAAGTGTAAAACTAAACAGTCCATTTGCTCATCCTGATTTACAGTTCTTTTTCTCATAAAAAATGAGGAAAATAATTTTTTGTAATTTTAAAGTTCTATATGATTAAGGTATGACAACGATAGAGAACAGTCCTCTCTTTCCTTATGAAAAATTGATTTATCTTTTATAGTGCTAATCTGACTGCCTTTTAGTTTAATCTGTAGGTATGGGCAAGATATAAAATAAAGATTTGCTTCTGTGAGAGTGATAATTATTTCACTTCATTAGAGCCCAGTTTGACTGGCTCATTATGCTATATGGAGTACTGGCAAGATCCTTGTACAATACCTAAAAATAAAGGCAGCATCTTACTGAAGGACTGCATAATTCTGGGCTGCATGGCAATATGTGTAATTAATCAGTATATGCTAAAGTGCTTGGAGTGACAAATATGAGTAGGTACAGAGGCTTGATTTTTTTTCAGTTGATAGATTTAAGAAAGCTATAAGAACAGAGAATAAATTCTTGAGTAGAAATTTTAAAAAAATAGAACTATAAAGGTTTTGGAATTTAGCATTTTAGTACAAAATATATGCAATAATATGTGTAAAAATATATGTGTTTTCATGACATTTATATACTTGATAATGGCTGTTGAATTTCTAATATTCTAATTATAATATTGGTAAGTAGTTCAGGAGAACTGCTCAAAATTCTATTTTAAAAATGTATTTAAGCTATCGATTCTGAGAAAGAGGGAAGGATGGTTAACTGTGTTCATTATCATGACTTGTTCACGCTGTGAACATGAGAATGAGTCTCCAAATGTGGTATTACTTATACTGTGTAATTTGGTTTTTGGTCCATATAATATTCGTGTAATTTTCTTTGCTTCAGAAGATCAATTTTCTAAATGTCTCTTGTTTTGCTTTGAAGGTATGAACGATAATGAAAATGATAGAAATACTTTTCACTGCTTAATTAAACAAAAATCCCTTTAAACAACTACAAAAAAGAAAGAGTTGACATAAATCCCATAAGAATAGTGCTGTCTTCTACAAGCTTTGCTTATAAATATTATGCATTGTTGCACACTGGTATATGTTCCTAACAGTTAGAATTAGCTGTATATATTAAGTGCATTGAATATGATGTAATGCAAAAATATTTTATAAGCAAATTAAGCAGAAATTAAATGCTGGGGATTGATACTAGGCATACAACCTTCTTAATGGAACAAATAATAGCACTCTGTATGTCATACAGTATAATTAACACTGGTTGACAAGGGCTGGGAAGGGAGAAAGAGAGAGATAAAGCAATCAAGCACAACAGGATTCTTAACAGCTGCAATGTATATCAATACTAAGGACACTTTGACAACGAAGTGTTCCTTTTTAAAGACCTTTATATATACTTTCAGGTGCTTATTTCATTTATTAATAAGTATTAGTGCATTTGATAAAGTTTTCAAAATAAAGTTCTATACTAATTAAAAAAAATAAGGAAATGGAAAAAATAAAATTAAGATAAAAAGTAAGGAGAAAAAGTCCAATGTAGTTTAATCTACACTGTTCTCCCTGATTTTACAATTGATTTCCACAAGCTGTGTCTCAACAAGGTGAATAAATGCATCTTTCCTGCTGGCCTGCTTATTTACACATCTTGAGATAAGAACATGTGAGTCATTGCTGACTCAGAAAACTTCAACATGAAACTGCTGTCACTTCCTGAACTCCTTCCCCTTCAGAATACCCCTGATTCTCCTCCAGTCTTTTTCCAGAAGTAAATTGTACAAGGCTTTTGAACAGTTTGCCATCCTGCAGCTACATTAGGGATAGCAACTGAAAAGCCAGCAGTGCTTTCATGCTCAACAATTTTAACAGCCTTTCAAGTCAACACACCTTTGGGTGTTATACTGATGAACTTAATTGTTATTGCCAATGAGATTTTTTAATTATCATGCCTTATGATTCTTTCCTTTTCACCTAAAAAGTGTTTTATGAGAAACAGGCACATAAGACCCAAAATATCTATTAAATTTCCTAATCTTTATACCAGCAGTCATATTCCCACTAATCTCATTTTAATCCCTTTCCTTGAACTCTTCTTCCCAGTGACAGCTAATGCTGAGGAGGTTCCCATTCCAGCTCCTCTGGTGGCTAGGACATATCCACGGAAAGCAGGAGAGGTTTACAGGATGTCTAGAGTTCGGTATCTACAGGTCCTTCGCTTGTTTCCAGCAAGATCTCTCCAAATCAAGGCTCAGGCCTTATTCTTGGGGCGATTTATTCCAGGAGAGCTCCCAAGAAGAAAAACCAGTAAGACTCAACCAGCTTTGTCTCTTTCAGCTCTACATAGTCCTCTGTTACTATAGCAGAAGAATGCGCTCTCAAGCATTGCCACGTGCCTTCATATTGTGTTCTAAGGTATGTAACGTATTTCTGATTTCAAGCCATTGTGTTGTACTTAGGCTACAAAATTTTGTTGGACTACAATACAGCTTTCATGGCTTTTAGACACTCTGAATTGAAAAATAGATCACACAAATGAAGTTCAAACATGGCCAGGTGCTATACAAGCCAATCTGTTGCATATACAATAGCCCCAGAGCCGAAGCTGGAACAGGGGAGACTGGCTGGGGTTAAACCAGTGACACACCCAAATCAGGCCACAGTGAGGCTGAGCTCTGCAATGCTGGGCCAGTGCACAGATAGGGCCTCCTCCTCCTGTCCTGCTGAGAGCAGAAATCATATTTACTGACCTACAACCTGTGTCCTGGCACTGATTAACAGGTGAAATTTCATTCAGTATATCTGCATAATGAGAATTCTGGATACTACAACATGGTCATCTTTTTTGAAAATGTTAAAAATGCCTACAAATAAGCTTAGGAACCTAGTTCTGGACTTTTGTTATGGTAGTGGAACACCAAGTTAATAAAGGTAGGTTTGTTTCATAGACTCTTTCTCTAAATCAATCTCTACACCTGTAAAGTGGGAAGAAATCATTTTTCAATTTTTATGGAATGAAAATTTTCCTACCTCCTAAACGGAATACTGTACCTAAACATGGTAAATTTATGATGAGAATGCTTTTATTATAAACCATGATTTGGGAATAAGAGTTCTAGAAAACTAAATAAATCTAGATGAGAAAAATATGAGGCCCATAGTACACTGCTGAACAAAAGTCATAGCAAACCAAAGTTGGTAAAAAAATAATTGAAATATCCTTATGCTGGTAGATCTTGAATTTAAAGTATGTTCTGAGCAACAGAAATAATAATAATTAATGCTTTGCATTTAGACATGATCTATTATCTGAAAATCTTGAGTGCTGCACATTATTATCTCATTAAACATTACAACACCCCTGTGAGAAAGGAAAGTGCTTTACTATAGATATTTTACAAATGAGTAAACTGAGGTGTTCATTTAGTAAAAATCATGGAAGCTCAGCGGCCATATTAGCCCAGATTGACACAGCAATTAAAAAGCAAATGCCATGAGTTTGCCCATTAAGGAAGAGTAGAAACAAATAAAGAAGTAATTAAAGCTATTCTTCTAAAAAGAGTACAGGCCTTCATTTAAAGCACTGATTTTAATTTAATAGCTTAAAATAGCACTTGGGAAAGAAGGCAAAGACAGAGAAAAGTTTGCCCAGAGATGTTAGGAATGTTCTATTTTTAGATAGTTTCAAAAATTTACTGCAGAACACTCTGAAGAACTGGAATGTAGTTCTGCTTTGAGATGAAGTTAGACAAATGATCTCCAGGAGGTCCTTTCAGACCAAATCTTTCTGTGATACTTTATAATCAGTATTACAGTTCAGATATTGTACTTTCAACTACATAACACTTTTTAATAAAAATTGTCCATCATGTAAATCTGAAAACTACACAATATTTAAGAAATAGTCTATCACAATTTTTGCTCAAGGAGAGAATAAATCCCAGATTTTTTTTTGAAATTCATTAAGAATTATGATAATCCTTTATTTGCAAAGTTGACAGATGCTATTGTGAAAAGCAGAAGCAAATACACACAAACAGAAAACCAGAGACATATGAAATATTAATACTTATTCATAAATATATGCAGAACTGCCCATTTCAACTGAGTTTTGTTAACTCACTGGAGATCATTACACCTCAACTAGGTAATTTCACGATTTTCCTAACTATATCAATTAAAAAACAAGTCTTATAATTCAAAATATTAAGCTTATAATTTTTTTATTTATTTTTAGCTTTTTAACTTATTGAGTGTAAAAACACACATATTTTTGTTAGATATTCCATTTATCTGTTTTTCAAATAGATAGTAGCTTCCTTAAAAATGTTATACTTAGAACTTTAAGAGTGTAGCCTTTTCTACAATAAAATGTCAATTAGCTTCTCAAATTTTCATAAAATATAATGACAGCTCTCAGATGGTATCCCTAACAGGGAAAATCACTAAGGAACTTCAACATTTCAATTTTTCTTTTTCTTCCTCAGCAATCTGAGAAGCAGAAGAAGAAAAATAATTGTCCTTCCTAACTTTGTCATTTGCCAGTGTTGAGAACTTATTTCTGTTTACTGCTGATATCAAACTACATATGTGCAGTGAACAGTTTGATTATTGTTGGGTTTTTTTAGAACATTTGCAAGGCTATGATCAGTAAAGTGTGTTATGTGTAGAGGTTAATGACAGAAAGGACTTCAGCCTGGTCTGACAAACGGGAATTACAGTACACTTGGTCCTTCTAGAAAGACATGAAGCCTGATTTACAGCTACGAACCTAGAGAATACACAGGTTCATTGAGGACTTTCTTATATTCTTATCACTAAAAAGATCATTGCTGCCTGGAAGCATACATCATTGAAGCTTTCTTATGAGCTATGACACAAACCTCCACTATTTTTTCCTAATGTACTAGACTCTTATATCTTTCTCTATAAATCGTTTAATCAATTTTAGACATTCTGCATTGTCCATTCCAACTTTTCATCAGACTTCTTAAAATGAGCAGACAGTGTGCTATCCTGTCAAAGTCTCAGGGGTGAGGGAAACTTAATGTCCATACTAAAAAGGCATTAGCTTATCTATCTTGTCTAGGCTATACAGATGTATTTCTGGTAGACTGGTGAACTTAATTACACTATGGCTATGTACTGTAGACACAAAGCAAATATCTTCCTTTAATTATGCTAAATCCATCGTCAGCATTGGCTACTGGCATTATGTAAGTTTTGGTATGACATTGTAGATTTAGCCTGTACCCTTTCATTATAGAGAATAAATAAAGGGAAAGAAATTATTGTAGTAAACTTGAAGTCTTGAAGTAGGTAGACCAACATTTTTAATGATAACATGAATTATCATTTCTTCTAGAAACATGAGACAAAATAGAACATTGGATCACATACAAAAAAGTATATCTTAAATTTAAATTTCTAAAATATATTTGCCTGGATATAACTATGGGACTTTAGCTTTTAAATTACTTAAGTACTTTTGACAATTTCATTTTTAAACACCTAGGGATTAATCTGTTTATAAATTATTCTTTGTAAAGAGTTTACCTATGAGAAGATAGGCTGCTCTGTTAGAATTGTTGTTGCCCCCAAAGAGTTTAGGCTGTAATTCCATAAATGTCATTTTCCCTTCCCTAAAATAAAGAATCCATATAGGAAGACAGGAAATAAGAAATCTTATTAATTCTGAAGAAATTTGAAACATCTAAAAGATCACATGGATATCTTGGGTTTAGACTGTGCATTTTTTTTTCCAGACTGCTTTAATGTGTCAAGGTGTAATGCTAATATTTCTTCCCAAAGTACTAAGAGTAATTTAATACAAGTGACAAAGGGAAATCAATACACAATTAGAATTCAAAAACTTCATAAATAAAGGTACAAGCTGTCCTGAAATCATAAAGCAAAATACTTTCAAGTGTCAAATTTTAAAATATTCACTTAAATGAAACAATTTTATTGTTCTTTCTTCCTTCAACATGAGCTTCTTTTTCTTATAGTTTTCCTCAGATACAGATCAAAACTGCTTTTGCATGTACAGATTATGAACATTTGGGAGACAGCAACACTTCTAGATTTCCTTCTCTCTAGTAGCTAGAGGTTTTGCTTGTAACAATTTTATTTTTAAAAGTGTCACTGATAGGGAACATACTCCAATGAGTTAACCTGCATATGAAATAATAGAAGTACCATCTTCTAACTCAAACAAGGCTCTGCAGATTTTTAATGTGATGAAGCAATTATTTTTGATCCTTTCCATTAAAATCTGGCTTGAAGCTTTTAAATACTGGGAAACTCCCTAAAGATGTGTGTAATGACAGAAACAGAGAGGAGAAAAACTGCCTCTCCTGAGGCCCCAAAATGGAGATAAACCAGACATTTTACATCTCTACTGTTCAGTTTCTGACAGAATAAGCAAGCAATTGCTTCTCAAACAACTTATAATTCATCAAAAAAACCTACCGTATTGGAAATGAAAATGTACAGCTTTCTATACTTTGGATTATCCTGCCTACTGGTTATCAGAAATACTTCAAATTGTTTATAATATTTCCTTCAGAGATATTTTTAGGTGGTTATGTGTTCTCTTAGATAACTCCAGCCTTTCAGCTCTAACCACCACCTCTTATGTTATGAGATCACCAGTGGATGAGATCAAGGTCCTTCCATAATTCTCTTTGTTTCCATTCTTTTTATTGTCCTTTTTAGGACAACATTGTTAAACTGTATAAGGAGAAAGCTACATTGCATCTGCAATAAAAAAAAACAACAAACAACAAATGACAAAATGTATCAAGTCAACGTTCTTTAAAATAAGTTTAGAGACTGTAGGAAATAAGAGAGGAAAAGGTTGTTGTGACAGGGAGGTCAGCCTCATATGTCAGTACATATCAATTTGGATGTATTCATTCTTTATTTTCAGTTACAAATGCAGTGTATATGGAAACCAGTGAATCTTTGCATTGCATTTAAGAGATCTAATTCTATGGAGGCCTAGGAGTTCAGACTAGCTTGCTGTTGACTTTGGATAATCTGTTTTTTAATAAAATAAGTTTTTGGTTAATGATTGAATAGAATATAGAATAGAAGGTGACTTAGTTTCCCGTTTTTTCATTGTTTGGTGTACAGTAGAATATTCTTGAAATATTTACTCGTTTTAAATGACTTATGGCTTGATATAAACCTCTCTGAAAACATAGCTCTTGCATTAGAACAAGAGGAAGGCAATCCAAATTCCATTTCATTTTGTAACAATCAAAATAATAGAGGACATTGTACTCAATTTCAGCTCCCTGACATGTTTGAACATAGGCTTAAGGTACTTTCCACAAAATTATATACTAAGACCAAATCTAGCTTATAGATTTGGCACTACAAGAGATGTAAATCTTTAGAGATAGATAATGCAATCTCTTACAAATCTTGGAAGAACCTCCCTCATTTCTGTAAAAGGTTGATATAGCCCTTTGGGTACTTACTGATGTTTGGCATAACTGCAGTCATTTTATTACTTTTAACCTAAGATATTTGACCTTGTTCTGAAACACCTAGGTCTTTATATATAAAGATGCAGTGATATCATGCCAGAAAACAAAATTATAAGTTTTATTACTAAAAATTACCCTCATAGGCAAAAATCCCAAGGGCTTTTATTAATAATCCTTTACTCATATTCAAAAAATTCTTTACTACATAAACCATTCTACTAAAACAAACAAACAAACAAAAATACTGGTTGTGGAGGTAGCTTATAACCAAGATTAATAATGACAACCACATAACAGGTTCATATTGAAAAGAGAAAAAAAAATCTACTGAGCAGGGAGAGCAAAAGAAACAAAGCAGTATTGCAAACAAAGATTATATTGAAAAGAGCATTTGGCATTTATAAAAACTTGTTAGTATTGTATCTCAAGCTAATTTTGGTCCTTTTGCAAATAATACTATGACATTTTATCTGACCACAGCCTTTTCTTTTCTAGATATCTTTTCTTGACTATGTAGGCATGAAACAGAGCTAAATGCAATATCTATTTAATAAATTTGCTTGACATAGAACATTAAAAAATTCACCTAAATTCCTGATTTTAAAGCAATGGTAGTTAAAAGCCTTTTATGGTCTGTTGTTTTATCACATAACTCAATTCTTCCACAATCCATGTGTAATCAGATGAGCTTACTAATTAAAAAGCAAATACCTCTGAATATTGGCACAAAGACAACTTTTTAACTTTTAAACTTCTGAGGTTATTAGGAATAAGTTTTAAAAATATGTTTTATATACTTAACTTTATGAAACCTTTCCAATATTTGAAATTCAAATTAATTGTAAACTATGCAGAATTCAGTGAAATGTTTGCTGCTGTCATTAACACTGCACACTTTATCAGCTAAAGTAACGTTTTAAGTCAATGTGCATCTTAGTCTACTTTTTTTTTCTTTTTACCATATTTATTTGCAACTAGAAAAAAAGCTTTACATACTTTACAGCTGAGTAGATATTACAGGAGAACAATGGTCACAATTTTAAATTTGCAAGATACTGAACTTCTGTTGAGCTGATGAACTGCAATATCTCAATGCAAAAGAGCTTCATTAATATCTGGAGACTCTACTGGCATATTAAAAAGTCAAATCAAAAGAAAAGACTAGTATATCTCTTCCAAAATCAAATTAAAATATCTTATTCTTGAATCTACAGCTTTCAAAAGTCATATTCTGTACATTAATTAAAGATAACTGTGAAACGGAGGTATGGCAAAATATTGACTGATTTCATTCTGTCCTTGATTCAGTGTGACAATTTGTACTTCTCTTCAGAATATTTATGTTTTCCTCCTAGAACTGCTGATCTTTAGCAGGTCATCTATCACATATTCCAATATACGATTCTGGCTTTAAACTTCTGAATTAAAGCACTGATGTCCCCATACCAAGATTGGGGGTGACACTGGTGCTGTGAAAAGATAAAAAACATATACTGAATGGGGAACCACCTGGGGCTGGCTGATAAGAAATATCTCCAGATGACTGTGCCTTGAATCCATTTCATCTCTAGCTGTCTCTTTCCATCCCCTTCAAGAGAAAGCCTGGAATCCTTTATTGAGAATTAATACCTCTACTTGTTTCCTTTCAGGGTTTTAAGTGATAAAAGACAAGAGATTGTCAAGCACATCAGGGTCCTGAGGGCACCAACAGTACTCTGTGGCACTGCCCAGCCTCTCTGCTGCTTCACCTGGCCCCTTTCCATGGGCCCAGGAATCCCATTTTATCCCAATCCCCATGCAACAATGCTGTAGGAAAGTTGGTCTCCAGCATTGTCTCTTTCCCGTCTCCTGGATGGACTTCAGCCCTGGATGGATCCTTCAGACCCACCTTGTAACCTTGTCTCCAGTTTTGTGTCTGACCCTGTTCGCTCCTGGATGGACTTTGTCAATGGACCTCAGACTTTGTTCTTTGTTTTCTGTGTCTGCATTGTTCCCCTTTGCTCTGCCCACAGTGTTCAGCCTTTGTTTGTGGTGCACTGTCTGCACTGGAGTCACCCTCACTGCTCTGTAACATAATCTTCCTATTACTTCATAGCTTTATGACTTGAATCCTAACCAATGATGGAAAAAAATAGAGAGTTTCAGATCCTGAAATTATTTGCACTGACACCTTCTATCACCAGGAGAGTGTCCTAGCCTCAATGTCATCAGATATCTTAGAAAAGATGAGACCATTACCTTTTCTCTTCCTCACTTCGGAAAGAGTACATAACATGTGCAAAAACCTATCGAGCTAGAGACAAAAATTAATGACTTTTCAGCCTAATGGTTAAAAAACTCATTAGAGAGAGAATTCTCTAATGGTTTTGACAAGATATACATCTATTTGGAAAATATATGAGAGAACCTTTCTGGTGTGAGTGATCTGACCAAAAGGCTACAAGAGCAGTCTCCACTTTGTTTCTCAGGTTATGTAGTCTCTTTGGACACACATTTTGAGGCTGATGTACCCCTATTCTAGCCGAGTCTTGAATTAAGCTTTGAGTTGGTTTCTTATATGGGCAATTCTTGCCACCTATCTCCCAGTGATATAATGTATTTTAGGTAATAAAGGAATTGAATAATAATAAATGCAAAAAGTTTTGCATGCTAACTGAACACTCAAGGTGGATCAATTTTAAGACCAAGCTTAAAGATTTCCTCTTGACTAAAGATATTTGAAGTCTTCCAAGTAAGCCAGTTTGCACGCACAATGGGCATTCCAAATATTACCTAACACAGTGTACTTCAACTCAAGAGGTTAATCAAAACATACCAGTTTTAACATTCAGTATAAATTACCACTTCTGCTAACAGGTCAGCCATTTCATGTACATGATGTAACAAGTTCAAAAAGGCTTACAGTACAGCGGTATAAAGTAATTTTTGCATGAAAAAGGGAGGTTCTTAATAACATATTGTTATTTTGAATTGTTTTCTCTGCACTTATATGTGAAATATCATGGTCTAAGAACTCTGTATCAGTAAACTCACAGAGGGCTGAGAAGACAACTATTAAAAAACCACGAAGAGTGAAAAGGGAGAAAGTGAGCATGAATGCTAATACCACTGCTTTTATAATGCATTTGGTTCAGAACAGCAGATGTGTTAGTGTTTGCTGATATGCTGATAAGCATGCAGTACTCATAAGTCAAGGAACAGAGCAAGATACTTTTGTATCTGCTATTCATGCGTATACAGCCATATAGATGTAATGTTTTTTTTTTTTTGGTTTTTTTTTAATGCATAGAAAAAGAATTAAAGATTTATGAAGAAAAGTGCTCCTTTTCTCAAAAAATTGCCTTTGAAATTATAAATCATGCAATATGAATATCTGCGGATAGAGAAGTGTGGAATAAAAATTACCAAACACAGACACTAGCTCTAAGCAACATCAGCTAGCAAATCATCCACCTAAGATGCAGTGGTAAGGACATCATTTCAAGCTACATTGAATATAGCACGGTATAATACAAGCCATTTTGAAAGATAATTAGATGCATAATTTCCTATACAGACTGCATGAGAAGCCCAATCAAACTAAATTTGTCATTCTACTGACACATTTTTGCTATCCTTAATGTCAATTTGCTGCAATTTTTTCCTCCCACTCTGTTGTTATTTTTGGTGAGGAAGAGTGCCACAGAACCCTGAGGTATATTTTGCACAAATCAATATATCAGAATGACAGCTATGAAACTCATTTACAAAAAATAGACTATATAAAGTTTGAAGAAGAGACTGTAGTGAGCAGACCCATAAATTCGTGTTTGTGAGACTGTCTCTCACTTTTCTCATTTGCCTTACATATATTTTAATTTATAACAAAAGAAGAAATTTTATGAATTATAGATGATCAAGACATTTATTATCCTGTATTAGTGATGTCAGAACTGAAAAGGTCAAATAAACAGTGCCCTTTCATGATGTTCTTATAAAATACAATAAAAAAGATTCTTCCAGCTGACTTTCAATTCTTATGTCTTCAATATCTTTTTCCTGGTAGACTTTATCGTAAAATCTGGGATCAAACTGTAAAAATAGTGTAATTACAATAGATCAACATTGGTTTAAACCAAATTAGTATAACTTCTTTTCCTTTCTCACATGCTTGCACACACACATACTCCTACAATTCAGAGAGTTGTGGTGAATGGGGTTAAATCCAGTTGGCAGCCAGTCACAAGTGGTGTCCCTCAGGGCTCAGTTTTGGGACCAGTCTTGTTTAATATCTTTATCAATGACCTGGATGAGGTGATTGAATGCATCCTCAGTAAATTTGCAGATGACACGAAACTCAGCGGGAGTGTCAATCTGCTTGAGGGTAGGATGGCTCTGCAGAGGGATTTGGACAGGCTGGAGTGATGGGATGAGGTCCATTGTATGAGGTTTAACAAGGTCAAGTCCTGGGTCATGCACTTTGGTCACAACAACCCNGCCAGGGGAGATTTAGATTGGATGTTAGGAAGAAATTCTTTCCTGAGAGAGTGGTTAGGCACTGGAACAGGCTGCCCGGGGAGGTGGTGGAGTCACCATCCCTGGAGGTGTTTAAGAGACGAGTAGATGTGGCACTTGAAGCTATGGTCTAGTGGTTAGGGATGCTGGGATAAAGGTTGGACTAGACGATGTTGGAGGTCCTTTCCAAACATAGTGATTCCATGATTCCTCAAATTGTGTTCCTCTTTTTTTGTAGTAATAAATACATTTACTTTACACTAAGCATAGTTCATTGATTACAGTATTCATTATATTTATTAGCGCTTTCAATAACTACAGGTTATAATTTCCACATGAGTAAGCTTGCACATGTAGGCTGAATGTCATTTATCCGTGTTCTGTTTTCTTCAAGAGACGATGTTGAAGTATTTTTTTTTAAATGTACAACCATAAAATTATATTATTGTTGAGTTTTACTAGGCCTAGTTGTTGAATATCTGACCTGCCTGAGTGTCAGAATGAAATCCACTGGTCAAAGTTGTGCCTCTGTAAGTTGGAAACAGCCAGCTTATATCTATCAGAGCACCAGTCAGCAAGCTATGAAAACAAGTCTGTAGGAAACAGGGAAGTGATTTCTCTTTAGGTTTAAAGGTGTCTGTGTTGAACTGGGATGTGCATACCAGAATGCACAAGACAAGTACTGAAGTCAACCGTTCTTTTAAAGTGAAGTATATGTTATGTGCATGCATTATATGGTTCTGTAACGGAGCACTCACGAGGCATGGTAGACATACAACATCATGTCTCTTCTCAACTAAAGACGCTGAAGTTTGACTGCTGCAGTAGCGAACCCTGTATAACAGGGTGTACTCCGGGATCCCTGTACCCAGCTTCATTCTGAAAATGAGCAGCAAAAAATACAATATGTAGGAAATAAGAATTGAATGTAAAGGCTTGTGACTGGCAGTTTACATAGGGTTTTGAGTCTACCTGTTCTAGCTCAGACCTGTTTTGAGTACAGAAACATTCCGGGAAAAAAGTGTTGAAGGCAAATACGTACCCTCCTTGGGAATATGTCAATGTTAGGTTGCTGAGGAGCACAAACTTTCTTGCATGCTTTTTCTCACAACTGCGAACCCTGAAATCCTCACTGTGCAGTAGTCTGGTTACTACAGAAAGAGTTTATATACCTTGCCCAAGTACAATAAGTAAGGCTTGGCATTTTTATCAGTGATGAGAGACTAAGGAATCAAAACTTTGCATGCTTCTTCCTGCATGATTGTTCTAGTAAATAGTGCTGTTATAGAAGACAAAAACCAAAACCAAACCCAAAAAATAACTGCTCTATTTTTTATTAAACAACAATGGAAGACACCATTGTTCAGGTTTTCAGTCATTATCCATCAAAACAATATCCTTTCTGTGCATGTCCCTAACTCTACTGTCAAATTCATAAATGCCTATGGACACCAAAGCAGCAGAAACACTAAGCAGGGATGTGTCTTAGAAATCTATGACTTAGTCTTTCTGATAGGAACAAGAATGTTTGATGGAACATATATCTGCTTAATAGGACAATAAGAAGGTTATTTGTACAAGAATATATTGACCAATGCAAAGTCTACACAGTTGAAACAGTTTTTATTAATTTATTTCTTGCTATTAATTTCTCCATCAACTTACAACCCATACTAAATAACAAACACATGGTAAAACATGAAAAGAATATATTTTCACCACCCGGAGTTATAGTTTTTTACAGTAAATACTGAGAAATGCAGTGCAGTGATTCACTCAATACATCACTAGACACATCCTATTCCAAAACTGACAGCAGTTGTTGTTTCTTTATTCTTTTTGCCTTTGTTTATAGGCTTTTCTTCTACGTGTGTCACATTCCTGTCAGAGACACTTTGTACCAGAGGGAAACTACTTCTACATCTGATGTACTGTGCTAGTTTTCTACCACAGAACATGTTAAATTGCAATCATTCATCTAATACTGCATTTTCAGTTTCTGCTACCTAAGTATGTCTTAATTATGCCCAGCAAAAGGCCAACTACAGAGCATGGCCCCTTATCACCAGACACACAGAAGGAGAATACCTTTTTACTTGCATTGCTCTCTTCCAATACTCCTCATAGGTCTGATTTGAAATGGTTCTCTACAACATGCCTAGAAAGGTGTTAATATAATTGTTTGCAATTTGAATGTAAAGAAAATTACTAACAGATTTATGGAGGTTGCTCACAAAATGACTTGACGGTATTACTTCTTCCAGGATTCAGCATTTATGAATACATCCTGACCTAGTTTGCTATACTGAGTTTTCAAAGCAAGGTTTGTTACATAACAGTAGCTTCATTTAGGACATACGGAACCAGATTCACAAGATTTTATAAAGCAATGTATAGAACTTACTACTAGGAAAAGACCCAGCACACTATGGCTAAATTTGTGTAGGTTTCAAGAATCAACTGTCATATGACTGAACAGAGTATAAGCTGAAGGGGCTGTGTAATGGCAGAGCCACTTGCACCATTCTGTGCCTTTTGAAGAGTAAATACAAGGGAGATAGCATTCTCTAAATATTCACAGGTGTAGCCCTAAAAAATAAGCTAGTTTGATTTTCCTTTATGTAGAATAGACACTATGGGGAAGAACATTTCCTAATCTTACTGCTCTTCTGCTGAGTGGTAATTGAAATAAGAATCCTATAAATTAATTTCTCCTTGAAGGAGCTGTCTGTGCAGTTGTGCATTGAGTTTGCATGGCAAGGTTTTAGGGTACGGGGTTAAGCAGGGCTGTAGGGGTGGCTTCTATGAGAAGCATCTAGAAGCTTCCCCCATATCCAATAGAGCCAATACCAGCTGGCTCCAAGATGGGCCTGCTGCTGGCTGGTAGTACCTCTGTGATAACATGTTTAAGAAGGGGGAAAGTTGCTTCACAACTGTGCAGCTACAGTCAAAGAGAGGAGTGAGAATATGTGAGAGAAACAACCCTGTAGAAACCAAGGTCAGTGAAGAAGGAGCGGGAGGGGTGCTCCAGACAGTGGTGCAGAGATTCCCCTGTAGCCCATGCTGAAATCTGTGGTGAGGCAGGTTGTACCCCTGCAGCCCATGGAGGTTAACAGTGGAACAGATATCCACCTGCAGCCCATGGAGGACCCCACACTGGAACAAGTGGGTGCCCAAAGATGACTGTCACTCCATGGGAAGTCTGCCCTGGAGCAGACTCCTGGCAGTACTGGTGAACCTGTGGAGAGAGGAGTCTACACAAACAGGTTTGCTGGCAGGACTTGTGACCCCATGAGGGACTCACACTGGAGAAATCTATTCCTGAAGGACTACACCTTGTGGGAAGGAACCCATGCTGGAGCAGTTTGTGAACTGAAGCCTATTAGAAGGACTCATGTTGGAGAAGTTTGAGAAGGACTGGCTCCTGTGGGAGGGGCTCCATGCTGGAGCCAGGGAAGGGTGTGAGAACTCTTTCTCCTGAGGAGGAAGGAGCAGCAGACACAATGTGTAAGCAACTGCCCACAACCCCCATTTCCCCTCCCCTTGTGCCACTGGTGGGCAAGAGGTAGAGAAACTGGGAGTAAAGTTAAGCCTAGGAAAAAGGGAAGGGTGGTGTGAATAAGTTTACAAGATTTAGTTCTATTCCTTCTTACCCTACTCTGATTTGATTGGCAATAAATTAAACTATTTTACCCAAATCAAGTCTGTTTTGCCTGTTACTGAAACTGGTAGATGATTGTCTCTGTCCTTATCTTGACCCATGAGCCATTTGTTCTATTTTATCTCCCCTGTCCAGTTGAGGAGAGGAAATGATAGAGTGCCTTTGGTGGGCATCCAGCCAGGGTCAACTCACCCCAGGTAGCAGTTGCATATGACCTCGAAGTAACTTGTTTATTTACATTTACATTGATACATAAGTGGATGCATAGGTATGATGCAGCATAGACAAGCCTCTCTTGCTAAAACCTAAATCCAGACATCAACATCCAGTTGCTGAAAATTTACTGTGTGCAGCAAGGTTAAAGCATACACATTAAGAAATCCATGATGGTCTGAAATGTTAGAATCCAACAAGTACCCAAGATGATGTAATCTCGTGTATTTGCACAAGAGTGCTACTACATTCTGGTTTAGCACTCCAGGGGAGCAGGCAGGCTGTGGCTGGCGCAAGCCAGCTCCCACCCAGTCATGTGCATCAACTACAGTCATCTCTGATCTGAGTCTAGGGAAAGTACCCATGAGATGATTCCAAGTCTACCTGCTCTGGGTTTCTGTGAAATAGTACTTTTGTCACCAAATGGTGCCAAATGAAGCAAAACCAGTAGATCATCACATAGTACTTCTTTCTTTTACCCAATTTCATGCATATCCTTGTCTCACTTTCTATTTCTCTGTTTTGGGATTATTCTTTACAGAAAAGCTTTCTGGGTTCAGTCATGCATGGACGTAATGAAAATGTATTAAGACCACTGGGGGCTCTATATTGATTGAAACAACAGCCATGTAGAAGTCTAGCTGATAGTAAAAAAAGAAAAAAGTTGATTTTATTGTCTAAGGCCAGCTGAGCAACTCGTTATCTAATAATGACAAGTCTGCACCCTCCCTTCACCAGACTTCAAAAAAATAAGAATAATGACAATGGAAAAATACTTCTCCAGTGCTTGGATGTCAATGAAGGAAGAGAAAACTGGACAAATATTGTGACCACTGTACTATTAATAAAGATTATGATAATATTTGAACAACTTCAAAGAAAATAAAACATTTTATCTTGTGTACAATTCATTCTGATAGACACCTTGCAAGATTCTATATGAACCAACATCCATCTTGAGAAACAAATTTAAAGATAACTCTGCGAATCTATACTGGGCTTTGCTCAATGTTTATCTCATGCTTTTCAGATCCTGACAAGACTGATATACTTGTGAATTTGGTAAAAAACAAGGTTTGTGGAACTTTACTGAAATAAAATGATTACTAACAAACGAATCCATATCAATATTAAAATAGCAGCTAAACATAGACAGGCATTATAGACAGATTTATTAGACATTAGATTTATATAGACATTTTCTATGAGGAATATTTTCCAGTAAGTCTTGTTCTTCTGTACAGATTTTTTTTTTCCAGATTGCACAATCCCCTTGCTTAATGTTGTTGGATTGTCACTGACTACCTCAGGCCCACAGTCTTTGGCAGCACTATGTGTAGAAGTAAAATCCAGCCATGGTGCTGATTTGCAATATAAGAGGAATACAAGATTTTCTTCTTCTTCCCTTCTCTTCCTTTCCCTTTCCTCATTGTACTTAAAAGTCTAGCTTTAAGCTTCATTATATATGGGCATACACATAATGCTGAGAATTAATAATATTAAAACTATAAGAATTCTTAACCACACAGAACTGAATACACATATGGTTTAATGTTTGGATTCTGAACACAGTAAAAGAGGAATTAAAGAGAGATATATTTGTTACTCCCACCTGTGTGGATTGTTTTCTTCTATATAGTTATAAATGTATTATGACTGATTATAGTAACTTATTATCACTCTCTACTTTCTATGAATGGAAGAAGCATTGGTTTCCTGGATCTCATTTACTACTGTCAAGTTGAAAAGGTATATGAGATTATAATAGATGTATTACAGACTCCCTATTACATGAATAAACCCCAGAAAATTAATATTGGTGAGATGGGTTCATGAATATTTACATTCTCTTAAAAATTGATTATGAGAAAAATAGTCATTTGCAGACAGGTGGAAAAAGATGATTAAATGTATTTTTATGAATATAGAAATATATTTCAATGCAACTTATATTACGAGATACCACTTTCTTATTCTGACTAAAAAGCTGAATTTTCATTTCAGAATATGCTGATAAACGTGGCAATGGTAACTGTCATGCTGAAATGCAAAGTCAATGGATATTGTAAATAAAATTTTGGAACACTCAATATGGAGTTATTCTGACATAGCGAAATAAATATGTTTTGAGTGCTGTGAAGTAAAACTCAGTTTTACTGGCAATGACATGGGAAACTGGCCATCTCATCATGAGATGCTAAAGATGAGCCCAGGGCTGAGTCTATACATCAGCAGAACAATTGGATAGGATTTGGTCAGGATGCATAGCTATTGCTGTGGTGAGGATTGTTATCTTTTACAAATAATGTTATGTACTGAGTTTATTCTTAGGAGGCCCATGTCAGCACACATCTTTACCCCTTTGTCACCTCTGAATTATTATATCTTAATTCACATCCATTTTATAAGCAGTTCTTCTCTTCATATGATACCTTGTAACTCACACAAATTATATAGATAATTTATATATACAAAAGTGGGTTTTTTCTGCCTGTTGTACTGATATACATAATAATAACGAAAAGATTGTGTATATCAGTACAACAGGGCAGAAAAAAAGGATTTTAAAATTATTTTTAACAGGGATTGGAAGGATCTAACTATGCATTTGTAGCACAAAAGAGGCATAAATATGCTTACCTTTGCTCCTCAAAATGTATTTCCATGAGGAGTATAGTATTGGCAGAGAAATAAACTGGCATAAACAGGTTGTGATTGAATAGAAATAAGGTTGCAAGCTAACAAAGTGATTGAGTTTCCAGAATAACTTTACATAGGTCATGAAAAAGCCAGCTCTTTACTTCATTTAAATGGAACTTCATTGGTTTGCAAAAAGTGTTATAAGATGTACTCATCTGCAATAGCAAAAATCGAAGTTCAGAGCCAGAAAACACTTTCTGATGCCATTTCATAGGAACTTGTTTTCCTTCATAGGTACTTGTTTTTGTGGAATGTTTAAGATACCTGGTTACTGAGCAGGCAGTCAAATTGCATGTGGAATATGAAGATACCTGCAAATTTTGACAGTCAATTACTCGCAAATTAATTTTTGGTGACCCAGCGCAACTATAAATAGGTATACACACTAACTTTTCCTTGCTAGGTTTCCAGTAGACACCATTAAAAGGATTCTCAACACAATAGCTTGTAATTTAGTGATTCATGCAAGGAGCTTTAACAATTATCTTTTAGTTAAACGTACTATTCAGCAACTGAAAGACCACTTAATTCTACAGTCAACTTTTATGTCTAGGTATGAATGCTGCTATTGGATGGATGAAGAAGGAAAGAGAATGTACTTCTAGTTCTACTGTTAATGGTGATTGTTTTTCCAGTTTAAAAAAAAAAAAATTAAGAAATACTGTATTTTAAAATTTCAATTTTATGTGTTTTTTGTATACCTTTCCCTACACCACTGGTTTTCAGAACATTGGTTAGGAATTAACTCATGAAATGAGAAAATGGAGGCAATGAAACAAGTACGCAACTTCATATTGTGTATAGGCAAAAGATGAAATCGTTTCAAGTAAGATTGTGAAAAAATATGTTAATGCTGAATAACAGACCCATATATGCAATGATTAAGCTCATGAGTAGTCCAGTTGTAACTTAATCAGCAGCCTGAATTACTCAGCACAGTTTTAACTGAAGCCATAATTGACTTTAGTCCTTAGGATACTTGCAGAACTCACAGCTACCTTTCTTTGCATTTTCAGGCCTTGACATCTCATATTTCTTGGAATTTTTCTTCTCATTATCTCCTCAGTCTAGGTTGTTTTTTTTTTTTGAACTCCTGGTTATTTCACAGACTGAATTGGCTGACAGGAAAGTCCAGCCCTTTATTTTTAACTAAGCTTTGTTCAAATTTGACCTTAGCTGAATTAACATCACCAGTTCAGCACATGATCTTTGAAGAGCAAGATCTTGTCAGGCTGCTACTACTGTCTGACTCAGCCAATAATGTGAATATATTTAGGCTGAATATATTAAATTTTTAAAAACAAAATTAGCATGTATGCATTTGGACAGATAATGTGCATTTGTAATATGATTTAAAATGGATGATTTTTAAAGTTCTTGAAAATGGTTAATAATGAAACCCTGAAAGAAGACTTGAACACAGCAATAGCGCAAAATGGTTTCTTGATCTCTAAAGGAAAATTCATATTCTCTTTTAAAGTTCCTAATGATTTTTCATTACTCTTTTGCACTATCCCTGGACTATGGCTTCATACCTTGTGAAGTACAGTCTAATAGAGGCTTCGTCCTATCGCTATTTGTCATCATTTAGAAGGTGCCTCAGGAAAAGACATATTAAAACACCTCCGATTCCTCTCACTGGTTCAAACCTTCACAGAAGCTCAATTTTACAGAAACTGTAATTCAAACAATATATTTCTGCAGTGTTACAGGATGCAAGTACTTTACTTCAGGAAGTAGCAAATCCGAATGACTCATATTTACTCACACAAAGGTTTCACATCAAAGATAAAATGACAAGGGGAGTTCTTTTCTTCTCTTAGTTCCCTTTCAAGGAGCTTAAAGAATCTTCCTTCCCCCCCCCCCCCCCCCCTTTTTTTTTTTTTTAAATAGTATCTTTATAAGTGACAGCAGAAAACTACCAACAAAATCATGTTCCCTGAAGAGATATCAGTGCGGGGAACTGAATTCTGTATCAGACAGAAAACAACTGTTTATTAACTCTGTCTGAGTAGCTCCACGAAACCACTGAGTTTTGCACTAACTGTAAGGAGCAGATCCATTATGGAAATAGTATCAGAAACAGTTTAGAAAGCTTCATAAGAGACCGAGTTCATGTATTTACATTCATAATCTAAGTAATTCAGAGAGAACAGTCTAAAATAAAGAAGAAAAAAAATGATCACACAGAGAAATAGATCATGTATTTTCTCACAAACTGGTCTAGTGGGCAATAGGGAGATGAAACAGCCAGTCTATTGGATTGTGAAGCAATTTAGGTTGCAAGAAGAGAGGTCATCTGTTTCAGCCTCCTGCTCAAAGCAAGGCTACCTTCAAAGGCGGATGAGGTTGTTCAGGACTGTGTCCTGTTACATTTTGAAAATCTCCAAGGATGGAGATTCCACAACCTCTCTGGATGCTTGGCTACAACTTTTTACCATCACCCTCTGCCCTTTTGTTGTACATGACAGAGAAAAGACTGTTCTATCTTTTCCTTTAAATCCCATTAGAATGCTATTAAAGCCTCCCCCACTCTACTTCTCTTCAGTGGGCTAAACAAAGCAAGCTCCTGTGCATCTCGTCCCAAGATATGTATCACAGCTCTCTAACTGCCTTAGTAATTCTCTGCTGGATTTGTTTTATCAATATATTTCTTGTACTGGGGCCCAGAATGAGACATATGCTTCAGATATGGCCTCCACAGTGCAGTAACAGCTTCCCCCAGAGAGCTGGCAATGATACAGTTGTATTGGATCTGGCTGGGATGGAGGTAATTTACTTCATAACATCTGGTACAGTCCTGGTTTGAATTTCTGACCAAAACAGTGTTGATAACACACCAGCATTTCAGCTGTTGCTGACTAGTGCTTTTACAGACCTTTACTTTCTTCCACTCTGCTTCTGCAGTGAGTAGGCTGAGGGTGGACAAGAAGCTAGGAGGAGGACACAAGTAGGACAGCTAAACCCATCTGAACAAAGGGATATTTCATATCATATGATATAATGTTCAACAATATAAACTCAGGAAAAGAAGCAAACACACACACACACACACTTGTCCTGTTGTTTTTCTTTCCAAATAACCATTATGTGTGTTGAGGACTCTGCTTTCGTGGAAGTGGCTAAACGTCTGCCTGCTGACGGGATGCAGTGAACAAATTCTTTATCTTGCTTTGCTTGCATAAAGCAAGTTTATCTCACTTTTGCCCTTCTGACTTTCTTCCCATCCTCCTGGAGGGAGTCATCGACAGCAGATATGTGGAGATTCGCATGTTGGCTGGGCAGCCACTACAGCAGTCTTCTGTGTGTTTATCCTTTACGGCCACAAGAGTGCAGCCCTGGCTTATGTTAATTTATCCAAGCCACCCCTTCAGGACCTTTCCTGCAGTGCTCGTCCCCAGCATATCTGACCCAGCACTGATGCATGAGGTTGTTCTGTTCCAGGGCTGAACTTTCCCTTTGTTTGTTAACTTCATGAAGCTCCATTGGCCCATTTCTCCAGCTTGATTATTTTACCCTGGCTGGTAACTGTTTCCTTCAGCATATCACCTGTCTCCCCTAATTTGCTGTCATCCATGAACCTGATGAGGGAGTCAGATGCTCTATTGATCCCTGAGTTATTGGAACAGGTCACTCAGAGAGGCTGTAGAATCTCTGTCAGTGGAGATTTTTAGATCTTGACTGGGTAAATCCCTCAGCAACCTGATCTAACTTAGACATTCGTTGAACAGCAAGCTGACATAGATGACCTCTTGAAGTCATTCCAACATAAACTATTGATATAAACAGAAAATACAGGAGGAAGTCTAAATGTTCTCAATTTAAGTCTTATCAAAGTTCTATTTACAGAAGGAATAATTAACTATTTCTAGAAAGAATAATCAACTCTCCCCTTTCTGACAATGCTTTGATTACACCTCGGATTGGTTGCATTCATATGCAAGTGAATTAAAGGTGGTAAGACTTGGCAAATTTCTGGTTTTCTGCAAGAAAAAAAGATGGTTTCTAATGGTAAGATAGAAGCAAGACTCCATAATCATTTGAGAAACACCAGATATTTCAAATGCCACTGGAATTCCATCATATGGTAATAGTGAACACCACACAGTAAACCAAATTATGCTATTTACACAATGCTGTCAGCATACTTTCATTCCTGCAAGTTATTCCTAAACTGATCCAAAAGATTAATAGATACTGGATATAACTGTCACTGGTATGCTAGACATTTTTAAGCCTCTCTGTGTGGACTCATTGCGAAATAACCTTTTCAATTCAAACTTTCCATTACAGGATAGTTTAAAATCACACCCAAAGGCATGTGCATAAATTCTTATTCTGCTCCAAATACTCAGAGATGTTAGAGTTACAGTTGTATTCATGAAGAAAGGGTCCTTATATCATAAAGAATATCCTTTGAAATGCATTAGAATAGCCATCCTCAATCCCCATAACTCTGAATTAATTGGCTAAATTGCACACTCTCTTATCTCTGCAGTCCTGTTCCAGTGCAATAGAAACCCAGAGCAGCCCAAATTGAAGTATAATTTCATATCTATGTACACATACACAAACACACACAAAGCCTTAGGAGGGAGTTCCGATAGCTACAGGGAGATAAAATTATTTGCTTGCAGACATCTATATTTTCTGAGAACCACCTGTTTGGGAAGTTTTTGAATGTGATTGATTTAATCCAAAATAGACTTCTAAAAATGATGAAATGAATCACTTACTAAGAGTAACTCTTTTCTCCTGCTTACTATGCAGCTATGTCATTTAACCATGACTATTTCAGAGAAAGATAGCTCAATCTGAATGAAATTAATACCATCTCTGGCTGAGGACTTCATACCAGGAACTGACAAGATTGCTATTAGGGACTCTCCACATGCTTCAAGCTTCTGAAATCTTATCTACAAGGTATGATGTTCTTTGGGATATTTCTAAAAGTGAAATTGTGGGATTCATCTCATCTTACTGAAAGTGTCTGCAGTATTATGATTACCATGTCTGGGAATTCCAGTAGCAACTAAAACACATTTCTTGAGTGAATCTGGAATAGAACATTTCATTTCCAGTACACTGTAAGGAAAAAAGATGCAATGGAGCTTAATAATCACAGTTCTCACTGTCACTTAAGTACATACTTCCCCAGAATCTGTTTAAAAAACAAAAAACTTTTTAACTCTTACTGTGGAAAAAAAAAATAAATTCCTTTTTTTATATAAAGTAAAAAAGACTAACCGAAAGAGTACATGGTTCATGCATACATTTAAGTTAGTATACCGAAGTTAACACCAATATAGCAAAGTATTTGGTCACCTCTTTTTTCAGCATAATACTTTCTCCAATAGAAAATGAAAAATATTTTACAGTCAAGTTGCCCGAGAATGAAATTTGCAGTAAGCAGCTCAAATGTTGTGATATAACTCTGAATTGCCCTGATATAATTAATTATCAATAAAATTAACAGTGAGAGCCCAAACCTTGATTAATCTATGCACATAACTTATTTGTCTTGACAAAATTAATAAAGCCATATGCACTAATATTACCATAACAGCCTATACACATGTTGATAGCATACAATTTTTGATGCATTGATTTCTCTTCTTTGTTTACACTCCCAAGACTAGAACTTATGGAAAGAAAACTTAGAAGTATAGGATTTAATGCAAAAAAACCCAGCAAATCCAAAACCAAAACATGCAACACACTTTGCTTTGCCTTTTCAACAGAGGAGTTATTTGTCATCTTTTATTATCACTTTGGAAAAAGAGGGGTGAGGCATGTGGAAAAGGGAGAAATCCTGCAACTCAACTATTTTATTTAATCTTTTTTTTTTTTTTTTTTGTATGGAGTGTACTTCACAGCTAATGCTACTCTCTTAGCCCATTTATTGGATATTTTTCTTCATTCGTACTTGTGTGAAATGTGTGCATGCACATACTTTATAAGTAGTAGTCATATCATCAGGTTCTCACCAGGAAATGGCTTGGTTTAGAATGCACCCAATGATTTACTCACATTGATGATGCTTATCCTTTATGTCTCCTCCTTCATCTCTTATTTGTAGTATGGAATTACTGTGTAATATTTGTACTGTCCTTAACATGCTCACTATTAAAAAAAAAAAAATGAATGAAGTTGAATAAAATTTATTTTCAAATATAGAATACAGGGTATTCTGTGAGAAATCACACTCCCTTTAGATTTTTTCCACACTTCTTGGCTATGAAAATACTTGGAATTTTATTACAAATAAATAAATGTTTTAGTTAATAGATTTAATTAAAATAATTGACTTCTAAAATACCTTCTCTAGATTTTACCTTCTGCAAACAAAGAGAGATTTCTTTCAAACAGAGAATGAAACTGAACAGTTGGGTTCAGAGTTTAATTATCTCTATTATTAGATAAAATGTTCTATTTTCAACTTAGGTGTATTCTGGAAGACTTTAAATAAAATACAGTGTGATAAACCTATAGACTTATTATTTTTAGGTCATGTATAATGATTGATCAAATTACAAAATTTATGGTTGGAGGTATGCGAGACCATAGTTCTATTAGACTAACCAGACATTGTAATTACTCTGTTTCTTTACAAAATATTTCTTAACCAGCTTGTCAACAAGGATGTTGTTGTAGACTGTCAAATGCTTTACTGAAATCAAGGTAGAGAACATACACAGCTCTCCCCTCATCCAGTGAGCAAACTGTTTCATCATTGAAAACAATCGGGTTAGTCAAACCCAATTTTCCTTTGGTAAATCTGTATCAGCCTTTGCCAATGAATCTGCCACATAAGAATGCAAAACCATACCGCCCAGTAGACAGTCAGTCTACAAACAGCAATGATCCTTCCAGTAAGGTGAAAAGCTACAGTTTGCAGTCTGCGTGGACAACAAATATAATGAAAGCATTGGAAGTGGCCTCGAGGATTCTCTCAAAACACCATATAATCACACGAAGTATGACTTTTTCTTTTTCTTTTTTTTTTTTTTAAAAAACTCTGCTGTGTTTAACCCCAGCTGGCAGCTAAACACCACTCAACTGCTTACTCACTCCTCCTCCAGCCCCTTCAGTGGGATGGGAAGGAGAATCAGGAAAAAAAAGTAAATCCCCCTTGGCTAAGATAAATACAGTTTAATAGAACAACACAAAGAGAGAAGAAATATCAATAATACTAATGAAATAATATATACAAGAAGTGATACAAAACACACTGCTCACCACACTAGAAACACCTGACCCTTGCAGACTGAAGCCATTCAAATCATGTGCTATTGCCCCAGCTTAGCCCTCTGCTTATATAGTGGGCATGACATCAGTATGGAACTGAATATCCCATTGGCTGGTTTGGTTGGCTATCCTGGTTGTGGTCCCTCCCAGCTCCTCGTGAAAATTAACCCTATCCTAGCCAAACTCAGGGCAAACTCTTAATTACAACCCTCCAATTCAGTGTAGGGGCGAAATAATCTAGCACACTATTTGTTCTTAATTTAAAGGTAATTCCAGTTACTATAAACTTAAAAGTCCAAATAAAGTGAGCAAAGAGAGTATTCACCTAGTTAAGAAGTGGTTATTAAAGCAACATCATTATATGCTTTGTGCAATATTTTAGTATACTCCAATATCTCTCCATGTCTCAGCCTCTATTTGCCTTGGGAATTCAGCTCTTTGTTCTGACGTGTTTGTCCTTAGACCTTTAATTTCAATGACATATAATTCATTGTGTTCAAACAAAGGTATCTTACATAATAATTAAGGGTCAGACTACTCATCCTACAGTCCTTATCTGTGTCCCTGGCAACCAAATCCTGACATTACTTTCCATACTTTCAAATAGAAGTTGAATTCTGTGGATATTAATATCATTCATGGACTACTGAACAGGCTGGTAATTATACATTGTGATTAAGTAATCATTGAAATTCCACTAAAAGACCAAAACGTAGTAATAACATAAAATCCATTTTGATAAATGTCCTTAACATTAGAATACATGAAATGTCCTTTCAAAAATGTATGTGGCACCAAATTGTAAGGAAATACTGGAGTACTAGGCTATTTTAGCATTTTTATCATGTCTAGATAACAGCTTGATTCATCTGTCAACATGGAAGACACCCTAAAGCAGAATGGAAATAAATTTATCTTAAACTGGTTTTAACAAGAATAAGCATCAAAATACACAACTAAAAACATTTTAAAAATTAATTTTGTGGAATAATTCAACCATTAAGATTTTCCTTATCGTATTTCTATTTTCAAGTATTTTATTTTTGCAGGGGGCATACACTTACATTATAACTTATTATAAATATTTTTGTTATGTTTACTAGCTATATTTATTAGAAGAAAGTATAGAAATTGATAAAATATGAGGAATAATCACCTACATGACAATAAAGCCTTAATAGTCAGGATTTTCTGTCTGTCATTTAAACAAAAAGAAACAACTTCCAGTATATTTACTAGTAAAACTTAATGACAAGACAGAGTCTCATGAGGAAATGAGAGAGGGTATTCTAGGGCAAAAAGACAACAGAAAGAGTTCTGTCTGTAAGCTAACAATGATAGAGAATTCAACTGATTTTAGGTATTATAAGGCAAGTTGATCTTTCTTGTTAATATATGGAAACTTCTCACTTGCATCTTGTTGGTGCATTCATCCACATAGCTTGTTACATTCCCCTTAATGCAGAGAAACCCCAGTACAGCAACATTATCTGGCTTACAGTCTTATATTTCTTTATAAAGATATTTTGCACTCATTTGTTACTGTTATTTTGAATCTTTTGAAAAGGTAAAAAATAAAAACTAACAAGATAATAGAGTGACACAAACTTGAGTGACATATGGAGTCCAATTAAATGTTTTAGACTGCTTGAGATAAAAACTAACCAAGCTGACAAAGCCATTGTTTGCTACTAAGACAATGCATTCAGCATACTGCTATTTTCTATACTTTCAGAAGTCTGTGCACCTGATTTGTTGTCACAGATATCAGAATATCATATATATTCTCTTGTTTGGTCCTGAGGAAAAAAGTTATTGAATTGATTCCCTGGCTCTAATACCTTTTCCAGTTGAACGTGCTTCCAGCATTAGCATGCTTCAGCTATGTCACCTCTATCTGCTGGTGGCTGCCCAATCTCCTATCCATTCTCTGATTTGGATCTCTGATGTCTATAGGGCTAACTTAGTGTTGCTTCTGTCAGCTCTATACTCCAGGCTTTACAGGTAGTATTCACAGTCTCTTCACTTTTCCCAGACCTTTTTTCTCAATTGTTCTGTACTGTTTGTGCAGGCAAGTGCTCACTTTTCAATGATACATGGTTCCCATTTACTTATGTCATTTTGTCAGGGCTAGCATTTAAAATTTAACTTCAAATCATTTTATCAAAACAGCCTAAACTGTTGAGAAAGCTTGACTTCAGCTTCCAAGATGTAGCTATGAGACTCAGAAGATGCAATACATATTGTGCAAAATGTGAAGACTATGATTTGTCTTCAAAGTATGATCAGAGATTGTAGGTTATGAAAGAAACAAAATGAAGCACCATGGCATCACCACTTTTTTTGTGTTGGATGGTTTATTTCAGTTTTGGCTAAAAGCCAGTTTTCATTCACATTACATTTTTCTATTAAAATGTTGGGAGGTTTCCCCCAGAAAAAGAAATACACAGAAACCGAATGCAGTTTGACTGCCAAGGCAACATTTTATCATTCTGATATTTTTCTGTTGCTTCCAGAACTAGGAGTTCATAAAACATGCTCTTTTCCAAAGCTATACACACCTTGGAAAATATATGATTCACTGTAAACAACCAAGAAAATCCATATAATCTCAATAGGAGAGTCAAGATTTTCCCTTAGCTTTCTGAAGTTTTTCTAGTAAGATTCCACTTCTGTAGCTACACCCAGCTGTTGAACAGTTATCCTATTTTTTCCCCATGTAAATATATATTGCAATAAACCCAGTTACCTACAATGCAAAAAAAATACCAACACTTAGGAGCGCAACTGTGTTACTTGGTCTTTTATGACTAAGCAACCTTGTTCAATGTTACTAGGGCTGGTGACATGTTTTGGGGGACAGGAACAAGGAGGGAAGCATGTATTGCAGAACAATGACAATTTTCACTCTTTTCTATGGGTATTTTGAGAAATACTTCGGAAAAGCAGACTTGTAAAAAGGTTACAAGTGTCTCAGAGTATAGAAGTGAAAAGTTGGTAAAAAACCCTTTTGTCACATTAATTTGAAAATCAGTTAAACCACATGATATTTTAGAAGTAAAGAATAAAAAGTCTAAACACTCCTTAGGTTTCCTCAAGAAACCTAATTAACTCCCTCATAATATTCCTTGCACTGCTTTTAGGATTGTTTTTTTTCTGGAGGCAACTCATGTGCATTTCAGTGAATAATCAAATTTAGTTGGTAATGACTAGGTTTTTGATGATTTGAAAAACATTAATTCTTCCAAAGAAAATGAATAATTAGAGAATATTTAGTATAACTAATTATTTCTGTGTATTTCATTAAGTAGAATAACTAAGTATTTGATTCATCATATGCACAGCTAGCAACTGTGATTATCTGACAACAGCATTATAGACATTGGCACTTGAGATGTCCTGAAAAACAACTGCCTTTATAAAAGGCAATAAGATAACAAGTGTATTCAATTTATTAGATCTCCTGATAGTCTTTTTAGATAGATCCTTTGTATTAGGTATAAGTCTTCCTGAAATGTAAGATTATTCTATTTTTTTCTCTAAATTCTAATAAAGCTTTTTATGAAATGTCGAGTCTCATTATTTCTTGAAGGTCTTTCCTATTAATTTCTCCTTCCAAAGCAAGATAGAATTTCGTATGCTAGAATGTAGACAAAAATATTTTCTTTTATACTTGCTAAAAAGTTCTATGTTTGTTAGAAATTTATCAGATAATTTTAGAAAATGGAGACTAAGAAATATCACCTTAAACATTTAAATAGTTTGTTATGCCTGTCATGTTATCTTTATAAAATATGTTTGTGATGCTCTTTATGAAGTAAACCTCATATAATGATGCTTTTGGTGTGCATGCATGAACAAAGTCCAATACATTCACTGACCAATTTCAAATTCCAGAAGGTGGCAAGTCCAAAAGTGCTATTTCTATATATTCTATGAAAGTGAAAGTTGTGTTATGATGTTTCTAGTGGCTGAAAAGCTTTATCATTATCTCTCCTAACTCAGCAGAGAATGAGGGATTTTGGCATTCATGTGGCTAAAATTAGGCATGTTATCTTAAATGTCAAAAAGTTACAGTCTATGATAAGGATGTCATATAATACCCAAATATGCAAATACTGCTATCAGTCTTTCAGCTCTCAGTGATACAGGATGCTATTTATCCCATGCTTCTCTATCTTACATATGTTATTTAATTCCAAGCGAAAGGGGAAGGAAGAGAAAGCACTTTCATAAATATACCTTTCCAACAATGAAGAATTGGATTTGTGTTGCTAACCATAAATATTTACAGTGGAGATTTACATCATACAGCTGATGTAGTCTTCCTAATGACTTTCACGTCAGTGGTCAAAAAACAAAGGCATTTCTGGATTGTGAATCACTTGGCAGACAATTAAAACATTATGTGAAATGAGTACCAGCAGTTTTAATTCTTTTCCATTGGCAAGATAAGATTTTAAGGAGTGTTGTGAATATATAACTTGGGCTCCTGAATGTTTGTTTATTCCAGGTAAAACAGTCAAACCATTTGCTGGCAAATGGTCTTTCCTCTGATGCTTAACATAGAGCTAGAAATTGCAGGACTAGCTTAAAAGGTTTAGATAACTAAATTTTTAGTGAAAGTTATGGCATGAAGGATTAAATTTCTGACTCAGTTCTCAAGCCACGTCTTTAATGCTTTGACTACAGCAGCTAAGAATGTTGATACTGTATTGTAAAAGTTTTGACCCAGAGTGGAAAGGAGGAAGGAAAGAGTAAGTAAGTCTTTTGTTTGAGATGATTAATTTTTTGATTAGGCTGTATATGAACCAAGGGGAATTGCTTATGAAATCTAAGCATACTTTTTTCCACAAAGAAGAATTTCTAAAATATAAGAACTGTTTTTGCTAACAGCTGACTAATGCATGTGCCAGACTAATGTAAGTGAGAATGCAATGGCAAAAGATTAGGATGCTTTGGAAGAAGGAACTGAAAAACTCTTGGAATGAAACAGTGTGTAACATAAGCCTAAGAATGAGAAAAACTGATGTATGTTGAAGACTTAAGCCTCCACTAATGGCATATTCTAAAACATATAATATACAAGGACAAGCATTAAGGATTTTATATATAATTACTTCCTCAAATAATGTGCCATTTACAGAAAGGACTTTTAGACTTCCACGTTTTACCAAGATAAATAAATCCTAGCACTAACTATAAATGCACTATGTAATTAAAGAGACTAAAATAGAGTTTTACGTATAGGCAGACACCTTGAGCTCCTGTGTGACTTCAGTAACATTTGTGTGTAAAGAACTAAACTCTCAGAATGAAGTTCACAGATTGTAAATGGCCATTGAGAGGCCTTCCCTCCCCACAAAATCCCAGATCTCCTTTTATTCATGGTAGATAAAAGGTTGTAGATGAATTTGTACTTTTTGTTTGTTTGTGTTGTACTGTAGGTCATAGAAAGGAGCTGTTGGTAATGAGCAGTAGGAGTAAAAACCCCAACAAAACATTAGAAGAAGCCATCACTAATGTGTATGTCTAGTAGCTGAACAAACATTGTTATGGTTATATGTTGCTACAATATTTTTTTTGTGACAACCTAATTCGAAGCATTTAAATTGAAATTTTGGACATTACTGAAGGGACTGCTACTCCTAAAATTAATCTACCAAGGAAAAATAGATATTTTTAGCAGGCTTTTTTGCATTCTACCCCTAAGGAACTGGACTGTATGAAAGAACTGGCACTGATTGAGAAGGTGGTTTTAAGTGTAACTAGAGACGTAAATTAAAAAATAAAAAAGTTAAATTAAATTTAATTAAAATAATGTTGCACTGGATTTGCTACATTACTCAAACCTGTGAGAAAGGATGAGGAAGTGAGAGAAATGCTATGTTTAATTTGATCTAAATTCAGGAAAATCTTACTCAAATTTTAGAGGAGAAAATTCAGGCATATAAAGGTTTGAGATTAAAGTAAAGCTATGTATTTCAAAGCATTCATTAAGTCCTAGTTTAGCTAAGCTAGGCCATCCTTAAATTATTATTATGACATAGTAATAAATATACCTAATAAAGCAGAACTAATTTACTAAGAAAAAGCTACAACAGATTTTGAATTGAATACTCCTAAAAAAAGAGCAAGAGATATTTCAGCATGCTAATTTTTTTTAGAGATGTGTTAAATATTGACAGTTACAGGCCAATACTGTAAGATGTCATATTCTTTCAAGTAGTGTAACAACGGACTCCCATATTCAGATAGTGAAACAGTACAAGCTCCTCTCTCCCAGCAACTGGACAAAGGATCATACTAGGTCAATATTGAACTGAAAAAGCTTCTAAATAAAGGCCAGAGAACAAATGTAACCAGCTTTCATTTTTGTCAACTGGAATTATATTTAAATGCGTAAGACGCTGCATCATTTTGTCTTATTGAACAGAAAAACCTGTTAAAATCATGTTTTCATATATATCCTGTTTCATGTCTGAGACAAAAGGAAAGTTAAATTTTAAGAATGCTTAATATTAACAATAAACAGGTTTTCATCCCATTTACAATAGTCACCTAACTGGAACTAGAAAGGCATAGGTGGGTGAAAGAATTATTCACTTATAAATTCCCACAAATACCTAACAATAGAAATGATTAGTGGGATTAATTATTTGTTGTACCTATGGAGATAGGAAACAGCAGAGGTAATTTCATCTCAAAGCATGCAAGAATCTGTAATGAATCTGTTTAACTAAAGTGTACAGTGATCAATGATAGTATCTTAATTCTCTCAGGAATCTTTAGTATAACATTGCACGTCATTTTAAGGAAAAAACCAACCACCAGTTACAGGGAGGTAAAGATATGGTACTGAGCTTGGTTAACATCAGTTGGCATCTGAGCCCAACACAGCAGCTCGCACACTCCCCGACATGTGAATGAAGGAGAGAATTGGAAGGGCAAAAGTGAGAACAGCTTGTAGGTTGAGAGAAAGACAGTTTAATACACAAAGCAAAGCTGTGCACACAAGCAGATCAAAACAAAGAATTAATTCACTACTTCCCATTGGCAGGCAGGTGTTCAGCCATCTCCAGGAAAACAGGGCTTCGTCTTGTGTAATGGTTACTTGGGAAAATAATACCATAACTCTGAGTGCCTCATCCCCTCCTCTTCTCCCTTACAGCACAAATTGCTGAGCACAATGTCATCTGGTATGGAATATCCCTTTGGCCAGTTGGAGTCAGCAGTTCTGGCTGTGTCCTCTCCCAACTTCCTGTGCACTTCAGCCTACTCACTGGCAGGGCAGTGTGAGAAACAAAAGGCCTTAACACTGATGTAAGTACTGCTTAGCAAGAGATGCAACACTGTTATGTTATCAACACTAATTTGGTCACAAATCCAAAACACTGCACCTATGACGTGTTACGAAGAACATTAACTTCAACCTATCCAAAACCAACACAGACTGAAAACAATGTAAAGGCTTGTTTTGGGTAACAGGGAAGTTAATTCAATGAGAAGAAAGTTAAATGGACTTGCTTGAAGAAAAAGAAGCTTGAATTGAACCAAGAAGTCCAAAGAACAGCACTTTTTAACTAAATCCCCGTTAGTAAAGTTAAATAATTATTTTGGGTTTATATGCAATCTATACTGCGCTCTGTTGCTTTGTTCCCATCCAGCTGTCAGTAGTATGCTTTTTATTGTCTCAAAGTCCATCTGACATAGCTGGCACAGCCTGGGTTACAAGCTTAAGGAAGCGAGCTGCCAAGTCCTCTCAGTGACTACTTGCAGATGGGTTGTGCACTGGATTCCTGCCTGGTAAGTAAAAAGAATAACTACATAGCCAATTTCCTATGTAACAACAGTTAATCCAAAATAGGCTGGAGAGAATAATCATATTTAGTTACGATGACAAACTGAAGCCCAGACAGATCTTCTGCATTGCTTACTGCAACAGATTAATTTTCCATTGTGTGACAGTATCTAAAACCAATAAATTTGCCATTCAAAGTTGATCTACAAGGATATGAAGTATCTTTTCCCAGCCTTGTTACCAATTTCAAGTCATAGTCAAAAAAATGTCAGGCCTGCATTGTCATACAGGAGTATAAGCATCATAATAAAAGAAGGCATAGAAAAGATGCAGAGTGATGGTATATTCCTTTGAAGTACAACAAGGTTTATCATCCAGGCTCAAGCAGAAAAAACCCATATTTTCTATTCAACTAAAAAAAATACTAAGGAAGATAGAAGAAAACTTTGGGCAGGGTATGTATATAAATTTATGTAGAATTTAGTGAAAGAAACATAAAGTTGCTTCCAAGATCAAAAATTCATCACCTATAGAGAAAATAAAAGTCAATGTCTGTTCTTTTTAAATATTTCTCTAAGAAAGTACATACAGACCTATACCAGCAACCCATGTTTTTTTTTGTGAAAGCAAATAAATTTTCATAAGCAAATTTGATTAGTTTAGTTAGTAGCCATAAATAGATGCCAATAACAGGTATTTAGAGAGATTTTACATGTATTTTTTACAAATATTGAAAATACTTGTATATATTTTATACAAATATGTTTTTGCTATTGATATGTAACCTGAATTTCTAGGGATCATAAGAAATCTACAAATCCCAAACTGAAAATATACATGTCACCAAGAATGTTTTGAAGCTATATTGAACCTTACTTAGGAAAAACTTCAGTAAGATACTATATCTTCTAAAAAGTCAGTAAGCAACCAAACTATACCCATGTAGATGGTGCACAGATGAACATCTATGATGTACATCTATGATGCATAGGCTTTTTATGAAAATACACAATGAAGAGTGGTTGACATAACTAGTTCTCAAAATAAAGTGAAATCTTATGAAAAAAACACAATTGTTATAAAGGGATCCCAATTCAATCATGTAGATAACCGTTAGAGCTGAGCATAACTAGCAGCATGGGTAGAGCTAGGGCAGGGCTGGCCCTAGTTTGGGACATAATGCTGTAGTAAATCCCCGAGAGTTAAACGTGCATGTGCCCTTTTCTTAAGAAACAGCCATGCCGAATTGATCACTGACAGTCTTTATTTCATTGCTGGTTACATCACCACTATTTTATTGTCATTGCAGTGAACTGTGTGACTCTGGTCTTAGGCATTTCTGATGGCATTTGGCCTGAGTACCTGACCTTGAGGACTGCCTATTAAGGCTAGATGCAACAACTGACAAATACTACGGACAGTCTAGACTGTAATTTGACTGCAGCAAAACCATGCTATTAATTAGTTTAAACTTTTATTTTCAGTTGTGAGAGGCATAACATATGCAGATAGCGTGCAGTTTGCCTCAAACATTTGTTAGTGTACTTCAACAATTCAGGCAGTAGCTTTACCATTTCAATCCTGAGTTAGTCTTTAAAAATGACTTACAATTATATTGAACTTAATAAAACTGTGGTAGCTTTTGTGAGGTTTCATTTTATTTAACCTTTTAATGGTGTCTTATTACAGCTTATTTTCACTGCTATATAGGGACTGTAATTCTGCCCTTATCGTCTTGCTGCACATAACTTTCCTTATGTTATGTCTTTGATGATTCACATTTACTTATAACATATATACATTTACTTATAATACATACACAATTTCCACCTGTTCTTTGCAGATCCAGTCAGTGGATTAAAGCAAAAAATTCTGATTTATTAAAGTAGGTGAATTTTTTTTGGAACCTTAAATGTATGATGAGAATAACAGAGAAGAAAAGTGTGTATCAAAAAAAGAGATACATCTCCAAAATTCAGTTCTCAAGATGGAATGACAGCTTCAGAATAAAACTAATAAGGCCTCTGTCCACTTTTAATGCAGTGTCTCTAGTTACAGGGAAAATAACTTCGGATAGGATTTATCTTATATACCTTCAGCTCTCTAAAACTTAGTGTTCTAAATTTAAGCTCTCTTAGTTTAAGCTCTGGTACAATATACTGGTACCTTTAGTAAAATGTTCATCCCACTTGTATTCACATTGCCTCAACAACTACAAAATGAGGAAAGCTGTACTTAATATATCCAACCATTCCCTATTTATTTTGTTCACAACAACAATAATTGCAATAACAAACCAAACAAAACCTTTTGAACTTTCTGGATCAAAATAATGCCTATGCCTATGCTACTGTAAAATGAAAACACGTATATAAAGCACATTGTATAATTGGTCCCAATATAAATCAGGTATCATAGACACTATTTTAATACAAATAAAGAAATTCGCTCTATCATATATTTCACTTGACCTTTTTATACAGATAAAACAGAAATATTTGTCCATTGAAAGAATATATAATTAAAGTGATGAGTAGCACAGGAGTAACACAGAAATGGTTTTAAAACTCTGAGTAAGAAAGGTTGTCATGGAAACAGCTGGGTTAGAATCTTTTGTTGTTAAAATATGATTTAGCTGCTGCTTAGCTTTTATGTTATTTTAATAAATTAATCTTACTCAAGCTATTAATGATTTTATTTCTTTTTTTGAAACAAGATACTATATTACCAACTTTTCAGATGAAAAGGAATGGTTAATAGCATATTCACCTAACTGGAACATACCAAAAAGAAAACATCCATTTTGCTCCCACACTCATATAGCTGAAAGATTAAAAGAGAAAGATGAGTAAAAGAATTATTCTCTCTCTCTCTCTCCCCAAAAGGCTACCATGACATTCTAGACAATGTTTTACCTAGAGTGAACTAAAGGAAGAAGTAAATATGTATAAACAGTCCCCCAGAATTTGAAATGCTGAAATTATTTATTCTATATGAATGTAATGTGAACTGAAAAGATCAACTAACAGAGCTCATCTAAAAAAAAATAAAAAAAATCAAAACACATAAAATAAATACCATGTTAATCAGAAGAAAAGGAACAAAAATACTCAGTTGACAACGTACGACAAAAATGCTTGATAACTATTCTACCTGCAAGAAACAGAAGTTTAGACTATTAGCATACCTGCAACAAATATTATCATGAAAAAAAAGTAGTGCTAAATACCACCAGGAGAACAATACAAAGGGCAACAAGTGCCATATCTTCAGAAAACGAAGCAACAAACATAAAACAACCTTAAAGGCCAAAAAAAATTAAAAATAAAATATAGAAATTATCAAAATGACAAAAACTTTGGGGACAAATGAAAACAATCTAAAGACAGAGCCACATAACCTTTTTCGGAACAAGAGTAGATCTAACACTTTCCACTCTTGGGTTTTTTGCCTGCTAAAAATACTGATTCACTGAGAGCTAAAACGTTTTGTGGACATATGAATCTTAATAACATAAGGTACAAATTTGAACATAGGTTCAAATATACTCCTTTAGGGCTTTCTCATCAGTTATCTGCCCTTCAGTTTTCTTGACAGACTGTGAAAAATCACATTCACTCTCTATTGAGTCAACATGATGTTAGCTGCAATAGGACATATTAAATCAAATATTATATATGAGCTGCTTATATATCATCACTGAAATTTCCTCTACCATTCCTTCTGTTGATGAAGACAGCATTATGTTGCACTTTCATTACACTGAATTAAATTAAGTAAATTAATCAATACTGATGAGTCCTTATGTTTCTGATGAAAAAGATCACATAGGAACAGTGAATGATGTGAAGACACACTACTAGTGCCTATCATGTTTCCCTTAGTACTGTTAGTTCTGTCTGGAGATTTTCTCTGCTCCAATGAACAAGGCAGGAGTTTCTTTTTCCTTAGAATTGATGGAAAACATCTTTCCAGAAGGTATTATTTAACAATGCAAGATTTCTTGTTGTGTTGGAGCACAGAAATCAGACTCCTCAGAATTCCTTCCTTTTCCATTGCTATCTCCCAGGCATATCTGCCATAGACACAGCACTTGTCCCTGTCAAAGTAATGAGCAGAAGGTTTGTCTAGGGTCTTTCCATCGTCCTTATAAAGGGCTTATTGTTATAGTACTTTCACCATATTTCAAGAATCTTAAACAGAATTACTCATGTTAAGTATATCACTGGCTAACCTGGATTTTTTAGAACCTTCTTGCTACAAACTTTGTCCTTAAGTGCAAGATATACTTGAGGAGGTTAAAATACTGAAGGTTCCTATTTTTATTCCTTTTAATAAAATCTGATGATTCCCAAGACTGGCACTTGTGGGTGTGTGATAGGTTTACCTTGGAGGGTTGCCCGACTCCCACACAGCTGCTTTCTCACTCCCCCTACTCAACAGGATGAGGGGAGAAAATAAGATGAAAAATCTCGGTCTAGCTCTTCCCACCAACAGGCACAGGGAGATGGGAAATGGGGATTGGAGTCAGTTCATAACAGCTCCTCTCTGCTGTTTCTTCCCTCTCATACTTACCCTGGTCTGGTGTGAGTCTTTCCCACAGGTTGCAGTCCTTCAGGAAAATACTACTTCTGCATATGCTTTCTCTCCATAGGCCCCAAATTGTGTCAGAAGCCTGATCCAGCATGAGCTCTCTATAGGTTTCAGCTTCTTTTAGGGCAAATCCACTCGCTCTGGCATGGGGTCCTCCATAGGCTGTCATGTGAGTATCTGCTCGATTGTACTCCTCCATGGGCTGCAGAGGGACAACCTCACTCATCAAGGTTTTCTCCTGGGGTGGCAGAGGAATCTCTGCTCTTGAACCTAAAGCACCTCTTCCCCTGCTTTCTCTGACCTCAGTGTCTACAGGGCTGCTTCTCACATATTTTTGCTGCACTGCTCATCCTGACACACTTCTGTGCAGTGTTTTACCCTTTCTTAGAAATGTTTTCCTCAAGTTGCTACCATCTTGGCTGCTGGGCTCAGCCATGTCCTGTGGTGGATCTGTTGGAGCCAGCTGGAATTGGCAGGTCCAGCCAATATTGTTCATCACCTAAATTGAAACACCATCATCTAAAATGCTGAAGTTCAAATATAATGCTTGTAAAATATCCTCTATAAGGTCATCAGAAAATACAAAAAAAACATCCTAGCGGTAACCAGTCAACCAAATTATATCATTATAAAATTGCTTTTCTGTTAAACACTTTCAAAAGACGGTAACAGGGCTCATCTGAAAAAATGCATATCTTCTACACAGAAAGAAAAAAGATTTATGTAATAATATACAATATCTAACAATATTGTCCAATTCCATTTTATCTATTTCATGTTACTCTTTGTCCTAATCCTTGAGATGCAAAAGAATGTGTACTGCATCACAAAAGCACAGTCACACAACAGTCCATACTTAAAGCAACCTATAGCTTTTGATGGATGGGGTTCTTATGCTGATACAAAATTAGACATATATTATTATTACGTACAGGGTAAGTGAAAAAAAAGGAAAAAAATATTCTGATAATAACCACGCCCAAATGCTTAAAAGTTTTCTCTAGTTATGTCTTTAAAAAAAATTAAGATTCTAGTTATGTCTGCTCTCCAGCAATGTTGAGGTATATTTATGTGAATTAATGATCTGTATGTTTAGATGATCGCATTTCATCCTATTTAGTGACAATATCTTACCAAAAGCAAACAGAGTATTGGAGCAATTTCTAAGATGTACCGTAGAGAATTTTAATTAATTGGTTTTAAATCTGCTGAAAGGACATAATATTAACATAATAGGAAAATAATAGTTTTATTGTTAAAATTTGCAGCATATTAAGACAATGAATACCTGACAGTGACAGCATAAGGCAAATTCTTTAGCTTTTATAGATGAAGTATTTCTTTACTGTTTCTAAAATGTGAGTTTTCTTTCTGGAATAAAAACCCAGTTTGCTGTCATGTTTAACCCTAGCAAATCAAAGTTTCAAGAGGTAATCTGGTTTCCTGGCATTTAGATAGAAAAGACAGACCTACTCATGTTTATTTTAGATAAATAAAAATTATTCTGGAATTATTCATTGTTTTTTTAATGATTATATATAGCACAAATGTTCCAGCAAGTTGATTTTATTTTGGAAAGTTCCTATTGAAGTTTCCTATTGATTTATGTTTTATATAGTAGTGTAAGAAATTTTTTTAATGCTTGCAATTTTCCATGGCATCATGACCTCTTATTTTTATGACTGACGTAAATAATATTTTTCACTAAGATTTTATAGAGCAATTAAAAATAAGAGATGAGAATACCATAAATCATTCAAAAAACAGGAAATCTATTTCATATGCCTAGTAAATATTATAATGCATCTATTTTAATTTTTTTCTCAAAATGAAAAGAGATTATCTGCACTTTTATGGAAAAGTGCAGGTGCTGAATTCAAATACTTTGGTCATATGTAAACATAATAGAAACTAATTGAATGCACTGAAGAACATCAGTATTGGCTGCATTCCACAGTGTGTATTCAGTGTTTTGTATATACTAGTTGTAGAAGTGTGCAATGTTAATGTGCCTTGATTTCTATTAACACAGTGACTATTGGTAACGGAAAAAGCTCAACAATGGAATTTCCAGTGGAGAAAATACTGAGATCTTCACACTTGCATTTATGATAATGTTGAAAAATTGAGTCTGTTATGGAAAGTTCATACTGACACAAACATGGCAGATTGGAGCTTGGTCAGATGGAGGATTGCCCTGGTAAAGAGGAGATCCTATTGTTCATTCTACATGTGTTTCCCACTTCAAACTCTAAATGAAATAAAAATGGAAGACCATGTCTCAATCTAATGTAGTTTGATCAGTCTATAAATATTTTCTGACATTAGAATTTTCTTCACTCTAGCCAATGGCAATATGTTAGCATCTCTGCATTTCTTAAATGTACTACTTTATAAAGAAACAATATCTGAAAGAGCTTACTTCAGTAATCAGAAGTGGCATAACTATTAGCATAGCTTTCTTGTTGGGTCAATTAATCTTGCTCATCAATCAGCCTAATTCTTGCTTCCTTCAGATCCAGCTAAACATCTACACCATCCAGTACAGTGAAGAATCCAGCCTTTCATCCATCACGTTCACGTTCTCATTGGGCACCTATGTATTTCCAGATACAATACTATATATATCTTATGTATAATCACATGAGCTTTTGAAAATACATCTATCTTAAATATAAAAAAATTCCTACTATTACATCCACTTTGCATAAAGAAACTGCATAAGGTAAAAGAAGATACAAAATGCTCTTTCCTTTTGAAACATACAGGTTTACTATTTATGCAACATCTTTTCACTATGAAGACATGCCAAGATCATTCATTAAGATATATTCACTTACTGCTAATACAAAACTCTTCAGAAGTCTTTCTAAATTTATCTTAGCTTAGCACCGAGAGTTTGTGAAGGGAAAACTAAAAGGAAATTAATTTTTTTTTCCTTCTAAATCATACATCAAGATAATTTATGCTCTCATATTCTCAAGTAAACGACATTACTATTATGGTATAATTTGAAAAAGGAAACTCATTACATTTATATATATATAACTCCTCTGACTGCTTTTAAATTTTTAAGTTGAAGTTCAAAAATAGTCCTGCTCACTTTTGACATGACAGAGGTGCTACTGACATATTTGTTACCCAGCAAAGGTATCTTAAGCTATATCTAGTAAAATAGAGCTACAATTCCTCATAAAATAATCATTTAAATAAAAATAGAAAAAGAACCTCCACTGCATATAGAGGAAAGCTCTTTATGTCCATTGTTTGTAGCATATTTCACAGTATTGGTAAGTCTAATTTGAGAAGACGTCACCATGAACTTAAAAATAAGATGCAGCCAGCAACAGTTTCAGACAACAGCAGGCAAAGCAGAAAAGTGGAAAGATAACAGCCACCTACCTAATGAATAAAAATGTATTCCAAAGAAAAACAGGCAGTGAAAAACAAGTTGTTGGTGGTCTTATCAGACAGACTGCTGCAGATACAAATATTTTCATTTACAAGAACTTGATCATGAGAGCATGTCTAAATCCTCTGTGCTGCCTTGTATTTTGTTACCGAATACATGTGCTTTATTCAATGTTTTTATTACTTATTTTTTTACTGTTACTTACTTGAAAAAAGCCAGCAACTACAGATCCTCTGATAAGCCAAACGTTTCCTTCAGAAATCCAATATGACACTGATTGTCAATGAAAGTATGGAGACATAAATTGTCATTTTTCATTTAAGGATTAGTTTGGGTTAACTGTCTTAACTTTTGAAGTCATAATCTTGTTAGAACCAATCTTATATTAAAAATACTTAGTAATGTAGTGACTTCTTTTCAGGCAATTTGCAGACATTATCTATTTAATCATTGCAATATCTTGATGAGATGGTTACTTTTGTTTCTCTATACCTTCACCTGCAGAATATGAACTCGGATATTAATTAATTTACCTAAGCATGCACAGGGAATCTGTATCACATCTAGATTAAAATTTTCCTCTCTTCAGCATATTTTCAGGTATACACATCACTACAGAATTTTCTCCCTCTCTAATTCAGCTAGTCATTACATTAATAATGTAGCTGTAAATTGTAATACAGAAAGTCTTAACTCTTATCAAAAACAACTGATTATTTTTACAGATAACCTCTGGTTCACTGTGAGTTACTTGATCTTTTGACTGATGATGATGAAGAACCACTGCCATGCACATTTTAGTAAAGTCAGCAAAATGAAATTAATAGTTTCTAGTGTTCTAGTGTGTCCATTTCCAAACTCCATTGTTCCAGAAGAATACCTAGATTAACGTCAGAGGCACAGCACAAAGGAATGAATAGTTACAGACACTCAAACCATACATACACACACAGAGACACCAAGAATGATATTAAAAATTAATTGGATAAGGCCTGCCTACAGAGTGTCTGACTTCTTTAAAGAAAGAGGTACAAACGACCCACTAAGACGACATCACAACAATTTACTCTCCTAAAACTGATACACGTTTTTGCTGTGTGATAGAGATCTCCTTTCATATCTGTGGAAGGAGTTGCAGGGTACTTCTGTCTAAAATGTAGAAGTATATGAGAATTAGACAACACCAGTTAAACACGGGATAGTACAGAAGAGCATTGAATGTGAGCATTTCCATCTCAGAACAAAGGAGATAATATTTGTGTTAATGTTTAGCGACAGCCCTTATTCAGTAAAGCGTTTAAACACATGCCAACATTTGTTCCAATGAAGCAACAAACACGAAAGCATCATTTTACCTTCAAAGATATAACACAGTATTGTCTTCAGTTCCCAACTCAGCAGGATACCATCCTTAAAGCATTTAAGGATCTCTCGATATTAAGTACATTAAAGTCCTCTTAAAATCAGTTACTTTGCTTGAGAAGGATTGTTGGAGAATTGCTTTACAGTACTCTGACATTTCCAGGTTTTACTGATCAGTTTCAGTTTTTTTTCTAAACACCCCAGTACCATAAGCCTTCTTGGACCATGACTGTACAAAATTCCTTTTGCTGACGCTATTTTCCATAATAACAATGAGCTGATAAATGCATGTGTCCAAAACAAAAACCTTTTAAGAATTTATCAGTAATTTCTTATCCATATTTATGAATGAATTTACCAATTGCTAAATCATTACCCCAGCCACAATGATCATAAAAAAATGGAGAAAGTATGCTGATCCTGGTGAAAGAATTTCTAAGATCAGGAATGTCTAACCTACCCTTCTCTGTGTTTTCTTGGTCAACATACAATAACATGCAAAATCTCTAATTATGCAGTGTATACATAATTAACAAAGCAAAATCTTCAACATTCTATTTCCTTCTCCCCTTATTTTTCTAGGTCTTTTCACACTATGTGCTTAGTTCAGTTGCCTGATCCGTCTTTGATAACCTTTATATCCTATACCATATCTTCCAGCCTCATCCAGTATCTTGGATACTTAAGGGCACTTCAGATGGCAACAAAGGACACATGCTTAGGCAACCACATTACAGTCATGCTTTAGAGTAGTATAAGTTCTTTCAGATGTGAGTAATGTGGCCAGCAGAACAGGATTCCAAAGCCTGGAATTTTGCATGTTTGTTCAATTTTAACATGTTTTTCTGCCTAAAATTTACACTCTTTTGAAGGAATGTGATGCTATGTCTATACAAAGAGAAAACAAATGATTTGAAATCTCCAGTTCTGTCATATTTCTTTACCAGTACATTCCAGTACTACTAGCCCTTTATAATCTAAGCAATCTATTCTTTATAAAGGTTGATCATCAGCAATTTGTCATGGACATTCATTGAGAAAATTTTCCTTTTTATTGGTCTAAATAATTGATCTAAATAATGACCTTTTCTGTGCCCTTTAAAATGTAAGAAAAATGCTTTTGACATGTAAGACTTTTTAGCACCAGAGTAATAAACATAGAACTCACACACTATGACAAACTAGCAATTGTATAAGAAGTATAAATGCTTACCAAAGGGGCACTTGCATTTGAAGCCATCTATGTCCTCTTTACAGGTTCCTCCATTCCAACAGGGTCTCTCTATACACTCATCCATGCGAATAGAACATGTTTCTCCTGAAATGTTAGATTAAAAAAAAAAAGAGATAAATGTGCTGATGTGTTCAAATCATAAAGACCTATTTGTAAAGAGAAAAAGACTATGGGGTTGTCACAGTCTAAACGCTGACCCCACTGGCCAAGGTGCACTTACTGAGTACACAGGGATACTAATAGACACCCTGTGTGTCATGAATTTTTCCACTTCATTGGTTATAAGACAGCTCATGTTGACAGGTAATGTTGGAAACATGACAATCAGGAAAACAGAAAGTTTTCCTACTGAGGGTATGAATAATCCTCGAGCTTTTTTCCGTTATACAAAATTACTATATTTGGGCAATTTTTATTCAGTTGCGTTAACAATTTTCTTCCATTTCACCCACTGTCTACTTTGAAAAAGAATGGCGGAGTATTGTTTCATATGAAAATCAGTCCAAGACTAATTTACAGGCAGTTATGTGTAACAGTAGAGTTCAGCCTATGTTCTACAGAATGTTGTCCACACTATGATACCAGGTATTTCTTTTTCTCCATGTAATACAAAAGAGGAGGAAGATCAAGCCACTGAAGAATACTTAATGAGGCAAAATACAGATGAGAGGGAATGAAATAATTAAAAGCAAAGGTAAGAAGCATAGGGAAATGCAGATTTACAAACTACAACAGGAGTTACTTTGATTTGTAACAGGAAAAGCAATTTCCAGCCACAGGAATACAGAGGCAAATCATATGTTCAGTACTTATCACAGGTCAGCAGCATACAAAGCATTCTGGGCTCCCTGTGAGCCTCACAGAAAAAGATAAAACCAAAATGAGTGCTGAAGTTCCTCTGAATTCTTTTCACTGTGGAAAATATTTGGTCTCTTATCTGCAGCACACATACATGTCCTCTCATACAACCATATGAAGACAGTCAGTTCTCAAAATCTGCATTTTGTGAATCTACTAGATATGAAAGACCTTCACTGGAGAAGCCCATAGTAGCACCAAGATTCTCTTCCACGCATAAACTTATGACAGAGTGGCTCTTATTAGGGTTTTTTCCTGCTTCTAAGCACACTCTGCATTTTCCATAAGAATTCACAGTATCTATCTGAAAAGTGAAAGACATAAGCAGAAACCAGGGAGAGTTCAGGTAACTCAATAAACTAAAAAATTATCTTCTAGATAAGCTGCTCAGTGCTGCTTAGAGTGTTCTGTGGCACCAGTGAGGAATACAGTCAGGACTGACAAAAATAGAAATCCTTTTCTATGTTCTTCTAATTTTTTTAATTTTCACTTTTTTTTTTTTTTTTTTTTTTCCCCTGGTATTTTATAGTGGAATAGTTCGTCCCACTGACCATTGTTTGTTGCTGTCGTTTTTTTCACTTGGGCACCAGTGATACAGCCAAAAGCAATCTGAAGAGTATCAAGAGGGACTACAAAGCCTTAAAAGTGACAGTGACAGACTCAGGGGGGCAGGTAGTCTTTTCATCAGTCAAAGGGAATGGACTTGAAAGGGCCAGTCAAATTGAGGAAATCAATTGATGTCATATCCAGGGCTGTGGCTACTTAGACCATGGGATTCGCTTTGAGGAACCTGGTCTCCTGAGGCCTGATGGGGTCCATGTCTCAGAGAAGGGAGAGAACATCTTTGGCCACAAATTTGCCAATTTAGGAAGGAGGACTTTAAACTAGAGCTGCTGGCGGAGGGGCAACTCAGTCCATCCCACTTTGAGGCCAGTGCCAGAAATAGATGTCCTGGGCCTGGAGAAGGATCACAGGTCACTAAGAGAGCACCTGAAGTGTAAGATGATGGAAATTCAGTGAGTAAGTGAACTTCAATGGGAGCCCAACTTAAATTCCTCCATGCAAATGCATGGAGCATGGAGGAAAAACAAGAGTTGTTACTGTTGTGTGCACACCTACAGAGCTGTGTTATCTATGGCAGAGGAGTTGGAAGTCAATGATCTTTAAGGTCTCTTTAAACCCAAACCATTCTATGTTTCTATGCTTTTGCTTTCCTTATGTTTTCTACATGAGATCCATTTCCACAGTTAAGACCCTGATTATGATAGGTCTCTTTAGAGAAAGATAAATGGAAATGCATTGGCATCTGTTATCTTTTTCTGCACAGAGAAGTGGAAAGTAGCGCAGAGTTTTCTGTAGAAGTAAATCATCTGGCCACAAGCCTGGGTAAGCCGCAGGATATAAAACAAATACTCCTTGAAACAGATTCTTTAACCCCCTTAAGTTGTATACTCATAATAAATAAAAAGAATAAAGCAAATGCAGGCAAATCAAAAAGGAGAATAAGGGAATGAGATAATCTACTCATGATATTCAAGATTCGTGAACTTTTTGCTGTTTTGGGTTTTTTTTAATGAAGCTGGTTCTATTTTCCTCTTGAATCTAAAGCAACAAAGCTGTTTTACTGAACTGGTTTAGTACCATAATTTTAAAATATGGATGTAAGAGGTACAACTATAATTCCTTGTGAACTTTTCTTATCTATCTCCTTTGATTTTCTTTTCTTTTTGAGATAGGAAATTGAGTGTGGCATTCAGCAGAAAAATGAGTGAACTACACATAGGCATCTGACTTCAGGACAAAAGGAAATGGCCACAAGCTGTGCCAGGGGAAGTTCAGATTTCATATCAGAAAGAATTTCTTTACTGAAAGAATAGTTAAACATTGGAATAGGCTGCCCAGATTGGTGGTGGAGTCGACATCCCTGGGGGACTTAAAAAAAACAGACATTTTGGGTCATGGTCTAGTGGTTATGGAGGTATTGGATAGAAAGTTGGACTTGATGATCTTGGAGGTCCTTTCCACCCTTAAAAATTCTATGATACTATGATTCTATGACTATAGATCTAGACTTTAAAACTGAACATTTAGGGTGAAATTTATTTCCCTAAGTGTCAGTGTCTAATGCAATATAGCATAGCCTGTGTTCACTCTCAAGAAAATAGTCCTTAGGGGATGAAATGGACAGTGAGCAGAGACAGTTGCAACAGTTTCATAACAGTGCCATAAATTGGTCATTCAGGCTGGAAATCCTGATGAAATGGTAGGAAATAAAAGAATAAGGACACATGAGGCAGTTGTCAACTGAGAAGTATTTCCAAAAAAGGAAGAAAAATAACATGTAGTAGGCAAGGTGAACCCTTTGAAAAATTCAAAAGCGAAATGACACCTGATCAAAAGATTAATCCTGTGACCATGTTTTGACTGAATTATATGAAATGATACAACACCTGGGGAGTCCTGAGAGGACGATGGAATGATGAAGGCTAGAGGAATTTGGGACATGAGATGAATGTTGGACCTTCAGCTGTGTTGAGGAGTACTGATAAAATCTGATTGTGTGTAGAAAAGACAAGAAAGGAGTTAAAGCCATTCTCTCATTCCAAGTCTGACAGGAAGTACACTGAATGTGTCAATAGGAGAAAGGATGAAAAATATAATTTTCTTTTGCATTTACTTTTGGAAAAAAACTAAATCTGATATAAAATATACCTAAAAAATTCTCACCTGTGGAATCAGAACCTCAATTTCATATCTGATATCATGCCACTAACAACCATTATTTTGAGACTTCAATGAGTACAGTTTTTCTTAATGTATTAATCCATACTGCAACACTCCATAGATCAAAAGATTTAGTTCAAATCTAGATAACTAATCCCAAATGTCCAAATCAATGCTGTACAGCAGAGATAGACATGTTGTACGTGTTTAACAGAAAACTAGTTGGTTTCAGGTATTCTGCTTTTATTTATCTGTGGCCCTGATAGATGTGTATGAATTCCATTCTTCATTTAGGAGAACAAGGAAATGGGAAAAAAAATAAATCCCTACTCTGATAACAAAGGTGCTGATTTTATGCTGGAGGCTGTTACTACAGCTAAATTACTTCAGTTGACAAAGAAGCAATTACATGCCACTCACCCTCATCTAAGTTATCAAGTACTGAGAATAACTTTCTTGTAAATGATGAAAATATTTGAAAAAAACCACTGATTTACAAGTTGTGCTAGCTAACAGTACTTGTACAATGATTTAGAAAGCTATCAAACTTGTTGAAATATTTCTGTTGAAAATGCTCTTAACACATTAAATGCAGAGATTTTGCTTGTTGTTTTTCCCTGACAAACTTTCAGTGTTGTTCACATACACAGATAAGACTTTAGCTTCTATGCATCTCTGTTACCATTCCTTCAAGATCATTTTTGTTTTCCTTCTGATTTTGCTATCTAGCCACTGAAAAATATACTATTTACAGATATGAAAACCTGATACTATTTTTCATCTAAAAGAAAACACTGCAGTTTTGATAATTCTGTATATCCCAAAAAAGGTCAGGAGAACAATATTTTTTTTCCTATGAATCATGTGAGAACTTGGAAAAGCCTTCATATTTTAGTGCAATTTCTGCCATTCGAGGGCACATGTCGTGAAAATAAAGGTAATTACTTCTTGTGTACTGTAGATAAGAACTAGCTCTTCTGGTTATGCACCATAACACGGAATGCCTTTAAACTGCTAGTTGCACATGACAAAAGGCATGTCCCAAAACTTTTTGGAAACACTTGCTATGGAATTTTAAGAAGTGATGTCCTCCATGTATAAAGGCAATATATAGACAGTACTTTAAAAATATTTCGGACAATCAAAGAATCTATGAAGCTACCATGAGCCCATATTTTCTGAGTATTTGAGAAAAGAAAAAAGCTGGACATGTACAGGTAAGCCTTTTTTTTTCCCACTATGTAACTAATCTTAACTACACATTTGACATGGTTGATGAGAACCTTCTTTGAACATCTGATAAAATCACTAGTTGCCTACAAATTTCTTTCAACATCAAAGTATTTTAATATAAATGTTTTCTGGGTTTGCACTTTTAAGGTTAACAATACAACACATCCAAACATAATTAGGAGTAAAATGTAATATTTAATTAGTTATTTAACAAATCATAGCTTAAGGTCTGTATTTCTAAACAATTTACAGGGATAATGTCACCAAATTCGGAAGTACTATGAGAATGTTAAAAATTATCATGAGCCACTATAGTGTGTAAAATGCAGTGTTCTTAAAATATATAATAATTACAGTTGCGTAGAAAAGTCTGTCACTTTTGCAAACTGCATAGACTGATGTTTAACAGCAACATTTTCTACAGGCACATTGATCATACACAAGACAGGCTATTCTGCAGAAACACAAAAGTCTTGGGAAATGCCTAAGAACCTGAGTAGGCGCATGCTAAAAAAAATTGGCAAAGATATTTAGTCCTCCATCAGCATTACCGATGCAACTTACTCTGTCTAAAAAAACTAAAAAAAATCCTGCTATTTTAGTAAATGAAGATGTTCTGAAGTTCTCAGGTGGACATCAAAGACAACAAAGAAATGTTACTTTTCATAAATATAATGGATGAAGCCTTGTTGAATATTCCTTCAAAAGTATGAGCAACACTGTAAGATCTCTAGGTTGAGAATTTATATCTTTTGGTGGTTTAAACTTTGGATGTTTTATTTCTGCTTAAATTAAAGAGCTTAACGTCAAGAGCTTAACTTTACACTTTGTCTAAATTAATTGAACTAGTTTCAGGTTTTGCAGAATATCCACAAAACTAGTATCTGTTTTGATATCAGAATAAGGATCATTTCATATAATTCTCAAACATAATATTCAGACATTAGAATAAAACTGAACTGAGTTGAAAGCTTATTTTCTCAGTGTAATACACATTATATATATCTTATTAATTGTCACCACTGTTATTAACATCTCTGTCTGAATTACAAAACACATTCAAAAATATCAAAATAAAAAGTTTCATTTATATACTATTTACACTAACTTTTGTTTTATAGGTATAATGGAATATAAAGTTTGACAATACCAAGGCAGACAGAATGATCACAATCAATAAAAGGATGACTAATATATTTCTTTAAAAAACTAAAACTCCCTATTTGAAGAAATATTATTTCAGTGACATAAGATGTTATCTTTCTATTCCCAGATCAGAGGAAAAGTAAATGATTTAAAATCTACTTAATGTGATCTTAATGAAGTACTTCTGAAAGAAACAAGATGTATTTTTAAAGTTCAAACAGCGTTCAAGACAGTAACAATATATTTGAAACTTGTCTTCACAACACTCCTGACTTACTGTCCACTATTCTGTAAAATGTATATAAATGTAAATGATTTAAGCTATGTACCTGAGAACAAATAGTGTAATTTTGTTGCCTTCTAAGTAATATAAGTTATTGTGTTAGATAAGAGAGGTATCAGCCTGAGCAACTTTTCTGCTTACTTGGCAGAAAATACAGTTACAAAAAAAGCAAGACAGGCCATCCAGGAATGTCCTTAGTGAACTTAACTGACATTTCCCTTTGTAGTTCTACATCCTCGGTCATTTTTTTTTTTTTTTCCTTCCTTTTATTCAAGGTCTCCTCTGTGTAAGAAATTGCAGTAGTTAAAAGCCCAAAACTATTTTATTTTTTATTTACTTACATCATAGAGCGCAAACCTTTCTGTTAACACTCATTCCAGGTTGAAAGTGATTTATATGATGTTGTCTTAAATCACTTTACTGGCTTAGGTTCTCTGAAAGAGTTTTAACTCAGCAAAAGTCTGTGACTCTTCAACTGTAAACTGCCACAACCCGCTTTATCTGTCGCCATTGGACTATGCCGTGCATCTGACAGGCAGACTGCACTGACACAGGGAGCCCTAGAAGAAAAACCCAGTCAGAGCCCCTGTGTAGGCTGCACTGCCTGTTGTGCTTAGCCACATATCCATTTCAATCTAGCCCTGTTTGGTGGTGGAGATACAAGAGCAGACCTGAGCTGTGCTCTCAGGATGGCCTTGTCCTATTAAAATAGGACTGTATGAATGGAAATGGAAGCAAGTATTTCAAACACAGAAAGGGTGTGTGAACAAATCAGCTGAACCCAATACCCTTCACTGAGTAGCAGAAATAATACTTTACTAATTTCAATTGACCCTGCTAAGATTAAGAAGGTATCAGGGTCCTAAGAACACTATTAAAGCCTTATTTCCCTGAGTAGCCCCATCTGGGAACTTCCTACACACTGTGCCCATTAGCCAATATGCTCCATTTCAACTCTGCTTTACTCAGCTGTAGACAACCAGATCTGGTCTGGGTTATTCTGTAGATGTTCCTGTTTAGAGTCCTGCCTCTGCCCCTGTCTCAAGAATGGACTTCAGACCACTTGGTGAGTATTTTTTTTTTTTTGTATGGACCCTTTGCAGGTATGTTACAGCTTTGTCTCTGATCGTGTCTCCTGCTGCTTCCAACTTGCTTCCATGGATGGATTCTGGACCTGGTCCATTGCCTGTGGTGCCTGGGGCTCATGAGAGACTCTGGTGCCAGCCCTGGGTACTACCTGTCCTGTTTAGATGCTGCAGGACTGTGCCTTGCTCAGTGATAGCACTGCCTGCCCAGGGATTACCCTTGGATCCTGGTTGGTGGCTACCCTCATGGAGCAGGCTTGCTCCCTGTTAACTGGGTCAATCTTCATTACATATTAGAGTGTCCTACAGCTGTTTTAGACTTTACTTGTACAAGAGGTTAAGTGTTTCTAAAATTACTTCCGTCAAAAAGGATTGGTTTTCACACAACTTCATGTATTTTCCTTCAAGGTTTGTTTTTCTTAATGACATCAAGGGTTTCTCCATTCACATCTATCACAGAAGGGTGAAACTATTTTTAAAAACATCCAAACAACTTAAAAACAATTAAATTACTGAAAGTACAAACAATTGAATACATCTTCAGATAGACTCCAAATGTCATCTGACTTCTCTGATGTATTTGTGGAATAAAAAATAAAACCAAAGCATATAAATTTAAAGTAACAGAATGACATTAAGAGTGCCCACACACTATTTTCCTCTTTTGGACAAAAGGAGGAATACTGAAGAGCATCATATATAGAGTACATTAACGTCAAACTCAAAGAGTCACTAGAAGGTCTGCATTGATGATGAGCCTAAATACTTTTATTTGTTACTTACCCATGGTCAAAACAATGATGGATACTGTATCTATATGAGATACAGCATATAATCAGAATAAAAAGATTTTTTTAAACCTTAACTATGTATTCAATATCATATAGATACAAATCCTCAAGAGAAAGCACTGAGGCAATATTGCCTATCTATTTAGAGGTCTCAGCAGCTGTTTTTACATTTTTGTAGGCATCTAAACAAACGAGTTTTAAAGAAGGATCTGTTTGGATAAAGACAACCTTTTTTCAAATACTTTCAAGAGCTTTTTTTTAAACAAAAATGAGGCACAGTATTTGTTTAGAAATACTAGTCATCATGAAAGCTGTGATCGTTCGATGCTGAACTGATTTTGAGGTAGGGCTAACATAAAGACATGGAAGAAGGGATAGACTGGGAATGACTTTTATGGTGAGCAGAATTATGTTGTATTTCAAAAACTGAGCCAGGAGAGGGCAGTTTAGATGGTCATCACATGATCAAAAGGATGGGATAATTTTGTTGGAAAAAATATTTTCTCAATTTGTAAAGATCATACTGCAAAATTCCAAGTTTGATATAGGCCAAGTTTTACTGTAGGCAGTGGAGACTACTCCAAACAAATATTTCCAAAACGTCTTGATATTAAAGTTTCCATCACAATTACAGTTCAAAAGGACAAACTGTGGTACATGATGTTACCAAGTATTTGTTTCTACTATGTGAATATCCCAGCCTTGTCTTTTTTATGAACTTGTTTTTAACTAATCAGATCATGCTTTTCATGTTGATGAATCCCATTACAGTGCCTAAGGGGTCCCTAGCTAATAGAACGTAAATCATTTGAGAAATGTTGATAGACATCAGATCAATCAATCATCTAGACAGAGGAGACAGTTATGAGTGGTCTATGTAAAGTTTTGCTTTTGAAATGAGAAAAAACCATATATTCTAATATTATATCAAGGAGTACCCAGGGATTCATTTATCAGCAGGAGAGAAATGAAGTTGGTGACTGGGAACTCATGGTTTATTTGCAAATCTATGAATCCTGGTACATAAAGTAGGATAATTCCCCAAAGATATGCAGAGTCCATAGCAACAATAAGTTCTGTTTTATTTTTTAATTTATTTACTGTTGCCTTTGATATTTAATCTGAAAGTGAATTTACTATTTATGAAGAAAAAAAATGTACATCAGAGTATGTAAAAAAAGTTGAATTACAGATAAATTATGTAACAAACACATAAAGAGAGAAATGAGATAAATATAATTGTGGGTGTTTTAGTATTGCACTGATACTCTTCGCTGTTTCATAACATGCAGTTATGACCGAACTTCAGATCTTTTCTGTGCTGGAAAATGTCACAAGATCATAAACTCTCAGAGACTATACGAAAATGGAATTGCGAGGTTAGTGATAACATTTTTTATGTCTTTAAACAGCGTTTTATTAATTGTTTGTGGTTTATACTCTCTGAAAAATCAGAATCCAGTATATTCAGTACATGTGATGAGTTACCCTAAATGAGTAACATTGTGAAATTTCTTTTATTTTTCCACTTCTTTCTATGGAAATGCTATTACATAATACCTCATTGGATAATTTGAAAAAAGAAACATATATATATATTTTCCAACAATATATAATTATATCATGTATAAGCAAACCTTCATGTTCACAGACTCGCATAATAGTTGAGGTTGGAAGTGACCTCTGAAGGTCATCAGGTCCAATCTGCCTGCTCAAGCAGGAACACCCAGTGCCACTTTCTTAGGATCATTTCCAGACAACTTTTGAATGTCTCCAAGGAACTCCATAGCCTTCTGGGCCAAACTGTGCCATTGTTCAGTCACTCTCACAGTAAAAAGGTATTTCTTGATGTTCAGAGGGAAACTCCTGTGTTTCAGTTTGACCTTTGCATCTCGCCCTGTCACTGGGCACCACTGAAAAGGGCCTGACTCCATCTTCTTTGCACCCTCCTTTGAGGTATTTCTATACATTGATGAGACCACCCTGAGCCTTCTCTTCTCCAGGCTAAACAGTCTTAGGTGCCTTAGAGTTTCCTCATCAAAGAGATGCTCTTACTAGCCCTTCACTGGACTGTCTGCAGTAGTTGCCTCTCTCTTGTACTGGGGAGCCCAGAAGAGGACATAGTATTTCTGGTGTGGACTTGTGACTTTCTGGTAAAATGCCTCCTAATGAAGCCTAGGCATTTGCCTTCTTTGTTACAAGGTCACAATTCTGACTCACGTTCAACCCAAAGTGCACCAGGACCCGCAGGTTCTTCTCTGCAAAGCTGCTTTCCAGTTGGTCACCCTCTAGCTTCTACTGATGCTTAAGGTTATTCTTCCCCAAATGCAGGACTTGGCACTTGTCTTTCTTGAACTTCATGAGATTAATGTCAGCCCATTTCTCCAGCCTGCTGAGGTCCTTCTGGACAGCAGCATGACACTCTGATGTATCAGCAACTCACTCTAATTTTGTGTCCTCAGCAAACTTGTTGAGGGTAGATTTTGCCCCATCATCCAGATCATTAAGGAAGATGTTAAACAGGACTATACCCACTAATGATCGGTGAGGTACACCAGTAGTTACTGGCTTCCCACTTGACTTTGTGCCACTGACCACCACCCTCTGGGCCTGATAGTTCATCCAGTTTTTAATTTATCTCACTATCTGCTCATCCAACCCATATCTCATCAGGTTTTTCATGAGGATATTGTTGGAAACAGTTCCAAAATCCTTGCTAACATGAAGGTAGACAATACACACTGCTCTTCTTTCATGTACCAAGCCAGTCATTTCATTGTAGAAGTTTATCAAAATGGTCAAGCACAATCAACCTTTGTTAAATGCATGCTGACTACTCCAGATGATTTTCTTGTCATTCACAGTTCGCAGGATTAGCTGCTCCGTCACCTTCATAGGGATTGAGGTGAGGCTGACCTGCCTGTAGTTCTCGAGGTCTTCCTTTTTGCTCTTCTTGAAGATAGGAGTGGTATTTGCCATGCTTCAGTCTTTAAGCATATCTCCTACTCATCATGATCAATTAAAGTTTATTGACAATGATGTTGCAACAACATCTGCCAGCATTTGTGAGTTCATCCCATCAGGACCTGTGGACTTATGTATATCCAGGCTCCCTAAGTATTTTGTGCCGTGAGTCTCTTCCATCAAAGTACGTCTTCCTTGCTCTTCCTTGCTTCCTCTCTCTGGCTGAAATGTTACAAGTAATTGTAGATAACCAGGATTTATGATGAAAAGTTAGCACTGAAGATACAGTCATTTAATAGCTCAGTACTTTGGCAATGACCAGGAAAGATCCAAATATATGTATTATCTCAATGGTTTAACTCAGACTTACAACTACAATACTACACATGCTCTGTGAATTAGTGAAAGAGCCCTCAGCAACTTGGAAGAATAAGCTATAAATCAATGAATAGTCAGTACAGATAACACGGTGCATACTATACTATTTATTTTTGTCTTTATTAGTGGTAATATACTGTAGATTGTCAATAAAGATAGAGAAGCATTCAGAGCATTAACGCTTGTGATCAATGGTATAGACTAGAGTCTGGGAATACAACACTTCAGTGTGGCTGAATCCAAAATTGTATTCTGCCTCCCACACATAGTCTGAGTATCATAGAATTATGGTATGGTTTGGGTTGGAAGAGACCTTCAGATCATCTAGTTCCAAGGTCCCCTGCCATGGGCAGGGACACCTTTCACTAGATGAGGTTGCTCAACCTGATCTAGTATGTGTATGAGGTGTCTGATAAGGTACCTGATGAGTGTCGGAGTATTCACCCAAAACAGAAAATTAGGGTAAAAAAATAATTCTGTTACAGCTTGTGTGGGATTCATCTAACCCAATGAAGAAATACACAACCCATTTCTTCCTGGGACAAATGTCTAAGTGAGGCAGATACCCTGTCTCTACCGAATAGAAGGGGAGTGAACAATTCACTCAAATATAGCTGTTTATATTTTATACATGCAGACACATTACTGCTGATCTCATTTCCGCTCATGCTTTGATTTTCCTATTCTGAACAAGAACAAACATTTGTTCTTATGAGCCTGTGTGTGACTAAATCCATGACACCTGAGGCTGCTTAAGAGTGAAATAAAAATAACACAATTAAAATTGTGTTTTGGAAATTGATCTTTCTTTTTTTTATTTATTTATTTTTTTCCAAAATGTCATCAAAGCTCATGCTCAAAGTTATATATTTAGTGTATAGAAGGTTGGTTGAGGAACAATTAGGAGACACAATGTAAGAGTTTCCATGCTAATTCAGTTAAAACTCTTGTAAGCCATACAAACAGAAATATATACCTATTTATATATAAATAATTTTTATTAAGCAATCATATATAATATCACTTACATAGAATTGGGCAATCATATCTGTAGAACAAAGCATTTGAAAAGAGAAATCTTACCTTTGAACCCAACTGCACAATGACATGTAAAGTGGCCAACTAAATCCATACAGGTAGCTCCATTTTTGCAAGGTGAACTTGAGCATTCATTAACTTCCACTTCACAGAAGGGTCCTTCATATCCGGGCACACAGTTGCAGCTGTAATTATGCAAGTGGGCCTGACAGAAACCATATTCAGAGCACTGGTTTCCGATGCAATTGTCTGTATCAAGTTCACAAAATGTGCCGGTGTAACCAAAGGGACATATGCACCTGCCATTGAAACAAGAGGAGAATAAACACCCCCCAAAAAACATCAGTCTTGAGTAATAATGATAATAATATTTTTCATTTTGCATTACACATAAATGTACAGGAATTTTTTTTCAATCTTTCTTTGCTTGGTCACTATGTAACTTTGTTTCACATAAACTGCTTGCAATAAGTAAACAGAAACCAAATCTTAACTATTTAGATGAGAAAAACTAGTAGCTATATAGTTTTTAATATCAAACTTCCAATGACAATATTCAAGTAGAAAACTGCTACCAACTATGATTATTATGCATTTCAAGAATTACTTTCTGAAAATTATTAGTTGCTTCTATAATATAACTAAGAGAAAAAAACAATATTATATCCTGTCTGCTCTAGACATAAAGTCAGTATAAAAATGCTCTATCATTAGAATCAAAGGTTGCAGTTTCTGCTGTAACTGAAAAAAACCCCAAACAATCTCTAAAGTTTTATAGAAATTGAGCTGGATATATTTTTCCCCACAATGTAGGATGGTATGTAAAATGTATAAGATGAGATGGTTTTTCATGTTTTCTCCCATTTTTTTTTCTTTTTTCATGTGTGAATAAAAAAAGGCTGTATTATCTCATAGCTGATTCACATGTCTAAAAATTAGAAAATTCCTTGTACTTGACAATATTTTTTTTCATTGATTCTCCTCTTATCATGTTCAGAGGTCTCCTCACATGGGAGAAGATAATCTTAAAATAATCTTGCTCCATAGAGATGTTATCTAGAAGCTGGAAAGACTGAACTTGTTAAGGAAGCCTTGATTATAGCAATTTTCCCTGCTGATCCATGGCAGAAAGGGTAATTTTTTTCTTTCTCTTTAACACAAGTGAATGTTAATGTCACTTTTTGCTTCAGTCTATGGTTATTATTTCTACTCTTTTTTTTTATGTTAGACTTGTGGAAAATTTCACTTAAGTATTTTTATATCCATATCAAATTTGCAATAGGGTAATTGTAAGTCAGTAGGAAAAAGGCCCCATATAAGATTCTGCATGCAGAAAGGATCCTGTAAAAGATAGCATGATGTAGCAGTTTAGAATGCCATTTTCCAAAAGTTTATTGTAATATAACTTTTGCAGTAAGGAAATTATAACCATATCCACCACTGCTATACTTTGTTCTCTGTTCAATGAGGCTTTAATTTTGTCTATAGTTCTGGACAAGAGAGCATCTGAAAGACCAACAAACTTTGTCTATGTACAAACCAGAGATTGAGAAGGGCAAAATAGCATGAGAACACCATCTATCATGATATTAATGAAACACTCCTGAAGAAAAAGGAAGAGAGAAAAGGGATATACATAAAATTAATATCTCCTAGTGTTTAATCTAGAAAAAAAAATTTTTTTTTTCCTCCCAAGGTAATCTGTGGACATAAGTACAGATCTGAGAGTTCAGGAGTAGCTTCAGAGCACATAGAAAATTTAGGAGATTTTTCCGGTTTGTGTTGTGACTAAAAGAAATCTACAGTAAAGAAAGTATCTTTATAAGGAAATATTGTTAATTGCTATTTGGAAGTCTACAGTGGACTGAATTTAGAGACAATTGAGTCATTTTCTTATAATTAAAAGGTTTTTAATCTATGAAAAAGTCACGTGCTATTAGAAAATAAAATGATTAATTCTTTAAACAACAAGATGACCAAGTGATTGAGCCACAGTTATTTTTTATTTATATTTCAGTTGAAACTAAGTTAGTAGATGTGCTCCTTGGAGTATGGCTAATGCACACGAAGTGTGAATGGGCGTTTAGACCATCGGGCAAAACAGCTTGCTTGAAGTAAACATTTCATATCTTGTATAGTGTGATTTTGAGCTCTTCAGCACCAACATTTTCACTTTACAGATCCATTGTTACTTTACTGCAACACCTACTCAAGCAGGTATAGCTACTGTGTTCTGTCATCCAACCTCAGTAACTCCATAGCAAAGGAGAAATCTTCCCCTCCTCTTGAGGTATCTAGTTGATCTGTTTCACATGTTTTAAAGGAATGAAGTTCATACAAATCATCTCTTACAGCTTCTTTACAGCTAAATGTAAATATTCATTTACATAAAATTCCATTATGCATAAGCATGCAAAGAACTTGCACTTTTAGTTACCTTTAGCTGCACAGTTTTTGAATCAATCAACATTAAAACTTCAGCATGGAAACAACAATCACCTTATCATACTAATTTTTTTGGTGCAGTGAATAACTTCTTTTCCTTGATTAACTATTATGTAGCTAATACATAGTATTAATGTAGATAATATTTTTTTACAATAATGATTAGTGTGTGCATTGAGAAAATACAACTATTCAGTCATTCATTGAAAAAGGGGCTCTAATCATTAGTATTGAATAGAATATTTAACTTACAACTCTCTTTAGAAGAAAGAGAGGATAAAGAGAAGGAATTTTCTATCATTTCCTTATTAGTAGTAGTTGCATAGCTTATCTTCAGGGACCATAGAAGAACTGCACAGAAATAGATGTAATGGACAATCTTCTAGTTTCAGTTTCATGTTTCTGAATCCATACTACAAGAAATAATGTTATGAGTATCGGATTTTTCAGTGCTTCGATGTCTGAAGAAATCTGAAACAACTAAGACTGCAATGTCCGTTTGTTTTTGCTGGTGAAACTATAGCTCAATGTCTTTCAATGTATCATGCCTCATCTCCTGCAGCAGATAAATTAAGCTCTCAATTCTTTAAGACTCTTCATTTCATATTATTGCTCAGGAAAAATAAAATTCAATCATGAAGTTTTTTCTTGGCACTTTAGTGTGAAAAGTTTGCTTTGTTTAGCTACCAAGTATAGGTTACTCCTTTCTTGGACATACAGAAGATGTTGTGGTTTTTTTCTTTTTTTTTTTTTTTTTATTTTCAGTGTAAACATGATTTTAAAATAACCTTAAAACTGGATCTTCATGTCTTGTGAAGCAAAGTGGCTGATTTATGCAGCTAGTCAAGCCTGAATTTGTGGCGTTGGCACAAAGTAATATAATATTATGAGCTAACGGTGCAGAAAGATTTTGTTCTGTTATTTTGCCAAATGTATACATGAATTCAAACAGTATTCAAGTCCTCTTAATAACAAGTTTATTTCTTACTGTTTGTTGAGGATTAAAACACCTAAGAATCATTTATTTATTGTTTATAGTCCAGACTGGTTTAGATGTGATAGGATCTAGAAGTTCAATAAAATCCTTGTAAACATAATCTATAGTGAACTACATCAAATTCAAGCAACATGTTTGCATTAGTTTTAGTCTGTAACATCATACATAGAAAATCTACAATGAAAGGTTAGAATATATTTAAATGATTAAGTTAACAATAGTGTATTTTAAAACATCTGTCCTTGGTAATGTGTCTATTTAAAAGAAAAAAAAAAAAAAAACGGGGCCATTTTTTTAAGCAGTAAAATTCTAAACTGTTCAGGTCTTTGTTTAGTGCAATTTTTATTAGTTTAACAATATTGACACATAATTACCACTTACATTAATGCATTATATATTCAACAGTACTGTCTACAAAGCAGATACAAATTGCACTGTGCATATTTCTTAAATGTAATGTACAATAGTGCAAATGCAATTCTTTGGGCTTTGGATATCAGCATCTGACTGCATATATTTACAGCTTTAACATTTTTATAAGATTCTAAATAATTGAAGCTGTTTAACAGATGTTATTTCATTTCTATGTCAATCTATGAAATGGGTCTCGAACACAATTTTGCTCAATACTGTGATGGTATAACATTGACATAGATGAACTACAAATGTCTTTTTCTTGTCTGTCTTAGAAATAATATCCAGACCAATAATCTCTAAGTAATTAAGTCTTTTACACTTGTAGAAGGAAAAATACCATCACTATTAGATTTTAATGAATATGACCTTGCATTACTTCAGCAGCACTAAGATACTGAACATAGTATTGAAAGCTTTCTATCTTGGATTGATTTGCAGTTTTCATTTGCTGCAAAGCTGAAATGCTTCTTTACACTAAATTAAAAAAAAAAAAAAATATATACAGATATATACAATACCAGAATTTCTATTTGTGAGTGGATCTCTTGCTCAGGAAACATGGGTTTTTTTCCCCTTATCTGAGGGATGCCTTGACTTTGTACAGATACATTAGTGCAATGGTTCTATTCCACTGTGGCTTGATCTAGGTTTCAATGGTATAAACCCTGGTCTGGAACCTAGTGACTACTTCCTTCCCTGCTCCAGATTCACCTCTGGGAATGACCCATTTTGGGAGTGGGGGGACGCACCCAGCAAAGACCAGGTTATATTAATGACACCTCTCAACTACTTTCTCAAGGAAGACTAAAATGCCATCCTTAAAAACTGAGGGAATGTTGAAATGATTAGCATGGCACTTAAGAAAAGGCAAATTAATGATAACGGGAATAGCAATAATTTCTTAACTTCACATATATTCTCCTTTGACTGTAGCAAAATTTTGAGTGTAACAGATCTTAGGAGGGAAAGCCAATAATACCTCAAAGCTTTTGCTACAAATATGAATTTTAGTGCACAAGCCAGTTTCTCTCTTGCGGATTGCTTTACTCCCATACATATAGTGCAGAGGATTCTACATCGCTCCCGTACTACCTAAACAGTTAACATTGCATAGTAACTTGATATGCTTGAGAAATAAACATTAAATGGAGATGCAGATAAATCAGGCATAGAATTTAATCAAAGAAGGAACATGCTGCTCAAATGCAGATGGTTATGGCATAGCTGCAATTTGTTCCTACCAATATGTAGTAGGATATAACTTTCTATCTCCAAAGCTCTAGAATACCAGGTCTGCAGGTAAGGCAGTTGGTAGTAGGTAGTCCAGGTAGGGCACCTGTCATGATGTCACCACAGACTGCCTGCACTGAAGAGATGTAGTACGACATGTGCCATTGCATAAATATCTGTGTACAATGAATGAATCTTTAAATTGACTGAAAAAACCCTAAGACCAGACTGAAGATGTGATTATGTTGATCTGTGCTAGGAGGGCACCTAGCTATTTTCTGTCTTGAGAGAGAAGGCATGTAGGACCACCGAATCTTGGCATTAGCAAAGACTTCTCAGTATCTGTCTACTATGTTTTTTAATAAATGTGGTTTGTTGGTGGGTGCTTGGCTGTTTTTTATTTATTTATTTATATATATATAT
>VWZK01007165.1:0-43246 GCA_013396935.1 Baryphthengus martii
ACACGGATATGATGGGTGGACTGTTCAGCGGATGAGGAATTGGCTGGACAGTCACATCCAGAGGGTAGTGGTCAATGGCTCAAAGTCCAGATGGAAAGCAGTGACAGGTGGTGTCCCTTAAGGGTCTGTACTGGGACCCGTACTGTTTAATGTCTTTATCAATAATATAGATAGTGAGATCAAGTGCACCATCAGCAAGTTTGCAGATGACACTAAGCTGAGAGGTGCTCTTTATATGCCAGAGGGAAGGGATGTCATCCAGCAGGACTGGGACAAGCTGGAGAGGCGAGCCCAGATGAACCTCATGAGTTTTAACAAGAACAACTGCAGGGTCCTGCACCTGGGCCAGAGCAATCCACATCATCAATACAGGCTGGGGGATGAGGAGATAGAAAGCAGCCCTGCGGAGAAGGACTCAGGAATGAGCAGACAGTGTACACTTGCAGCCCAGAAGGCCAATCACATCCTGGGCTGTATCAAAAGAAATGTGGCCAGCAGATCGAGAGAGGTGATTCTGCCCCTCTACTCTACTCTGGTAAGTACCTGGAGTACTGTGTCCAGCTTTGGAGCCCTCAGTACAAGAAGGATGTGAACCTGATAGAATGAGTCCAGAGGAGGGCTGCGAAAATAATCAGCGGGTTGTAACACCTCTCCTATGAAGGCAGACTGAGGGAGCTGGGGTTGTTCAGCCTGGAGAAGAGGAGGCCCCAGGGAGACCTAATAGTGACCTTCCAGTACCTGAAGGGGGCCTATTGGAAGGTTGGAGAGGGATTCTTTACAAAGGCCTATAGTGAGAGGACAAGGGGCAATGGTTTTAAGTTAGAGAAAGGCAGATTTAGGTTGGATGTTAGGAATAAGTTCTTTAACATGAGGGGAGTGAAACACTGGAACAGGTTGCTCAGGAAGGTAGTCAAGGCCCCATTCCTGGAGATATTCAAGTGAGGCTTGATAAGGCTCTGAGCAGCCTGATCTAGTTGAGGATGTCCCTGCTCACTGCAGGGGGGTTGGACTAGATGACTTTTGGAGGTCCCTTCCAACTTAAATCATTCTATGATCATACCTGGCAAGTACACAAGATGATCCTCACTTGTACATCTTGATTTAAGAACAAGTAGGGTAAGAGTAAGAATAAAGCTTCGAATAAAATAAACTGAATTAAATAAACTGTCAGAAGAATCGCAGTTTCAAGGTGACTTCTAATTTTGAGTATTTGGCACCACCTCTTTGGAGCTTGTGTGCTGCAATCCCTGGGTCAGAAGCCAGCACGACATCACCAACTTTGAAGGAGTGAAGCTGATGCAGAGCAGGCTGTTATAAACATGTTCATTTGTGCCTGCGTTTAGCATTTTAAAGGCTGTTGCAAACTAGTCACACTTACTGTTGTCTGCATCCATATCACCGGCAGGTAGCTGTGCCAGTGAAATCAGTGAATTGAATTTAGTTTCAAATTTACGTCGCTGATCAGAATATGACCCACAGAGTGTGCAGGTACGTTGAAAAATTACATGGTCATGTATTTAATTTTCTCAGCATTTGGAGATTCTTTCAGTAACTCTTCCATAAATGATACAATAGCCCTAGAAAAGCTTGTAGAAAAACAGTTCTGACACACTGAAAACTAATTTAGGCTTAACAGAGACTTTATAGTTCCTTCTCTGTTTCCAAATCATGCAGTAGTTTAGGATTTTTGGAGCCATGAGCTAGCCAAACAAACCACAGCTGCTATAAACTGGGATCCAGAAGTACCTGCAAGTAAAGGGAGATGTTAAACGCAGAGCTGGCAGCAGGTGAGGCTGTGTGGATGGGGATTAACATCCTTCTCCCGGGAGGCAGGGGCTGCTGGAGCCCACTCTGGGAGCACAGTTCTCGGGTCTCGCTTCCTGATTTTCCTGTGTGGTCTCTGATAGATGGAGGGTTTCTTAGCAGGGGAACATGGGACATTAGCAAAACCTCAATGGAACTTAAATTTACAGCAGTCCATAAATTTTTTTAAAGCACTTATGGATCCATTTTTTTTCTCTGTGTTTGAAAAGGAAACTATACTCAAGGAGAATGTGTCATTACTGTTATTATTTACAGTCAATATAATCCCTTTAAGTGGAACAGATGCATCCACAGGAGGTACATTGGTGCCACTAAGTGTTGCCAATGAAGAGCCCCCATCGTTTGCATGCTATAACTGGATACCATTAACAGTCCTCTCTCACAAAAGCTTTCAGTTCATCGTGCCAGCCTTCCGTGTATGCATTGTAAATGCTCTGGCTGCAGAGGGTCAAAGCGAAACCACTTTCTGTAACCAAATTACCTGGTGGATAATCTTCCTTCTAGTCATTTAAAGTCTAGGAGAAGAATTTAATTCCTTCCCTAACAAACTGAAAGGGAAAAGAAGTTAGAAAAGTTAAAGAACAAATGCCTAATCTGAGGCTTAGAAGACGAACATGAAAATAGTACTGGGAATTCTTGTTAAGGATTCCGCAAGGTTGTGTAGGAAAAAAATGAAATATTCCATAATTAGGCTGAAAGTGTCATCATGTTCTTGGTTTCTACTGAGACATGAAGGGAAAAAAATCTTTAAACTTATTTCTGAGTCATATAACGGATTATGTTTAATTCAGGTCAGGAAAACATTATATACCTTAAACAGAAAATAAAACTTCTGAGACTCCTGTTGAAGTGACTGCTTTGATAAAGTGGATGAAGAGAGCACTTGCTCCTTTTATCAGTGGTCTCAACAGGTCTTGTTGTTCCTCTGTCAAGTCCCTCACCGTCACACTGACACAGACCTCATTAAACCTACCTAAGGGGTTATGTCTCTATTCAATAAGGTCAAGAGCCATCTGCAGCCTGGAATGCAGAGCAGATGTACAACTGTGTGCTGTAAGAGCCAACTCAGATGTTTAGAATAGAATCACAGATTCATAGAATCACAGACTGATTTGGGTGGGAAGGGACCTTTCAAGGTCATCTGGTCCAACCCCCTTACAGGGAGCAGGGACATCTGCAACTAGAGCAGGTTGCTGAGTCCTGGCCAACCTCCCCTGGAATGGGGCCAGGGATGGGGCAGCGACAACCTCTCTGGGCAACCTGGGCCAGGCTCTCACCATCCTCAGTGTAAAAAAATGTCTTCCTTGCAAATGTAGCCTCCATGGAGAGTGTTCGATAACACAGCCACGTGACAGTTGTTGCCATCTTCACTGATCCATGGAAAGTCACTTCTCCTCTTGCTCTAGGCAGCATGAAGATACTTCTTTTTTTCCTGACTGGGTAACAGGAATAACAATGGAAAGTATAACAGCTACCTGCAGCAGTGGTGATCAGTGTAGGGCTATAACCCTACAGCCAGAAACACACACCAATTATATTTTATAATACTGCATCTCAAATCTTGGTTGACCAGCTACTTCAGCAGACCACAATGTGCAACTTCAGCTGGAGCTGCTTTTAGCAGTTTACTCCTCTTCCAACTTTTTCCTTGCAGCAGAAAGGTGCTTTTTAAGCAGCATCTTTACCTCTAGAAGTGAATTCTCTTTCTTCAAATTTCCCAACACAGGGCTGAGACTGAAAGATCTGATCTTTTTAGGACACTGTAGCACCATTTTGGAGGTTTCTCTGTGCAACTTTGATACCAGTTCCACAAAACTTTCAGTCCATAGAAATGAAACAAAGTACATTATTTTCTTTAATTTTTTAAAATTATTTCTTTTTTTTTAGCAGTACTAGTGTGATTTTGATTAAATGGGCAGGACAATTCCAGCCTAATTGTTCCAGTGGTTTCTTAGATGTTCCCCATTAAGTTAGACATTCGATTGCATTTTTCAGTGGATATCTTCTCTTTCTAATACCTCCCCTAATAATTACATGGATGCCACATGTGTGGTCCACATGGACACACTGCTGAAACATTGACGAGCCGTGACTGTTACAGAGGAGTAACAAGGAAGAGCACAAGTGAGAATAGACTTTGTGCCACCAGGAATGAAATATGCCTATGTATTTGGAAGTAGTGCGCGCTGTGTCAGTTCCAAAAAATACAAAACGCGCAAATCCCATTTTTAACACTTATGGAATAGCTGAACGCAGTCTTACATGAAATCAGTGGGATTTTTTTGCTCCTATTCTATGCTGCTAGCACATTATACATGTGCTTAAGAAGATGTATAATTTTGTATAATAAAGATGTATAATAATTTGTTCTAATGTTAGACACGAGAGAAGTCTGGAGTTGCTTTTGAAAAGAATGGTTTCTTGGAGGAACTGCGGCATGAATAGATTTAGCTGAAAATGAATAGAGACGTTCCAAAATGTAGATAACCGAAACACCATTAATTTTCTACTAATTGGGAAAACCAGCTAGCTATCTTTCCACTTAATATTTATTATTACATGATTTCTTCTTAGAAACGAGCTGGAATATTTCATTGAAGTGCAGCTCCTGCATGCTCGCAGAAGAACAGAATCATTTGTGGTAGAGGAGATGCCTCTTGGGTCATCTCAGTCCATCAGCCTGAATCATTGGTAGATTGATTTAATCATTTTTAAAATAGCCTGGAATATCTTCAGTGATGGAAGCACTGTAACCTTCACTGGCAGGTTGTTCCATTATGTAACTGTTACTCTAGTTACAAATTTTCCCTCCTGCATTTCACTCTAGTTAGTAGTATTTCTTGATCAACCTCATTGACTGATGAGAATAATTGATCCTTATTCTCTTTATAGTGGTCTGCTAAGTACTTGCACATTCTTTGTCTCCATCCTACTTCTTAGTTTTGCATCCCCATTTCTTTTAATCTGTCTCACATGTCTGATTATCCTTCTTTTCTCATATACGTTTGTATACCCTTTAAATCCCTTCTTTTTTGGGGGCCTTTTTTAACCAAAATAAAACTGAAGAATAACTCATATGGAGACTGTAATAGTACACAAATCATTTAGCCAATATATAGCACATATAATAAAAGCAGTTCAGTGCCTAGAACTGGAGAGACTCCTGGGAGTAATCCTATTCATAAATTTAGCAAGAACCATCTTAAAACTACTTACATCTCTCAGATCATTTACTCCTACTGAAAAGCTCCTTCATCATTTCTGAAATGGAAAACTTTAAAAAAAATTTCCATTCTTAGTTTATATCCATTTGTTTTCCTGCCAGAACTACCCCATATTTCCTTTCCACTACCCTCCTTCTTCTGCAGTGAGGGCTCCCTACAAGCCCGGCTCTGCCTGCTGCAGGTCTTTCACCTCCTTCACTACTGCTGGAGGACAAGATTCTCCTTTGTTTCAGGAATTCTCACTATTAGGTCTTTGTGTATGGCCTTGATCAGTGTGCTGTTAAATCTCATCTCACTCCGCATATTCTGATCTTGCGGGTCTCTTCATATTTCAGGCACAAGGCTGGGGATGAGGTGGCAGGTGACTGAGGCCTGGTATCTGCTTGCTCCTCTGAGCAGCCTGAACACCCTCTGCAGTGCTGCTGAATTCTAAGAGCTTGTGGCAATCATGCACAAATATCTTTGTAAGAGGAATCAGTGACTCTACACTGATTGTGGCGTACTCTGAGAGGCACAAAGGTGTGAAAACTTGAGTGTCATGCAGCTGTCGTTGCTTTCTGGAGGACAGAGACACTGAGTGAGTGGGTTTAATACTATATTTGTAACCCTCCCAGAAGGGACAGCTGATCCACAGGATGTTTCCTGCACCCTTTGCTGGGACACTGAGTGCCCCTTCCCTTGTCCTGGTTTCTGTTTTGATTCTGCATACAGGTATTCAGGGCATACCTGGTGGGGGGCCCTGTGTGGGAAGAAGCTATGAACTGCTCTGGGCCAGTCACAGATGATTCCAGATGGCTCCAAAATGGTGGGAAAACCCATTGCCCACCAAAACTGGAGGCAGGCAGGGCAGCCTGCGGCAGCTCTGCATGGACATGCTTAGGAAAGAGCGTTAGGTGCTGGGGCAGAAGATGCCAGAGAACACCTGTGAAGGCACAAAAGCTGAAAAAGGACACGTAGGAGAAGGCACAAGAAGGACTTGTGAGAGGAGGCCCAGGAGGACACATAGAAAAAGGACACATCAGGAGAAATGCAAGGAGATACTTTTGAGAGACAAAATGGAGAAGATATGGAAAGGGCTGGTGCTGGGAACATGGCTGCAAATGCACTAGTGGAAGGAGGAGGTGCAGTGCAGAGAGGGCTGTGGGCGACCCATGTCAGAACAGGGACACTCTCGAGAGACTGTGACCCATGAGCAAGCCACGCTGGAGCTGAGAGCAGTAACCAGCAAGGAGGAGGAGAGAAGGGTGAGAATCAGGGTGTGGAAGAAGAAACCACTATGCTGTGACATTGGCCTCCTGCACTGCCCATCGCCTCATCAATGGGATTGTGAAGGACTGGGATAAATATAGTGAAAATAAGCCCAACAGAGACTGGGAATGAGGAGAAGGAAGGCTGCACTGAAGTTGATCCTGGGAGAGATGAGTTCCTTTGTTGTTTAATTATCTATGTCTTCTTTATTTCTCAGTACTTGAATATGCAAGGAAAAGCGTATATTAATTAGTATGTAATAGAAAAGCTAGTTGTTTGTTATTTAATCTTTCCATTTTCACTGATAGAGCTGTGCTTATCTTAAGCAAATATTTCCTAGAAGGAGCTTGTTGCTGAAAGAACCTACAGTTAGAAAAGGCCATATGCCGCTTCTCCCATGGCTACATAAGGTCCTCTGTTGTGTCACCAGAGAACAGGATGGCTTGGGGGCATCTGAGACACCACAAAAAGGAAAGGATACCCTGGAGCAGTGTGCAGCTGCAGTGTTGTCAACAGTGTTAAGTCCAAAGCTCCTTTGGAACACAGAAATGCAGTAAGGAGGATACTTTCTGCTCATTTCCAGCTACACATTAAATCCTACTGGAGCAGCTGCTTGTATCCCTGCTTCTCCAAGTTTGCTTTTCATCTAGTAGGGCTGGACATGACTTCATTCTCATTTGTGCTGTTCCCTAATTGTCAGGAAAGTATTTTGAATGCTGAGAGAATGTTTGGCTCTCTGGAAGAACAAGATCACTGCTCTTTATTTCAGAATAAAGCCTTCCCAAACAACTGCTGGAATCACACTGAGATGTTCAAAACATGTTTTGGCTCCAAATTTTTTTTTCTATAAAATACTCACACTAGTAGGTGAGCTACACAGGGTGTACTTTAAATTACTTGTTAACTTCCCAACAGTGGTTGCAAGTATGAGCTATTGTGCCAGAGAATAAAACTTTGATCAAATGGCAAGACTTTCCTTTCAAAAGGGAGTATCTCAAAGATCATTCTTCTCTAAAGAAATAACATTCACCTGTGGCTGGAAGGTGATTTGGTAGAACACCACATTAGCAGGATTTATCCTGACCAGTTGTGCTGGGGCTTAACAAAAGGTAAGTCATTTACAGAGTATCTCTGCAGCATTTTTGCTGCTGGGCTTGTGGTTTGGAAGGGCTTCTTTAAAATGATGTGCACGCTGCCTTTTGCCTCCTGCAGTATAAAGTTCTGTGGTTTATTTCTTCCCTGTAGCGAAATACCTTTGGGATCAAATGTCCTGCTCTCACTCTAGACGTATCCCTACAGCACTGAACCTGCTACAAGGTGGACAAAAACTGAAGAAGACTATTACCAAAAAGACTCTCATAAAACCAGTGTGTATTACAAATATGATTTCTTAATTTCTTAGAAATACTCTTGTGTTAATATACCATGCATCCTGAATGTCTTATTTAATTTGAGCTCTCTAAATGAGTGGGCAAATCAGATGAAACATGGTTTACAGCCTAGTTTAGTAGTGTCGTCTTTTACTCTGTCTTTCCAACTGTTGCAGCCTTCTACTGGATACCTGAAGGCTCCGATAGTTTGTGTATCTGGAGATGTTGCTGGGCCTCAGCCCCACTGCAGCACTTGCCATGAAATTCTCATACAAGTGAGATACCCAAATTATTGCCTCAGCAGTTGAGTTCACGAGGAGTTCACAGTTTGTGTGCTGTGGGAAGGAGAATGTGGGTTGTTGGTTTATATTAGCTATAAACAATTTCTGGGGTGTTGCAAATGAAATATATTTAGGAATCAGTTTTGTTATTACTGAGAAAAACCCTTACCTCATTATCAGTCTGCAAATCGCTGTAGAAAAGTAGCGTGGCAAAACTGGCTGAATGAGTTTATCCAATTAACCCCAGAATGTTTTATTCCTTCATTGTACTCTGCTATTGCATCTGACAGTTCTGCTGCTCCTCTGATCTAATTAAGGATTTTTGGCAAGCATTACAGTGTTATAAATTTTGAAAATGTGGACCAAACCTGGCTCACAGAGCTTGCTTCAAATCAGGAGGAGAGCTGAACTTTCATTTACTTCTTGAACTGACAGATGAGCTTTCATGGGAAATGTTGACTTCTGCTGGGTTGTATATAAATATATATTTATGTATTTATGTATACACATATATATATTTACTCTTCTATGATCACATTATAAGGGCTTGTTTCTTCCTCAGAGTTCATTTTTTTTTCTGTTTTTATTAATGGGGAAGAGACTTTATGATGAAAATAAAAATAACTTGCAGATTATTCATGTATGTCAGAACAAGACACTTCAGTATTCCATTTGGCAGACTTGGGATTTATGACTAGGCTCTGTGAAGCTAACCGATTTTTCTGGGTCAGAGGATGGCAAGGCATGAGAAGTGCAGTGTTCATCTCTTCTCTGAGAAAATCAGGTAGAGATGAAACTTTTAACCTGTTCTGAGCTGGTTTTTGACTCTCATATGATGTTTGCAAATTCAGTGGTGTCACCGATCTGAAGATTTTCCTATGATATGACCTTCTGACCAACTCTATGCTTTCTAGAAAGGAACCTTGGACCTGCATGCTAGATTGTGTCCCTAGTAGTGGTAGATCCTCTGGCTGGTCCCTCTACAGCCCCATTCCTCCTTTGACTCCTATGGCTCATCCAGAAGCATCTGGAAGAGAGATAGGTATTGTTTAAAACACCTTTTGAGGCGAGGTGGATCCCTGCCCATCCCTAGCTGCCAACTTGGGACTGTAGTGCTCGGGTGGCAGTGGGCAGATGAGTCCTCTGGTTTCAAGTGTCCCGCAGGTCTAGGGGCACTTCCAGCAGGTGAGCCAGGAGCATCCCCAGAGCTGGGATGCACATGTACAGCCAAGTCTTCCATCTGCACTGGCCCCACCTGCAGTCTGAGAGTAGTTGGCTTCCAGCAGGTCTGTCAGTGATGACTGGATTTGGCTTTGACAGAAAAACAGGCTCCTTATCTTCCTCCTATCCAGAAATTCATTTGAGGCAGAAATTGTTATTTTGTGTGATACAGCACCAACACTTTGTTAAGATTTATCAAACACTAGTGTTCTTCCTCTAAGTATTTACCTGTCACTATTCTAGAAATATACTAATGAGATACTCAGTGAAGCTGTTAGTAATGGCTATTGTGTAATAATAACTATGATTATGTTCCAGTTACCTCTCTGCTTCTCTGATTTCAGTTAGTACGTAGAAACTTGCGTTACTCTGCTCCTCATATCTGGCTGTACAAATCAACAGTTTTAAAGGGCTTATCTGCAGATTACAGCTATATAAAAAGCATACCCCTTGTTGTTCTCCTGGATCCCAGTCCCTGAGACATCACAGCAGCAAGGCTGATCTGCTGTGTGATGTTTAGGAAAGCAGCTGGCCGCTCAGCCATGAAGTTGCACCATCCATAGGGCCAGCCCAGAGTCTCTGCAAGCTGCTTTACAGGTGCCTCTCACAAAGTGAAAGTCTTTGGTCTTTGTAGGAAGTGCATAAACTACCGCTTCTCCATGAAAATGCATCCATTATTTGGACACTTCCCCAAGAGACTCAGTGTCCCAGTAAAAAAACCAGGCATTTGTCAATCCCTCTGAAAAAAACCAATAAGCTGGTGAAAAGTCACGTCTCCTGCCGCAAGAGGAAAGTCACAAAGAAAAGGACATCTAATTGCCACAGAGTTCTGTTACTGACGGTGTTAATGAGAATGGATTGTGTTAACGTACAATAATGTACAATAATTCCTATCTTGTCACCAGTGTGGAGCAGACCTTCCACAAATTTTCAGAGTGAATCCAGCTTCTAATTAGTAGCGACCTCAGAGAAAAGTTCCAGAAGTTTGCCACCAAGAAAGATGAACACTGTTAACTGATATAGTAAAAAACAATTAGCATTGCTTTGATCCTAGTCTCTTATGAGGCTTATTGGAGTTTTATCAATTATTTCACTGGAAGAAGGTTAAGGCCAACAGCAACTGTTAAAAGAATACACTTATAAGCTAGTTTTCTGAAAGACTTTGTTTCTAAACAAGAAATGAGAGTGACTTCAAGCACATCTACACCAACTGGCATTTTTAATTGGTGTATTTATTTGAAGGCTATTTTCTTTTTACAAATAATCCATTCAATCATAAGCAACCCTTTACTTTTTTTAATGCCTGTATTTTCTTGAATGTTTCCAATTACCTGCATCCTGAACAAGCAAATCAAATTATTTTTAGGGTGATGTAATCATTGTTTGTACAAAAATGTACCTCAAATTTATTGCTTCTTGGAATATCCAGATCTGTGATCTGTATTTGAGGAGTTCCATCTTAGTGTTTAGAAAGCAACTTATTTTTATACCTATGAAAACATAATCAGATATCCAATTTGAAGTGAAAAAATAGAGAACAGACACATTAGGTTAAGGCAACCTTTTCTCCATCTGCTTTCATTTGAAGTTTGCTAGACCTACCAGTGAACTTTCCTGCATTTCATAACTAGCTGCTGACTTAAAAACCCTGTAGATTCCTTGCTCAGTTGTGGTTAGAAGTAAGAGTTACAGTTTATTAAGTGATTGTTCATGTCTGGAGTGCTCTGTCCAATTCTGGGCTTCTGAGTACAAGAGAGACAGGGACCAAATGACCTCCAGGGGTCTCTTTCAAGCTCAACCATTCTGTGAAGGTGATGGTGAAGGATTTCACACAAGACATGTCAGCCATGCACTGAACCCAAGAAGCTGGGAAGAGGCTGTTGAAAACCTTAATCATCCTCTACAAGTAGCAGCTGTACCACGTTAGTCCCAGTGCCCAGGGCAGATTTACCATGTATGGTATTTCAAAGCAGCTTGAGACCTACACCTGAAACTCAGTGGGAGATGTTATAGTGAGGAGAACAAGCTACTACTTTTTGCTTGACTTGAAGATGTCATACCTATCCAGTGCTCCCGCAAGCATGAGGTCTAGTCCAGCATCACATGCACAGGTAGGATTCATCTCTACTAACATTAGTCACCTCTACACAAAGCACCACCTCTGAGTGAGACCTCAAGGCCCCTCCTGTAATAACAGAAAGAGATAAAGCCCTTGATCTGTTCTCAGAGAGGTGCTTGAGGGGAGTAGGATATCTGGGTTTCTGCTAGTGGCTCTCGTATCAGACATTTAAGGCAAGAAAGCTAGAATGGACTCCCAAAGTCTCCAGACAGAAGTGCCTGTTCCTTACTTCTCCAGAGGGCCAGTACGGCTGTGTCTCGGGCAGCCCTACATTACCTTCCACTGATTACTCTCCATTCGGTCCTACTTACTATTTTAAGATGCATGTTTAAAGAGCCTTTTCCAGATATGTCACTGTTTTTGGGAAACTGTCTTTCCAAACAGAACTCATGATCATGGAGCAAAACATTCATAGCTGGATAAACACACAAACTGTTCAACGTAAAGCATCTTGCCTTTGATTAAGTTTATTCCATCTGCTTTTATCATCTGTTGCTACAATAATTAATAATTCCCTCATAATATTAAAATGTCAGTGAATCAGAAAAAGAAACACATCTCTGGACATTTAGGAGCTAATGGCATTGCATTCAGCAAGTGAACTAAGTCATATAATTAATCATATTTCAGCACCATAGATACTTGTACTTGGGCAATTAATGTGCATTTGCATAACCACATAATGAGATATTCATGATTCCTGCTCTATGATGATCTGGATGCACAAATTTCTACCTAAGAATTGTAGCCACTTGCAAAGCTTCTATCATCATTGCTCTTTTTTTTTTTTTCTCATTGAAAAAAATATGAATACCCAAAGAGCAATCTGAGCTTGTTATCTCAGACCTCTTCTGTGACTTATCCATAAAATCAGTTTTCCGTGCCTACTAGTTACTTACAAAAAAGTTTCTACCAAAAAAAAAAAAAAGAAAATCATCAAATTTTCAGTGGACAAATCTATTATTTAGATTAGAAAAAGATATAATGTAATTTTCACAGGTTTTCCCAATTTTTATTAACCAGCTTACCTATTTGCAGTCTTTTTCAGTAGTTGAAGAGAGGATTTTCTTTGTAGATCAAGTTTATTGGAAAGAAAAGTACATATTTTGAATCTAAAGCCTTCTGTCCTTCTTGGTAAAAATGATCTTTTATTGACTTGCTGAGAGTTTTTTATTGAATTTAACATGCAGTTCACGGTGCTTAATTACACCGCATTCCAGACAAGATGAGCCAATCTGGGCAGCTGGGTGGTATTCAGATAAATGTAACCACCTCAGGATTCAACCTAAATCATGTATTTTTAAAGCAGTGTTTAGAAAATACAAAACATACTCATCTTTTTGAGAATTTTTTTTTTATATGATTGTAAATGTTTGTATCTATCCAGGTTGGTAGGTAGAATAAAAAAACCTGGTAAAAATCACTATTAGGATCACTACTTTATTTCTCAACAACTGAGAACAAGCAAAGATCTATGGAGACCTGTATGGTGAGTGTGATTGAGAGCCACACAGTCAGAGGCTGTTTAGGGAGCACACTATCTCTGTGCATTCTCCGAGGTTGGAATTATACATTAATGACAAATCTCTTCTAAATGGCAAAGGAATGTAAACAAAGTCCGAGCTGGAGGTGGTTACTGACATCTGCGCCTCCTGTGCTTGGCTCCAATGCCCGTGCTCTTCAGGGGGAGATTTATTAAGACATCTGGGAGCTGCACAGATTGATGCTGTTACCTTATGGCGCTGAACATCAATTTCATCCTCACCGGCTCTGCTTTTGAAGGGCTTTTGAGTTTTGTTTCAAACACTGCCCTCAGAGGCTGCATTACCAACCTGATCCAAGGGCCCAGGCCAACAGTATTTACACCTCTTGTTTGCTGGGACCATGGCAAAAAAGAGGACATGAGTTTTTGAGACAGGGTTGCAGATGATGGCCGGTGTGAGAGCAGTGGGCATCCCTACTCTCAGCTGCACGCAGCACTGAAAAGAACCGAACCCAAGGAGCTGCAGAAGCTGCAGCAGTGATTTGAATGGGTTAGATTCCAGTAGTGATGTATCAAAAGTCTTTTGCTCATTCATAATGCATATTTTGCTTCTCTTCACAAGTGTGTTGTCCAAACAAAATTCACATCTTAAACAATCTCCTTGAGTATATATAATAACAGATAATTAAAAGAACCGAAAAATCTGATTTTTCCAAATCTCCTACACACTATTCAATTATTACTAACATTTTATTTCAGTTCTGCCAGCAACTGCAGTCAGATTATCTTCCTTCACTCTGTCACTACATCCTGACTCTGTCATTTCTGTAAAACTTTAGAGGTAAATTATGAAATGTATTTCTGATCATTGAGGTCCTGAAAAGACTCCTCTTAAAATCAGTGGAATGATATCAGCTGACATCAGAAGCAGCTGGTATGGTTCCTAACTTTGATGAAGCCAAAACCTTAATTAGAGGGTTAGACAAAAATTCTAATAGTGTCATTTTAACTCGTTTTTTTTATTTTTATTACAGTGCTGTGCTACGCAGCTAAAACATTTACTTTGGGGAAAGCTGTGTGACCATTATTAAAAACAGAACAAATTGGGAAATCTTTGAGAAGGCAATGCTCAAATTTATTTGGAAATAAAGTGGAGATAAAATTACATGCCAAAATATTTTCTCCATCACAGATGTAGTGTTTCATTTTTTTTTTTTTTTTTCTTCTTCTGTTTGTAGGTCACTTTCTAACAAAATAAAAAAAAGCAACAACAAAACAAACAAACCCAAACAGCAGACATCAAATCCCTCAGTGAAATGTCAGATGACTGAGCTACTGAAGATTCTGGGGACTTAATATACAAACCTGTCAAGACCTGTACTCACAGCCTAGCAAAGATTCATCTTTCTTTGGCACCTTTTTTGATAAGCTACCAGACCTATATTTATTTAACCCGGATACAGTCACAGTTGGAAGCCCATTTTACACACAGAGAAATTAGTCAAGCAATAACTCTGGTAAAGCTCAAAAAGCCCCAGGCTCAGATGAGTCTGACTCTGTTTTTTGTATAACAGCCAGCTGCTTTCTCATGACACCACACAAGCCTCAAGCTCCTGCTCCCTTTGCTTTTATCTAAGGCAAAGCAATACAGATTTTCTAGCAAATATTAGTTATCTGGCAGTTCTCATCTGTAGATGTGAAAGCAATTTATAAAATAGAGAAGTATCAGTCTCCTTTTACTCTGTGATAAATCTGGAGGCAGCATCATGAGCTCTTAAAGAAATTAAGCTGCCTGTGGGAGAGAGGTAAGTCGTATTATAGATTAACAAGCTAACAGGTAAGAAACAAAGAGAAGGAATAAGTAGTTGGGCTTTACAATGGAGGGAAGCCATAGAACACAGGGATCTTTCCAGTGTCTGTTAGAGTATACCAAAATGGAAAAAGATGTATTACAAGGAGACTAATGATGATGCCAAATTATCCAGGCTAATAAAAATGAAAGCTGATTGCAAAGAGCCGGGGAGAAATGTCAGGGTACCAAGCAAGCTATAAGATGACAGATAAAATTCTATGCAATAAATGTGAAGTGATGCACAAGGGAAAAACCAATCCAAGACAATGGGTTCTAAATGAACTATTTGCATTCAGGAAAGAGAACCTTTGGTTAAAATAATAAATAATTTCATATATCAGGGCAATACATAACAGGGGACAAAAAGAAGTGCATATTGTAGCAATTATTGGAGAAATAAAGTAGAAAATAAAGCAGAAAAAAACCTTACACCATTACTCCATGTTGTGAATACATTTTTAAATGTGGTGTAAAATTGGTCCTCTTCATCTCAAATGGGACTTACTGGTACAAGAAAAGGTCCGGAGAGGAGAAAGAAGGTCAAAGTTTTGAAGCATTTCCTTATGAGGAAAGAAACTAATCAGGGAGCTGTGATAGGAATGCACAACGTTACAGATTACACGGGTAAGTGGAGGAGGAGCAGTTGCTCATTGTTTCTTGTTATCTTGAAAGAAATGGCAGAATCAAATGAATCTGAGAGATGATATGTTCAAAATAATCAACAGGACACTTTTTTTTTTTTTTCCTCCTCACACTGCTGCTATTTAAACTGTGTATCTCCCTGTTCCAAGATGTGCTAGCGCAGAGTGGACTTAAATTCATGAGGGAAACGTCCATCAGCAGCTATTAAGAACAAGGATACCATGTCTGACTTAGAAGCCCTTTATTTACAGGTCACTGGAACCTGAGAATATGTCACGACACCTCTTCCATTCTGACATTGCCCAATACTACCAGCCATTGTCAGAGACAGGACAGACAGAATTTTAGCATACTCCAATGAACTGTCCTAGACTATGGGAATTCTAGACTATACTTCATGATGCATTTTTTTTTAGCTGCTCTGGAGCACTGGTGAAGACACAGCTGCAATGCATTCTCCTTCTCTCCACCCCCAACATGGTGATTTACCTTTTATTTAACTGAAATCATATGAAAATACTAGAATTTCATCTACCACTTTAAAATTATCTTCACTCTTTTTACTGCATTGTGGTGCAAAGATACACATTCCTTTTGCTGTCAGATAAAAGCCTTTTATATTTTCCTTAGATGTAACACAGGCTGTGCATCAGATGAGTGAGATAGGAGAGAATCCATCAATTACTGAAAATAAAGAGATTTACGGAATGGTTTTTAATGAATTACAATGTCAGACTATTTCTCATTAAAAGAACAGATCCCTTAAATACTTCCTGATAATATTAGTCATATTTACAAGTTGCAGCAGCATTTAAAATGTTTCAGAGGTAGTTGGTTGTATAATTGCTTAATATAAGAGGTACCACAGCCAGTAACTGTTGCCTTCCCCTCCTTAGTTAGACCACTGTGATCTGGGCTTCAGCGTTAAACTGGTGTTGTCAGACAAAGAGAGCAAAATAAGTTTTGCTAAATTAGGCTTTGGACACAGTCATAACCAAATAGGGAGATGAAGGCAAAATTCAGACTGAACTTTCAAAGTGCACAGAGGATTTTAGCCAAAGAACATTCATTAAAACTGACACAAACCACAGAACTTAACCCACGCCAATCTCTCTGGGGGCCAGATTCAAGCCTGTGCTGAGGCCCACCCACCCGAGGAACATAAAGGGACCTTGAAGCAGCCTTTAATATCTTAGAATGGAGAAATCTGTAGCTGGCATAAAACTGATGTTGCTATCTCTTCACCAGTCCCTCTGGCCCACAGCACATAAGAGCGATGTCCGTGACAAAAGGTAGAGCAGCCAGAATACATTGTGTACTGCAGAGCCTTGCTGGCATAATGGGGATTTTGGAGAGCAGACATTAAAAAAGCATGGATGGGCGTTACAATGGAAGTTCTCTCCTTCTTCATATTTCCCACCTTTAAGAAATACCTCAGCTTCCATCGAGCGGCATATACAAGACAACCAGGGGATCAGGCCCAGTCAACATGGGTTTAGGAAAGGAAGGTCCTGCCTGACCAGTCTGATTTCATTCTATGACTGGGTGACCTGCCAGGTAGATGAGGGGCAGGCTGTGGATGTGGTCTACCTAGACCTCAGCAAAGCCTTTGACACAGCCTCCCACACCATCCTCCTGGAGAAGCTGGCAGCCCATGGCTTGGACAGGTGGAGCCTGCGCTGGGTTAAAAACTGGCTGGACGAGCGGGCACAGAGAGTGGTTGTGAATGGTGCCACATCCAGTTGGTGTCCNCTCCCTGAAAGGAAGTTGTAGTCAGGTGGGGGTCAGGCTCTTCTCCCAGGCAACTAGTGACAGGAAGAGAGGACACGGCCTGAAGCTGAGCAAGGGGAGGTTTAGGTTGGATACTAGGAAGCACTTCCTCACGGAAAGGGTCATTAGGCACTGGAATGGACTGTCCAGGAAGGTGGTGGAGTTGGCATTCCTGGAGGTGTTTAAGGAAGGATTGGATGTGGCACTTAGTGACTTGGTCTAGCTAGGTGTTGTCGTGTTGGGTCATAGGCTGGACTTGATGATCTCAGGGATCTATTCCAGCCTCAACAATTCTGTGATTCTGTGATTCTGTGATTCCACAATGGTCCATGCTGCCTGCTGGAGAGAACTAGTTTATGGGTTTGCAGTAGTAGAAAGAGCATCGCTGAAAATCTCAAAGTTAAATAACAGAGGTTTATCGTTGTTTATAGCCGTTAAACAACAACAATTTGTAACCTTGGGGAGATCTTTCACTCTCTAAGCTAGGCTGATGTTTGTTTCTGCTAGGGCTGTAATCCAGCTGATCATTCAGACAAACTAATGAATCTGCTGCAGGTGAGAAGAGAGGTTTCTAGAAAAGTGAGTTTGGCTGCAGCTGGCCTGGTGGTGGGCTGGCTAATTTTGCTCTGTGTAAAGTCAATTGGGAGCTCATTTTTCATTTCTCTGCGAGTGCACCGAGGTCAAATGCAGAGCTGAAGGCCTTGGTTTATTAACACGCTCAGGTCTCCTGGCAAGACAGACTGAATTCAGATGAAGTGCAAGTCTCTGATTGTATTTCTCTCAAATGAACCACAGCACATTGTGGTGTTTATGTCAGCTGTTTGCAGAAAGGTGACTAGTGCCTGGTATGGCATAAAATGAGATATATTTGGCTAAAAGATACTTGCTCATCACAAATCTATAATTTAAAGCCAGCTTTCCAAATTTTTAAACTCATTTTAAGTGAGAAAAGGTGTTTTCATCACTTTTATTCAGGTGATTGTGTGTAGTCTCTGTGTGTAGGAAGCCTAAAACTAGACATATCGCCTCTAGGAACCACAGGGTAATTATAATCAGAGCTGACTGATGGCACCTTAAATAAAAGGTCCCTTCCCACCCAGAATGGCCTATTGCACAGGGTAAGTGGGCTTAAGGATCACATGTGCATCTCAGTATAGATGATAACATTAACCTGCCAGCAGCAGCAAAGCAAATGAAAACATGTCCTCCTTCTGCTCCCTGATTTCTGAGCACTGCTCCCAATCCAGCCTGCTCGCTCATTTATGCCACTGCAACCAGGTAAGTGTAGCACTGTATCTGTGTTCACTGAAATATAGAAAAAAAATATTTTCTCCCTGATGCAGCACACAGAGCAGCAGCAGCAGTACCGGCATCTAAAGGAGGCAGCAACATCTGCACAAAAATAGGAGTAGTTATCCAGGACAGATAAGAGTGAAAATGCTTTAGACCAATTTTGCCACTAAATAAAACATATTTTTGAACTATTCCCTAAGGCAATCAAGTGCAGCCAAAGTTGCTTTGTTTCAGAGACCTTTAAAAATTGCCATGCTGTTTTCAAGACATTGGAAACAATTGGTAGGAGAGCAGCCAGAGTCACAGATTCTGGTGACCCAATTACACTGTCTTAGTGTGCAAAGGCACGGGGGTATATGAAGGTTGCACACCCAGTCCCTGCTGCCTGAGGGCTTTTTGGTTACACAGAATAGAGAAAATGGATAAACAGACAGATCTGTAGATTCACAAGTCCATCAGTAAATGATAAGCCTAAGAAGAAGTTTGATTTGCTTACTCTGAGATTTCTGCTGTGTTTTTCTTGAGGATCTAGCCCAGCTTTGTAAATAATTTAGATGTAAGCCAGAGCAGAGCATGATATTTTAGCAATAATTATTGTAATAAACCTACCAAGAAGTTCATGTCACCTAATGCTAGCTGTATGGTATTAAATCCCCAGCTGAAACTGGTTATCAAGATGACGACTTCTTCATGCAGCAGAGAGAAAGGCTCATGCAGCAGATGAGTTATCCTATCTCAAGATGCTTGATGGGAGAAGAGATAGGATGAACAACCTCTGTAGATGGGATTCCCATTTGATGCCAATCAGCAGAAACTTAGTTTAGATTCCACTAGAAAATCAATACTATTAGTGAATTGAATCAAAAGGTCATAATTCCAGTATTTTTCCTCTCCACCAAATACATCAATGGCAAATTCTTTCTGTCCAGAACAAGTGGGAGATAAAAATTAAAAAGCAGAGCTGCACACTGATACGGGAATAGACCAAATGCATGTATTGAGCTGCTACTACTAGGTTTTAGCTATGCTGGATTTCACTTGGTGCAGATGAGGTGCAGGGCCAGGTTCACTGTGTTACACGTGCAGATGTGGAGTGACTCCAAATTCGTGGGTTTCTATCACATTGATAGAGTAATCATTGCTGCAGTAGTGAAGCGCTCACTGTCAGCAGAACTTCAATGCTTTTAATGAAACATGGAAACCAATCATAAGAAATTCAGTGAGAATATTATTCTGTCAATAGATTTCTTACAGATTCCTGTGACGTCAAAAGTGACTTGCACTTCTAATGGCTTATTTTGGAATGCTAAGAGTTACTGAACGCACTAAATTCCCTGTCTTATCTGCACTGAAATTATTTCCAAGATGTCATTGATTCTCATCTATTATGCATAATTGGAAGTTCTGAAGTAATTTTCTTCCTCTCTCTCCCAATACATATTAAGAAAAGAGTTATTTGCATGATAAAGTACAACTTGCAGTTAAATTTGACTAGTTTAAAGAATTAGTGTAGTTTTAATGTAAATTCAAAGAGCTTTTGATGTATTGTCAACGAATATGGAAGTCCAGTAAATATATTTGCAGAGGCACTTGATTAATTCTGCTCCTGGAGGCTACTTCTGCTCTCAGCCCATAGTTATGGTTACCCATCTAGCACATCTTTGGACAAAAGTATATACTTTCTAATTTGCACTAATCTGATCCTTTCCTAGGTTGGAAATTGGCTTTGATCTCACGGTAACCTGCTGCAACCCAGAGCATGAACAGCAGAGATCATTGTTTGCACAAGAGAATTTACATTGACTGTAAGCTGCATCTGGGGCCAAACTCTAGCCTAGGCAAGGCAAGACCTTAGGAGAGTGTCTGCTGACCAGGCTAAAGCTTCTGCATATGCCTAGAAATTCTTCCTTGTGATTTAACCCCAACTCAGGGCAACAGATGCTTTTTCTTAGCAATAGTGCATCATGAAGGTGACATAAATCCAAATTCAGAATCTACACCCTGTCCTGGTTTGAGTTGGAACAGAACAATTCCATTCAGTGATTTTTGATTTTCAACTCAGTTCCTTTAACTAACTGCACTTTCTGAACTTAGCAGCATGTTTTCACCAGCAACGCCTGCTTCTAGCAATGATAACGCTCGATGTTTAGAGTTAGTGCCAGGGATCAGTGTGCAGACCAAGGCCACTGCTAGATCCTGTGTACCACGTTGGGGGGTGCAGAAAGTAAAAGCCGCACCTGCAGGGAGGAGTGGACAGATCAGTGCCCTTAAACTGACCAAGGGGGTATCCCATCCCACAGACGCCATATTCGGCTGCTGGGGGCCCTTGTTTGCTTGCTCTCGGCTCGAGGACTCTTGCTCTGGGCCCTTGCTCAGTTTCTTCCTTGTTTCTTCTACAGCTGGAATCCAAGGAGGCCTCTGTTCATTCTGCCTTCGATCCTGATCAGTGTTCCTGAATCCAGTACCGGAATCCAGCTCCTGAACATGGTTCCCATCTGCTGCTGGGCCCTGCCTGGGACTTTTCCTGATGCCTGCTCCGTAACATCAGTGGTGACGGTGACGTAATTGCCACTGGGGCGTTTAGGTTCAATACTGGTTTTGTATATATTTGTATACATTTCATTTTATTCTTATTATTTTCCTTTTCATTCAAGCTGTTCTAGTTTCCTTTCCTGACTGATAAGTCTCTCTCCCTTATTTCTTTTCTCTTCCCCTTCGGGAAGGGAGAGGGGTTAACAGAGAGCATCTGTTATAGGTAGTGGGCTGCCCTGACCCTAAACTGTAACAATATCCATAAAACACAACCGGGCAAAAGCTCCAGCCTTGTAAACAGGAGCTTCAAATGAGTAACGCTGTTGTTATTCGGACTACAACAGCCAGTTGCGCAGACAGCACATCAGAAGTTCCATTCTATTCTTTTAGTAACTCTAGGACTTGTAAGGCAAAGCAGGAACTTTTACTGGAAGACTGTGGCAGGTACAGCCTTCCCCACAGACANACTCACTGAAGTTTCATGAATTTCCTACCCTTGAAATCCAATTTCTCTGGTTTCTTACATGTTAAGGATGGTCACTTCGGTCCCTGCTAGTCCTGTGGGCTTGACTACCCTGGCAAACATCATTACCTACAAGGAGGAAGGTATGAGATAATGTGGTTGTATATATGAGACTCACTTAATAATTTAGTGGAATTGCTAATTGAGCTCATTATTCAATTAATGCTAGAAGGCTTGTGAAATCTGCTTTAATTTCCCTGCTCCCTGGAGTCAGATTGATAGGAATATTTTTTATTGCCAAGAATCATCAATATTTACAGACTTGTATATACACAAATATCCGAGAGGTTTTAGCCTCAGTATCCTTCTGCTTTATTGTTTGCTCTTTCACCTCCTTTCAAATATGAACAGAATGATTGATGTTTTGTCTGCAGAGACTAAAAATAAAATATGTATCACATTCAAGTCTCATTCTGGAAGTTAAATATCATTTTGTCTGTTAAAGTAGCCTTTAACAAAACAACAAAATTCCTTTCCTATCCTTACGTGAAAATACAAATCCATCACAAATAACATAGTAGCTTGGTTGTGTTTCCCCTATGTTGCAAGCTCTTTCTACTGTAAGTAGTACCTATACGTAGTCACATAGATAGGCAGTTGTAAGAGTCAGAAGAACAGTATTGTCTCAACATTGTCATCAGAGACTTGGACAATCAGGCACCCCGAAACTTAGGCTAACGTCTTGACACGAGTCCGCAGCGGCCTACCTGAGACGCAGTTACTGATCTACAGGATGGAATGCAATCCCTAGGGATACCGAGGCACAAACCCCCTGGGAGGAAGAATTGCACGGTACGAGGAGTACGGCACCATTCTTTGTTACCTGGTACAAGGAGTTTGGTATAAGCACCTGGTACAAGAAGAAATGGCCAAGCTGTGCCGCACAGCTGCTGTCAAGAGGATGGATCATGCATTGTAATACAAAACACACCTCCTGGCCCAAAGCCACCCGCATCTGAGGCAAACCAGGCCTCGGACACTCCTGCTTGGGCATGTGCAGGAGCCTCGCTTGGGAAAGGCGGAGATTGGCAGAAATCCACGGGACAGAGGAGGAGCAAGGTGTGTTGCCTGGCATAAAAGATGGCTTCTTAGCAGCCAAGCTTTGGGAAATTTCCCCACCAAGGATCACGACGATCGGAAGGGCCGGCAGGACGCTGACTGGACCTGGGACCATAGGGACGCCTTGGACCCATGGTGGTAGCTATAATTCTCTTTCCCTCTCTTTACTTTACCTTTTTTTCTTCCCCTCACACTTTCTGTCTATCGCGTGCCGCTTTATGGGCAAGAACAATAAAGTTGCACTGTTTGATTGAAGCATAACCCCTTGCCGTGGTCGCCTTGATTTTTTTTGCACTTTGAGATCACAGCAAACAAACCATCACGCGTCCACCGAGTGGACCGTGACAGCAGTTTCAGTCGTTTCTTTTCTCTTGTCCTTGCGGTTTCTACCTATTTTAGACTTTTTTGGAATGCTTAGCTGCTCAACCTCAGTGCAGGCTTGATGAGCAGATCATAAAATAATATCATCATCATATCAAAAGATATGAAGCATGTTATAAGTAAGAGCAATGAAGACAAATTACAGAAAAACTTCTGTAAATTCTAAGTGAGGGGGAAGTTGTCAAGCTGTGACATTGGTTGCTGTATTATTGTTTTTTTCTTTTCACTCTTATTTCCATCCAGGCAAGACCTGAGAGTCTGAACACAAGGAACTATCATCTTAATAGCTCTTGCCCAACATATGGAGAATCACTTGGCAACAGGGTGAGCAAACAATTACTGTTTAATTGTTCTTCTTTTCGCTTGTGAACTCGGGGAGAGAAAACTGCTTTTCTGGTGTACTTGAGGGAAAGGACTTCATGACAAATAAGGAAGAAAAGTCCCTAGGAAAGCATGAAAAGAACAGATTTAAGTCAAGCTATGCTTTTTCTTTTTATTTTCCCTTTGTTTTTTGTTTTTTTTTTTAAAGAAAGAAGAGGCAATAGTGACATGCTTCATAAAAAAATGAGGAGCAGAGAAGAGCCTTGTAAATACACTGGAAAGAATGGTTTCTGTGAGAATCAATTCTGTAAATGTGTAGATGAAAAGAAATGCAGACGTACGAAAAATTCACTGCGTTTATTGGACTCTAGGCCTGAATCTAAGTTGTGGGCATTAGCGAAATATTCTAAAACCTCTCTGTTTTATATATAAATAGATACAAGTTCTATGAGTCCGTTCAAATGACCTTGCAGTTACCCCAGGTAAGAACATATATATGGGTAATTACTATGAAGTAGCTGATGAAAACTGCTGGCTACCAGCAAACTCTCACCATGTGGCAAATGCAAGGGAATTTGAAGAAGATCATACCAGACAGCTGACCTTGCACACTGAACCAGTAAGTACACAAATGACTTTCTACTGTGCTCCTTTGTTTCAAATGTTTGTAAGCTCCTCTATAACAAGAGCAAGGTAAGAGGAGTATCTCACGACAGAAAAATGTGCCCAAGCTTTACCAGCTTCTTCTGTTGAAAATCCTTGATGCAACAGAAATGAATGGAAACAACTTCAGCACGTGAATAAGGAGGGGATGGAGTTCAAAGAGAGGTTGCCTCTACAAAGCCTGTTTGTGAATATAATAGCTGCTTAGGCTACGAGTTCTTTACGTCAGTGTGTATCTTATATAAGGTATGCATGTTAAAGATCACTTACAGTAAGATCTCGCTGACAGCTGCCCAACAACAATCATCAGGATGAGACAATACAAGACGACTTGAGAGCAGCCAGGATTGAAGCCTTGTGGAAGTGGGAAGGTGCTGCTGTGCCCCATCCCACCTGGGACCGGGCATCCTTAACTTCCACTGATAGGAAGCCGAAGCTTATGAAAAACCCAAAGCTGGTGCTTCCCTCCTTCCTGGTCCTAGACACTTTTCCTGTCTCCTTTCATCAGGTCACATCTTTGGAGACAACGGCCTTCCTAATTAATGTTGACAGCTAAATTTAGAATAGTTAATTAGCAAAGGCACCAGTCTCACAGCCTGGGCACAGGTTCAGCGTTTGGAGGACATTGGTGTAGTTTGATTACAATGTTCCCACCAGGCAATAATGCCTGCTGCTATGGGCAGAAATAGGGATTGTGAGGTGAGCAGCGTACTCTGAGCTGAAAGGGGAATGATGTCAGTGAGGTCAATAATCTCCCTATAAAGTAACAATGAGGGAAATGATTCTTGGAGCTGCCAAAAATTTCCTCAGTAGACAGTGGAATTTGGGGTGTTAGGTGCTTCTGAAAATCAGGCCATTTCAATCGTTTGTTTGTTGTTTGGTTTTGTTTTTTTTTTAAATTTTATCTTTACCTTCTCAACAGAAATGAAAGCTAAAGACCTTTTTTAAGAGTATAGCCTACCACAACTGAAGCTGCAGACCCATACAGTGCATATATACTTCCTATTTAGACTTTCAAAAGACAAAGAAAGCCCTCCTGTTTAATATTTTTTTAAATTATTATTATTAATTTTTATACTTTTCCTTTCTGTAAAGATGATACCATCAAGTTAATTTAGTTTATTATCAAGTTCTGTTGCACATGTGTTATTCCATGTATCTAGCAGTTTCTTTCTCTCTATAAATAGAAAACAAACTTGGATCACACGAAAAGCTAGTAAGATGATAATCAGATACTAAGCTATTTTTAGCAGGAGGAACTATGGATTACCTAGGCAGGGATGCTCCACAAAAAAAAAAAAAATGGAAACACTTAAAACAAAAGTTGACAATAGGTATTTAATATCGCAGTCTGTCCAGGTGATCGGATTTTTCTGCAATCTATGGAGGGTGCCAAATCCCAGGTTTTTGCACAGTTTTTATTCAGGTGAACTCAGATGGAACTTGTGCGAATAACTAGCCATTTTCCTATGCCAATTTGCATCATGTGTGACACATGCACACAGGAATACATGTTCACGTGCCTAGTTGCACATCCGACCTTCTGAAAACTAGTCCTTAAACAATTTGCCCAGGAACACGGAACAAATCAGTGAATTGTGTAAATCATAATTTACTGCCATTTCCATCTTGGTGACTTCAGATTCTTTGTATGCAATACCCCAACCACAGTACAATAACAGCAACCTAACATTATGCTAGACTAGAATGCACCTAATTTTATTTTCTGTCATCCACCTGTGAGGTTTTAGTGTCCTATACTCAGCACACTTAAAACAGAAAGCTTACATCTCTTTCTATAATGTAATTATAGCTCTCTCATCATTCCCTCCAGTATAGTGTCACAAGGAATTTTCTTCTGCTTCATGTATAATTTAATTTTTTTTTTAATTTGCATTGTGTAGTGTTGTGTTTGTCAGGAATCTCCACGTTTACATTTTTATACCTGCGTGCATTTTCAAAGGAATACAAATTAAAAGCCGGTGAAGTGATTAATGCAAGTATTATTTGACTGGGAGATCTTTAGGTCTCAGACTCTATCTTTCTATATATGACTATCATATTTCCCTGCCCTCAAAAACCTAAAAACCTCCATGACTCTGGCTCTTTCCTCAGAAGGCACAGAGTGTATTAGGCTTGCCTTGCTTTCTTTCCTGCATCGGTAGAGTGAATCTCAACCTAATACCATATCTCAGATAGGCTGGATAAGGTGTCATTATGTTAAGTTTTTTATCCAAGTTATTTTATATATAGAAGGTAAAATTCAATACATACTGAGTTAAAATCTGCTAAACTCCAGATGTAGTAGCGTTTCATATACACCACGAAATTATGCATCCTGTATTATTGCAAAACTCAAACTTGTTCAGCCTTGAGAAGAGACTCAGGGGAAACTTTATCACCATGTCCCAGCGCTTGAAGAGTGGCTACCGAGAGGAAGGAGACTGCCTTTTTACAAGGAGTCACATGGAGAAAACAAGGGAGAATGGCTACAAGTTGCTCCAGAGGAGATTCCGGTTGGGTTCCAGAAGAAGGTTCTTTACAATGAGAACAATTAAACATTGGAATAAGCTCCCAAGTGAAGTGGTGGACTCCCCTACACTGGGCACTTTTAAGGCACAACTTGACCAGGTGCTGGGCCAGTTCATTTGAACATTTTACTTAAAAGGTTGGACTAGAGGATCCTTGAGGTCCCTTCCAACGTGGCATTCTATGATTCTGTGAATCAGACTTGAATCTCATATTTCTCCGAGGAAAGAAAAGGAAAAAAAAAAAAAAAAAGGCACCATTTGGTTGTCTTTGCCTGTCAGTGAAAATTTTGCAGAGCAAAAGGTATTTCTTCTAAAGGACATAAAGGATCGTTTCTTTCCAGCTCAGTTCTGTAGTTTCATATCCCTTTTAGCTGCTGTCAGGAGAGGCTGGAGACCGACCTGCCAAGAGTGAGGAGTTCTCAGGGTTGGCTTGAGCTCTGTCTCCCTCAGGGATTCAGTGGAGGCCTGGGTCTGGCTCTGTGTCTGAACAGATGATAGGGAACTTTGGTATCATGGTAGAGGGCTTCAATCCCAGTTCATGAGTTACAAATTTGTTTCCTATATCCTTAATTCTGCTGTTTCAACTGAAGCCATGAAGATCATAGCTGGAGACAGTCAAGAAGCTATAGTGAAAACACAGCTGGCTTCCCACAGTTACAAGCAACAGGGACAGGAATCAGAAGAGTCGGTATTTTAAGGATCTGCTCTTTGACTAAAGACACTTTATTCGGCAGTGAGACAACTAAGTCTTTTGCTGGGCCTCAGCATCCAAGGCAGAGCTGTCTTTTGTGTCCAGTTCTCTCTGGGATTCAGTAGTCATAAGAGCTTTGGGGTGAAAAAAAAAAAAAGACTCTTTTTTCTGGGATGCCTTAAAGTTACTGTCTCTATCATCATACACATTCTCATGGTTCCATGGTTATTATTCTTATTTATGTTTTACTTCATTACTCTGGATTCAGAGTAGTGATCTTCTGCAAGTTATTCCAAAAATGCAAACATAGAAGAAAAGCAGTCAAATGTAAAAGACGGCAACAAGCTTGTCTCCGGCCGTGGCTCAGGACAAGCTCACATGAAATATGGAGCAGAATTTCTCTTTATTAGCCCCTTACCACCCTCTCCCCAGGGCAGGATAAAAAGGGAAATAAAGAAGAAAACGCCTCACTTAAAATTGGAAGTTAAGACTATAATTAATTTAATGAATAACAGGAAATAAACAGGGGAAAGTGAATATTAAGGGCAGAAGGAGATATGAGTTTATAAAAAAACAAACACTCTTGGGTGGTGATGAATTATGTAGGGTGAGGGGTCAGGCCCAGTCTAGGTAGGAAGAGCCCCCTGCCCTTCCTATCTCCTTTATGGAGTGTGGAGGGAAGGGGTGGGGATAGCAGCTGCCCTCTGAGTCCTCAGGGTCATAGGACCTGTGTGCTCCCCACTCAATCAGTTTACGCTTAAACCACAACAAGGCTTCTATCAACAGGTTCTCTAGCTGCAGCTTGACCTGTTGGGTCACATCTGGATGCTGGTGCGTAATGCTCGGTTTTGAGTGAACAAACAAATCTGAGATCTCTTCTTAAGCCTGAGAAAAAGGAAGGAAAGAACATTAATGTTGTCTACAGCTCTATACAAAGTACGAGGTAAGTCCTGTTTCATTAACATACTCACTGAGTGTTATCATTTTATTTTGTTTGCCAGTCAGGTGAGGCGCTAGATTTGAGTAGAACATCTACAGCTGGTAAGAAAAGAAAAAAGCCAGAACACCTACTTTTTCTAGTGAAATGCAAATCGTTGAACTAAAAAATTAATGCAGTGCAGTCTTATTTCTCAGTCCAGAACATCACCTTTTGTATCTTGTGTAAAATCCCAAACTTTCACTTTGGAAATGAATGCATGTGTTAATTGTAGTCTGTAGATTTTATAATTGGATGAAGTTCCAGTATATTCATATGGAAAAACAAAATATTGATATTCTATAATTAAAAATGTAATTAGTTCTCTAGAATCTAAAGAAAATCTTACTTACATAAATAATGAAAGAATTTAAGTTCCTGGGGTGAAATTTCCAATGTGGTGGGTGTGTGCATTTGCATGCAACTATAATTCAAAGTCTGTCTCTACTGAGGATAAGTAAGAGAGGCTTGATTATTTTCAAATGAAAAAAAACAATTAGTACAAGCGAAAAAGAGATCTTACTAATTTTCTTCTATAGAAGACATTAATAACAAGTTGGTTTTTTTTAAAATAATGATGCTGGAAATGGTAATTTACAAGAGAGCACGTAATTTTCTTATGCATTAAGATATAAAATAATTCAGCAACTCCTAGTAAAACATGTTATAGTGGCAGTGTGGCAGGAGTATAATCCATGGTCCAAAAGCAAATTTCTCCAAAGGCAGAGAACTTCTGGGTGACCTGGTACTGCTGCTATGATCCTTTAAGATCTACAGACACAGGGTTCCATATATGTTTTGGGCAGCTCAGAAGGGGTTATTATATCAGTATGCTTTTATCTGTTGATCACCGCCTAAAGGCTCCTGGCAAAGAGCCTTTTTGTGAATGTAACTGTACCAAGACTGAATGTCTCAAGAACGGGAGGATGTACAGGGCACATTGCATCTTATTCTTGCTTTGTATTACCTGGTCTCTTGATCAGGATCAAAGAGTAAAAATGTCAGTCACTGTTGTGGTTTAAGAGTTAACAAATTGAGGGGGGCACGAACACGTGGTAACCGTAGGACCTTGAGGGGTCAGAGGGCAGCTGGTATTCCCTCCCCTTCCCTGCCACACTCTATAAAAGGACAGGAAGTTTGTATTACAGTCTCTTTTCTTTCTCACCAGGGCTGTGCTGCTGCTGGGACTGCAACCTAGTGCAGCCGGGCCTGGCTCAACGTGCTCTGCACAATCCATCCCCATCCCAGAACTGGTTTTGTATATGCTTGTACATCCCTCTGCCCTTTATATTCCTTTTCCCTGTTTATCTCTGTTACCTATTTAATTTTATTCATAGTCTTAACTTCCAATTTCGTGTGAGGCGCTTCCTTCCTCATTTCCCTTTGTATCCTCCCTCGGGAGGGAAGGGGGAAGGGGAGAGAGGGCTGATAGGAATCCTGCTCTGTGGGATTTGTCCTGAACCTTAAATGGAGACAGTCACAACAAGTGATCTGGTAGTCCTGCTCTGAGGAAAGAGGAGCAGATCACAGTCTTGCACCTGAGGGCTCCTGGCAGGTGCTACTCCTCATAGGATCAGGACCAAATCCTTTGATCAGCATCTCTCTTGCAAACCTTAGAGAGATACCAGTGGTAATTCTGGGCTTGGTAGAGAAGGGTGCTCTTAAAAGTGATCTTTCTTTTGGCCTCACAACCCCAGTAGATGGCTATGTGGGAGATGTGTTGTCTAGTTTAATTAACACACCCTGAGAGCTGCGTGATTACTTGATCATAAACTAATATTATTTCACATAGCAGATCTCAGTTTCAGGGCTAGAAAGGTCATCTCTTCCTAATGATTTCTTTGCATTCCCACTTCACTACTCATCAGATTTACTATGGAGACAGAAAGCAATATAAAAGCACAGAGGGAAGATGCCTGCAAGTCCAGCCCTTGTGCTGAGATCCACTGGAAACTTCACTTCCTCTTTCCTCAGCTTTCCCAATGTTCCGTTTGTCTCAAACTGAACAGCTCCTATTCTTAACTAAGCGGGGACAAATCCCTGTAGTTCTCTGGCTCTTGTCACTCTCCTCTTGGGGTTGATCTGCCTGTGATCCAAGGCTAACCCCAATTCAGCTCAACTGCAGAACTTTGGCTTTTACTCCTAAGGAGACTGCTGGGTTTTGAGTGAGCTGAGAGAAAGTACGTAGCCTGCAGCCATGCAAGATAAGAAAGGTAGAACTTCAGACAGAGATTGTGGAGATGGCGATGGGCAGCAGTTCAAAGATTCAATAGGAAAAATGTTTATGTGAAAAGGTATAAGATCCTAAGAGTGGAAAAAAAAAAAAAAAAGAATAGGAAGCTATCAGCTCAGCAATATAAAGAGTCATCCCACTCCAAGGAGCAATGGAGACCACCTCTTCCTCACCTGGCTGATGACTGCTTGTCCAGCAAAGACTCCCTGGGTCTGGTGAGCCTATTAATACCTAGCCTAGTACTCCTCATCAGTCCTAGCTATTTATTATGTCTGATAAGTAAACTGGCAAAAGTTGCCTGATGAAACCTGAGAGGGCAGTGGAGAAGGTTTACCCCCAGCTTCATCTTCATTTTCCCCCAAAAGCTCTCTTGCCAGAGCTACTTCTTTGTCAAAATACGCTCTCCTCCTTGTGTGAAGACTGCTCATGTGGACTTGAGCAACAGACTTTGACTCTTCAACTAGTTACACTTGAGGAGAAATAAGGCATTATTTCACCTTCCTAGCCCCTTGCCCAGGCCCTTGCCTTGTTTTCATGAACTTCAGGCATGATTATGATCGAAGTATTTCTATTTTATTCCTTAGCTATAAGGGTAGTGGAAAGTAGTCAAGCTATAACCTGGGTAATAGTGCCAAACCCGATGAAATAAGATTTTCTACTTCAATACATATCCAAAGATTTCCAACCTTCATTTCCCACCTACGTTTTAAAATGACACGTTTACAGAGAAGTTGCAAAGCAGGGTCAATTTATTTGCTAGATTGTCACAACAGAGGAAACTTAGCACTGACATACTCAACATTTTGTACTTGTTTTTTTTTTCTTTTGACAACAAAATATCATTTTGTAAATGTGAATTTAGCAGTAAACGTCATTCAAGCTGGTGAATGTCATTCAAACCGGTATTCCAGTGATCAAGAATGATTGTAGATGTCAGGTTGTTGATGTGGATAAGCATGAATATTACATGCACTTTAGGTAACGAAAGCAATTGAACCTAATTTCAGTTAATACACCAGTCCATGCAATCTTTATTTATTAGGAAAAGTGTAAAGAGGGGAACATGTCTGATGTCAGTGCTATCAATTGTCAGCAAGTAAAATAAGTGTGCATTTGTCACTTCACTTACTGGGGGAAGGCATAATCCTTGCTTGTTAATGGATTACTAAAGAGTGCCCCTTCTACTCGCAGCCTCTATTCCTCATTTGTCAAAATGAGAATGTTGAGAGTAGATAGCACAGCCTACTGGGCTGCTCTCATCTGTCTTACTCTTTAATGAATGAGCAAGAAAATGCACATACAAGGTGTACACCACATTGTGTTCAAAATACTGTACTGCTTACAAAAGTGCATCTGATAATGCACGGAACGTGGGATAAGTGACTGCTGAAAGCATGGAAATAGGTGGGGCTCTGGGAATTTGTGATAGCTGCCCTCCTTTGCTTCTTTTCATAAGTAGTGTACATAACCTGAATCCCTAAGAATACTTTCTTCGCAGGCTGTTGTCTGCACTCCTGAAGGATCTGTGGACTCCAATAGTGACCTCGTAAGGTGCCTTTGGGAAGCAAACCATTAAAAGCCAGTTGAGATAATACAGAGCTCTCGCTAACCAAACGAAGATTTCTTAGCCTTTTTGGGAAGGTGTCATCTGCTCATGTGTCTATGAAATGAGGAATTTAAATCCTAGTGTACATACTCAGCTACAGAAAAACCACCAATAGTATTTAAAGTAAAATACATAGAATAATTAATTGATGCCATTTATTCTGGGCACTCCAAGACTGGTAACAATCATTCACATTTCTGAATGATATCTTCTTTTCTTTCTTTTTGAAATCATTAGTTTTTTTAATTACTTTCTGGTTTAAGTACCAAGGAGAAGCCTATTTTAGTTAAAGAAGATAATTTCTGGTGTATTGCATACTCAGTCAGAAAGTTAGAAACCTAGGTTTTATATAATATTTTCTTAGAAAGTGACATGCTTCACAAAACAAAATCTACAAACACAACACAACAAAAAAACCAAACCCAAACCTCACCAAATAAACAGCGAGCTACCTTATGAACTTGATCCAAAGCCTTCACTGAAGCCAACAAAGACCTTCTGATTTATACTCTCAAGAGTTGTAATTCTATCTAGCATTTGAAGCAACAGATGCCTGAAGATGTCACCTAGAAAAGTCAATCCTTCCACATTTGGCTGTTACATGTGGAAACCTGTTCTTTGGGAGATTGCTGAGATTAAGACAACCAGTTTAACTTGAGCAAGTGTGTCTGAATATCAGCAGGTTACTGGATGGGGGAAGTATCTCTATGTGGTAATGTTGGGTAAGGAATAATCTCAATTCTGCTAATTGAGAGAAGCTAGAAATTATTGGAACTACTTTCACTTTTCACCCTAGCTGGAGTATGCTTTGAGGTCATGCTCTAGTTCATGCTAGAAAAAGTGGTAAGCCTGTTATCAGTGCTTACCAGTTACAGTGGTAAAACTACTCAAGGTCTGTAGTTGCTATGAAGGAAACTAGTAACACAGTCCTCCTAGGGCTTTTTTGTCCTTGTTTTGTTTGGGTTTTTTTAAATTTTTTTTTCTCCCCCCTCAATATTGACAACAATTGGTCCTCACTGAGAGTTGAGTTTTAGCTGCATACTAGTATTAGGTTGGGGTTATGTGTGACTTTTTACCAGCGCAGCTAACCAGTGGCATCCACAATTCATTGGTTTCAGCACCTCTTATTGTCACATCTAAAACCGCATCTACCAATATACTGATATATACCTTACACTAATAAAATTAACTCACGTGAAGTAGGTTGTACTTCTACAACTGTACCAGAAGAGTGAAGCTACTTAAAACTTCTTAGTGGCTTTGAATTAAAAATGCAAATAAAATTTTGTCAAGCAGTTCTGATGTTTGAAAAAGAAGTTGTCTAAGCTTCTCGTGCAAAGGAAGACAAAAAGGAAAAAACTTGATAATTTGGGTACTGAATTTTCGAGTGTGAATGCTTAAAGATAGGTTGGAGGAATGTTTTTCTTTGAAACTTTCTCCAGCCTTTTCTGGGGAAAGAAGAAGAACATCCCATGGGTATTTTACAGCATGTAAAAATTTCTAGGAAACTCCAGCACAACCACATCAATCCAAGTTGCTGAGACAAGAGCTTAGCCATATAGCTGTTAAAGATATAAAGACCTCTGAGTCAAGCATGCTATGTTCATCTATAGGAATTTATAGCTCTAGTCTTAGTTGGAAAGAAGAGACTTGGCCACAGTTTAAAACCAGGAGCTCCATTTAGCTTTGACATTGTGCTATTCATAGTGTTCAATTAATAATTCAAATAAAGATTTTGATCAAATCAGAGTATGCAGAATGTCAACGGTAATTATAGAACTCAATCGCTTCTACTAAATCTTCAAAAATCACTATGGCAATATCCTATCAGGTGGTGTTATAGACAGTTACATAATTGCCATTTCTACTTTAATTTTGAGGTAACATTTTGCTTTTTAGTGGGCAAATCCTTCTTTCTGCAGCTGTATATGAGAGCATGGTTGCTGAACTTTGGAACATATAGAACAAGATATACAAGAAACACGACATTTCTGTAAGTGTGTTTCTGGTGCTAGTGCTCGATGTCAGCATTTCAACATCACAAGGTCCCTGTTTCAAAAACAGTTTAAAAAATTTGCAATTTATCCTGAAGAGTTCTACTGTCTCTGTCTATCAATACATTACTTCCCATTGATATATTATCACCTTATGAAGGGTCTCACTGTGATGCACTTAACACTACAAATGATGACTGAAGACAGTGGAAGGTGGTGACAGCTTTCAGGATCTATCTTGGGGAGAAGGGTGCAGAAGAAGAATGACTTGAAACAGTTGTTCTCAGAATAAGATGACATATACCAGGGCATGTGTAGGTACAGACAGATAGATGCGCATACATGTTATATACTTTTTAATACATTTATAGTGTCATACAAGGAATCATTTGTTAAATATATGTAGATCAAAATGTGTTAATCACGTAAAAGAATGCCATCTCATATTTGAGAATCAGCAGTGCATGTACCTTGTATTCAGTTCAACTCCAAGAATTTAGTATAATATTGAAGTCAATGATAACTGGGATGTTTGATTATGTAGCAGGAATTTAATCAAGCATCAGTATAAAGAGGGTAGGGTAACCTGGCTCTCAACTCATGTAGTCTGTTACTAATATCATCTCCTGATTCCTTTCCTCTCTTTCCCAGTTGCACCAACAGTTTGGCACGCATACTAAGAAGTTACGGATTCTGCAGCAGCTTTCCTATTGCATGGTGCAGATAACACAAATCTTGTTAACAGTCTGACAAAATATAAATGGCTTCATAATAAACTACCACAGTTTTAATATCTCAGCAACTTCAGAAATGTTATCTGGCACCTGCAAGGGGCTAAACTTATGATTTCAGAAGGCTGAATTTTAGCACCATACTTGCACATATCGCCCCTCTCAATGCTTCTTGTAGCACAAAGCAGTAATTAAACTTAATCTTCTGTATCAAACACAAGCTTGTCCATCCATTTAATTACAGTTATGTGGGGAATGTGGCAAAGCATAGCTTTTAAAACTGGTATTTTATAGTTTTAGAGGAATCAGCAAAACTCAAATAGATTGTTGAAGGGGAATAACGCATAGATGTAGGCTCTTTGTGTGTGGTCACTCTGTGCCCACTAGAGAGGTAAGCAGGACCAGTTGGAGGCAAAGAGGACTGGAAAGTGAGGCTGCAGGAGGACCAAAAGGCTATGGGACAGGGAGGCAGATACTGAGAAAAAGAGTTTACAATCTGCTTCTCCTATTTCCAGAAAGGAAAACAAGATTAGAGATACTAGCCCGGTAAAAATTTGACTTACCTGGCTCCAAATTATTAAGTGAAAAATATTCACAAAGTGCAAGAATGACTATTCCTTAATAGTATCTTTTCATATACAAACTGTTCAGTCTCCTTCTTCTTAGGGATCAAAGTCTTTGCAGTGAGGATGCTGGGTGGTGGCTGAATGCTAAGTAAAAGGTTGTAGATGCCATACAGCTTTTCAGCATCATACTCTGGATTTCTTTCACTGAGAGACTTTTTCAACAGGTTCGATCTCAAATTCTGTCACTTCTTCACTCATGTCCTTTGTTTAATGTTTTTAGTTTCGTATAGACTTTAAGTATGACAGAAGGTGACATTGATGCTTTAAGGAGTGTTGTCCCTTGGGAAAAAAAAAGAGGAAGGATAACAGAGCTTGTGATGTTATTTATGGCAGACGAATGTTCTGTGAACGTACAAAGCTTTGCCACTGCATAGAGACTTATTACAAAATGAGATTGACATTTTGCAGGAAAAAAAAAAAAAAATGTCCTTAGGTACTCACCACAGAACTTGAATGGTTGCTTTTTGCATGCAATCTACAGGTTTTTCTCATTTTCTATGTCTTTGATGGGGTAATGCTTTATTTTCAATTGTTCCACTGAGGTTAACAGACCTGTTCATGAGATATTAGTCGTCCTAAGCAGGAGTGCCAGAATCCACTGATATTTTGATTTTGGCATGTGACTGGCCATCTAATTTCTAGGCATTGTTCTGTAAAATGCATGAGGGTTGCTTTTAGAATGTTCAGAATAAGAGTCAGGAAATAGCAAAAAGTAGCAATTATTCTTGCTCTGAGTGAATACCTTTGTTTGCTTCTAAGTGCAGGTATTCATATGAAAAACAGGTCTTCAGCAAGCAGCATGTGTGTGCACAAAAAGCTTGTTTGTATGAATGCTCATAAAAGAAAAATCGTAGGAGCTGTCAACATGGTTGAAATGAATATTCACTTGGCACTCAAATGAGTGTTAGAAAACACTGAGCAAATGGGAACCTACCCTAAGAACTTCCTTACTCAGGGAATTTCTCAGCGAGGTGTTTCAGGCTGGGTTGTAAGGACAGAGTAGTCTCTGTTTGAGAAGTGTATAGAGCACTGTAGAATTCTGACCTTGAAGGACTCAGACACTCCCATTCCCTTCTTGTGCTGCACACTGGTAGGAAAATCACACTCCCATCTGAAACCATCAGTGGTGGCTAACCAGCTCCAGGAGCTGGACATTGGTCAGAGGGCTCTGAGAAATCTGCAGGGTTTTTTTATCTAGTAGATGGCTGACTTGTGCCTGCTTCTGTGCATCTTCTCTTCTCCAGACTAAACAAACCCAGATCTCAGCCTTTCCTTGTAAGAGAGATGCTTCAGTCCCCTAATCATCTTTGTAGCCTCCACTAGACTCTGTCCAGTAGTTCCCTGTCTCTCTTGAACTGGGAAGCCCAGAACTGGCCACAATACTCCAGAGGTGGTCTCACCAGGGCAGAGCAGAGAGGGAGGAGAACATCCCTTGACCTGCTGGTCACACTCTTCTTAATGCACCCCAGGAGACCATTGGCCTTTTTTGCTACAAGAGCACCCAGGTCCTTGTCCTCAGAGCTGCTTTCCAGCATGTCAACCACTGACCTGTATTGGTGCATGAAGTTATTCCTCCCTAAATGCAGGACCCTACTGTTGCTCTTCTTGAACTTAATTTGGTTCCTAATAACAAATACTTTGCTGGATCTAAATGATGGTTTTGACTCTTAGCGAAAAAAACTCATTTACTCTGTTTGCCCTGCTAGGTGTGAAATGCGGTGTGTGGAACGTGTACCACAAGCTTGCCAGACTTCTCAGAACTGTTTTGGTTTCAACAGACCATGGTTCTGCCCAGTTCTGGCCTATGTTGATAGTGGTGAATCAGTAAGCCAAAGGACAAAGTGGTGATGCAGTCACCTATATAACCAATTATTGGCACATTCTTCAGCAAAATTCTAATCTAGGCCAATCAGCAGTCATCCAGCCATTGAACCTTAAACCTCGGCTCAAGTGCATTAATACAGTCTAGGGATCACTTCCAGTAGGAAAATTGAATTGGACTTAGAGAAATACTTCAACAAAGGCTCTCCCATGTCACTTACTTGAAAGGCCAGAGGTTGGCCTCAGTGGGGTTTCTTTATTAGTATTAAAATAGTCTTTAGAAATAATACATAAGCATGTCTTACCCTGATAGTTCCATTTCCAAATTCCCCCTGTCAGAGTTCACACAAACTATTCAATATTGTATGTAGCCAACAGCGAGTCCAGGAGGACAACAGATGACTTCAAGACAAGCACAAAGCAATGTCCCATGATCCTAGCCATGTCCCCTGAGAGAACTTGCAGCCCACAACAATTGACCCAACCATAGTGAACGCCATGTAGTTCTGTGCTTTGTGCTACGTGTCTTGGAGTGATTTTTTTGTCTTGGAGTTTATCCTATGTCGTCTGCCCATGCCCAGAAAAATGAATTTTATGCCTTTCTATGTCTTTAAACTGAGTCTGAGAAGGGAGAGAAGTTCTGTCTTGTTTTTTCTTTTCCTCAAGGTTACGTTTTTTTTTCTGTTGTTTTGGAAAGTGATAAGGAGGAATACAGAGAGAGGGAGGAGGCACCTTTTTCCCCTTGGCTTCTCGCGGCTCTCAGCTCGGGCCCCTTCGAGAGACGACAGATGGAGTTTTGTTTTTCCTCCTTCTGGGATTTTGGTTTCTTCTTTTTTCCCCTCTTCTGGACTTGGAGCATCAGAACATCGGGCTTCACTGGGAAGTTTTTCACCAGTCTGCAGGGGGGTTTTCCCCGGACGGACGCCTTTCCAGCTGTGGGAGGAGAGAGGCCACACCGGAAGAAGGACTTTGTTTCAGGTTTTTCTTTCTCTCACAGATTTCGATTTATTTGTCTAGCATTATTGTCCTTTTCTTGTGTGTTTTTGTTGCTTTGTTAAATAAATAGGTTTTTTCCTCATTTTGGTTATTTTTCTTTCACTTTCCTCCGGGGACATTTTCTTTCCCGATCCTGGTGGGGCGAGGGGCCTGCCTTCCATCAGGGGATATTTTCTCCTCTGAATTTGTCTCGAACCGGGACACTACGCAATTCCACGAACTCCATTTCTGTAGGAAATGGAATCAGTTTAGTACAGAAATAAACTTGTGGTTTTTAAGGAGTTGGATTGGGTTTATCCACCTTTAGTGTAACTGCTGCAGGCACGGAAGCACCATAAACAGAAGAAGGAACATATATCATTAGTGACTCTCATACTAGGATTTATACTAGATGAAGGTGGAGAAGTTTTGCCTGCTGGGAAAAAGTTTTGATTAAAAATGTTTGTCAATGTTTTGCAAAAGAAAATGACCCTCTTGTTATTTTTCTTCATTTCTTAGCAGGTGAATAAAATAGATTCCATTTTCAGAAAAAAAGCCAACACTGTGTGTATGCAAAAGAACTATCTGGTGATCGTTTTGAACCAAGAGCACAGGTTATGTGCACCCTGCAAGTATTGCAGAATGCTAGATTAAAATGTCGGTTGTGGTATGAGCAAGCAAGTAATGATGCTACTTTGATTTACCAATAAATTCAAACAGGCTTGAAGATTGACCTGTTTACTCAAGGTGTTGAGAGGAAAATATTGCTCAAGAGTTTTCCTCTATCTCTTCCAGCAGTGGTTATATATTAACTACTTTTCGGTCAGCAATGAGAAATGAAAGAGGCTGCCTGCAAATTAATCTCTTCATGTGGTTTGTTTCTGAGCCGGCTGATCCTGGGAACAGACTGTAAATGCATCAACCTGGGCAATGCCATCGTGTCAGCCGGCACTGGTGGGGTTTGCTCTGAAAGATGCTGGTGTGGTGTTGTCCACAAGGGCAGGCAAAGTGTGTGGAAGTGGATGGGCAGAAGGAGCTTGGGCAACGGGAGGGCAAGCCTTTGGGCTCATTGTGGGAAGCAGGTTGCTTTATTAGAAGCAGCTCTGCATTATTAGACCTGGGTAAAACCATGAAAGCAGGGGTAATTCAAAGGCTTATTTCAATATGCAAAAATACAGAAAACAGTCTGCTTTCTGGTCAAACTTGAAAAAACAGCTTTAAAATTCCATAATCTCAACGAACCAAAAAACCTACATGGGCACCTTGTAATGCACAAAGATAACAAGATATCTAATTTTAAAATTATGCTTCAATTCATAACATCTAAAATTAAATACTTCCTAGATTCAAATTACAGATATCAAGATTTTCATTTGTGACACCAGGGGAAAAAACAAATAAACAACCGAACCACAAAAAAACACTGACATTATCTTTTGGCTAAGCTATCTAGTCAGTAATAAAAAAGGATCCTGCTTTCCTGACATGAAATTATAGTGGACCATGAATCATTCAGCATTAAAACAAATCAGGCATTGGATAAAAGTTAAACTTCATGCTGGGTTCTAATGGAGGAGGAGTACTCAAAATCAATTCCCCTTAAATTGTCCTTCTGTTAAACACATTAAAGTAACACTCACACTGGTGCAGGCATGATAGATCATGTTCCCTGCAAATGGTTGGGATTTTTAGTAGCAAGCCTGTGATTTAAAGCTTTTAATTCTTAGCTCTCGACATGATACAACTGGGTTTTTTTTAAAGTCAAACATGCAGAATTCTCTGGAAAGCTGTCAGCATATTCAATATTGTCCAATATTTACATGGTTTTTAGCCTTCAAGCTGCAGTGCAATTTAAGCAAATATCTTATTGGTAGTGACTTGTCTTTGTTGTGATAACAGACTCTGGAGGTCTTGTCTGAAGGCACTTCCTAAAGTCTCTGCCCTGGTGAGGTCACGGCCTCTGAATGATACAGGAAAAGGTGAAGCTATGGTTGGGCTTGAGAAAGGTTGGAGCACATTAAATGTGTCCCTGTTAGGCAAAACTGCCCAAATACTGCTCTCAATGGTCACAAGCTTATTCTGTAATGGAAACCAGATAGGATTTTGTCAGGAAAATTACACTAGTAGAGCCTATACTAAATTATTGAAAAACTGCAGTGGGAGAAATAAAATCTGAGACAGGATAATATATTTTTAAGCTACTTTTGGCTGCAGAGAAACAAAAGACAAAGATTGTAAACATGGGAGCTGGCAAATTTCTTCCAGCTCCCACAGAATTTGGTAGCAAACTCCACTGGTCTAGCAGGAACAGGATTCAATCACTGAATATAGGATCTTGATGCCTGAATTTGGTTTACTTCACAAAACACTGCTGGTGGTCAGGTAACTACCAAGGTTCTCTACTGATCTAAAGCCAAGGTAGTTGCTGGTGGTCATACTGACAACTCAATTTTCTTTAAAAACTAGGACTAGGCCTTCTGATCACACACTTACCTTTTTGTCATGATTTCAGTGCAATTGTAGGCAAGTGAGGTCTTTGTATAAAGTGATCTTCTTTCTGCAGCGCTTCTAGGGAACTGGCAGTGTCTCTTACTTCTACTTCATGAGCTACTGGCACATCCTCCTGTGTAATAGTTGCAAAAAAAGAACAAAGCTTTATTAGCTAAACCTAATTGAGCTCACTGTATCTTTTAACTCTTGCTCAGATTCTTGGCTGTACCTCAACAACATAGAAGAAGCCCATGAAGAGGCTCTAGCCCAATTTTATTTGTTTCTGTGCACACAAGAATGAACCTTGCCCAATTTATCTGGCCATCACAGTGTTGTTATTTCCATACGCAGCTTTCTGGTTGTGTTCTCTTCTTGGCTACAAGCATGCAGAAGAACGAGTTTGAATTCAGGCTTCCAAATGTTATTTCTTTGTGGAAAAAATAACAGAAGGGACAACACTCACCAATAGATGCATATGTAGGGCTAGGATGAGAAAGGAATGCTCTAGCCAGGCTTCAGCGTGCCAAAGGAGTACCTGCAGTAGCAGAGAGAGGATGGAGTTTCTCCAACTGCCAATGGTTCTGAGGGCAAAAGAGAAAAATAAGTACTTTTTTTTTTTTTTTTTTTTTTTACAATATGCGTTACTGCACTGAAATATTTTATCTTCCCAGTTAAACTGTATCAGTAAAATTCTTCTGCTGTGATAAACACTAACATTCACTCAAATGGGAATTAGAAGCTAAAAAGAGTGTTTTCAATAGATTTTCAATCTGCAGACCTGACTTTACTACAGACAGAAAGTCGTCTTAGAATTGGAAAACGACTGCTTATAGAGATGTGTCATTTTCCTGCACTTATCTATTTGATTAGCATGGCCTACATCATTAAAATTCTCACCGAGTCCCATAGCAAAGGACTGAATAAATGCAGAGATATTAGCATGGTTATATTAAACTGCAGCCATTTCCCATTTTGCTTTTATTGCATGTTTTATTAATTACAATGATATCATTAATTTTTTGTGTTGAGACCAGTCTGTACAATGTGCTTTTCTCCATCAAGTGGAACTTTGGAAAGCTGTTCTGTATTGTTTGACATGAGCAAAGCTGTAAAAACATAAATGTTTGATACAGCTCTGCTGGGAAATAGATTTCCACTTCGCTGGTTTTTTTTACAGTTATAATGGAAGAGCAATTCCCTGTTATTCTTTTTATTTTTTTTTGTCACAAACAGCAAACATAAGCTTACCATTCCATTAACAGAATGGTTAAAATTATTAGCCAGGTTGATCTGTTTGCGTTTGGTTTTTTTTTTTTCCTACTCTAACCTGTTTTCCCTGCTCAGACCTGGTTGGTAGCACTTTTATTTTGTTTAGTTTAGTTGTTTTGTAAATAGGACACTTATTTGTCTACCTGCAGTCCTTGTCTAGAGACAGTGTAGAAGAGGAAAGTGCCTCCTTTTTAACATGAAAGGATTAGCAAAAAAAAATAAAACTGAAGTATTACTCTGCCTTTCTTAGGGAAAGTCCAATGGAATGTGATAAAACTAGCCCTCTTGCAAGAATTTTTAAAATTATTATTAGTTTAATTTCATTGTTTGGAAAGTTGAATCCACATTCTTCAATAGTGCTAGCTGCCTTTAGAGCTACAAGATCCTTCCCTTCAGCCTTGCTGGCTTATGAGTCAAAAGATTCAAGCTTGTTACCAAAAGACATCCTATTTTTAATGCGGAATATTGAAGTAAAACCTTTGCTCTGTGGTGGTCTGTACTCAAATGAGAATGCACCAATGAACTGGCTGCAGCGTTAGTTTAAACACAACACCGTCCTGCTTTCCAACAGCCACCTCCCAGGATCCTGTCTCCTGTTAATTGGCCACGTTCCTCCAATGATTACATTTCTGAAAATCTCTCCAAACTTTTCTCTGCTTGAGCTCCAGGATTGGCCGTGGTGATGGTACCCAGCCCACAGAGCCTCATGCTCCTGAACACACAACACTATCGATTTGGAAGAGACTCGAAATAGGACATGAAGCTGAATTTAGGGGACACCAAGTTCAGGAATGTAGAAGCAATTCATCTGGGATTTCCAGGGTAAGCCTTTGATTTTCTGTGGAGAATTGCTCAGATCCTCAGCCCAATGCGAGGTGACGGCAAAATCTGCCTGATGTGCCGTGAGCAGAGTAATTGCTGAAGGTCTGGAGCAGATGGTAGCACAGGCTGAAGGTTCGTCATAGTAGGGAAGAAAACTAATTGATCTCAGCGCCCTATCAAGAAGAGCAGGGAGGGAAACAAAGTGCTCTTCTTCTGTGTGAGCAATCAGAGAGCCGAGAGCTAGCAGCTTGTGCGACAGCTGGTGATGCCAGTTGTCCTGGAGGGCAGTGCCAACCTCCTCCTCTCCTTCCCTCTGCTCTGGACTAAGCTCTAACTAGCCAGGCAAAACAGAGCTCTAAGCAACAGTCTGGAAAACTTCCCAAGACTCAAATGTTGAGATAATTTTATTATAAGTGACTAAATTTAAACTAAAGCAGAGGGACAATAATCTTACAGTCTGGGAGCTCTGATACCACGTAGTCTTTGTTGGAAGCAATGGTGGTGTGTTTTCTGTGAACAGTTAAGGAAATAAAAATGTTGCTCTCTTTGTCATTCTCCCTGATTAAATTACTTATTTGCTTTTACTTTATTTTTCCACTGATGTTTTCAGTTGGTGTAACTTGGTTTTAATAGTGTCTCCGTTTAGGGTTCAGTGCAAACCCCACAGAGCAGAAT
>VWZK01007167.1:199-94681 GCA_013396935.1 Baryphthengus martii
AAGCTCTATGAATGAGCCCTGCTAATTCTTGACCCAGAACCTTTTTCCCCCTGTGAGATAAGCCTTTCCCATGTGTTACCATCAGGCCTGGTGTCTTATAAAACCAGCCATGATCAAAGAACCCAAAGTCCTGCCTGCAGCACCAGTCTCAGAGCCAGCCAGCCAGACATTTACAGACTGAATCCTTCTATTCCATCTCAAGTCATCACCCACAGCTGGAAGGAGGGAAGAGAATATAACTTGTGCTTCAGACTCCTTCACCAACCATCCAAAGGCCTCAAAATCTCTCTTTATTCCTCTCAGGCTATGGGATGCATCTTCCCTCCCACCTGTCTGGAAGATCAGTAGTGGGTAGCAGTCTGATGATCGCATCAGGTTGGGGAGTTTCCTAGTTATATCCCTGATTTGGGCTCCAGGTAGACTACAGACCTCCCTGTGATGAGGGTCAACTCTGCATATTGGGNGAGTTTCCTAGTTATATCCCTGATTTGGGCTCCAGGTAGACTACAGACCTCCCTGTGATGAGGGTCAACTGTGCATATTGGGCCCTCTGTACCCTTTAGGAGTGAGTCTCCAACAACTAGCACTCTTCTCTTCCTTGTGCAAGAGGTTGTTATATGGCTGGGAGGCCTATCTGACTGTGGTGAGACCTCTGGTATGGGCTGCCTATCCACCATATCCCCGTCAGACCCGCTGTCTTTCAGCAGGACCTCGTATCTATTTCTCAGAGGCACCAGGGGAAGCGAGGTGGGCAAGAAGGGCTCTTGCCTTCTGCCACAGCCACAAACTTGCCTCCACTCACTCCTTTCATTTAGGCTTCTGTCCTCCACCTGAGGGGGACAGGATACAGGAGCCCCTTGGTCATGGGTGCTATCTGGCAGGTGGTCCTATTTCTGTTGCAGTGAGGGCAGAGCCTGGCTCCACCAATCTATCTCTATTTCAGCCACCCTAATGCTCCTGAGGCTTTCTACTTGGGCTTGCAGCCTTTCCACCTCATCTTGCAGTTGTGCCACTCGACCGAGCAGATCATCTACCTGCTCACACCACAGACAGCTCCCTGCTACCAGTGAGAGGCTCTGGCACTCCCTGCAGCCCGTGACCAGGACGGCTACATGCTTCTGTGGGAGCTCGGTCTGGGTTTCCACTTCTCACCAGTCACAGAGATCACTGCCTTCCACCAGGTAGAGACGATGGCTGACTCACATGTGAGCTCTGTTTGTGCTTACAGAGCTTACAGGTACCATTTATTACGCCAGGAAAACACAGTAACAAAAGATATTTGTAAAAACTTGTGGACAATGATTGTTCTGAATGAGATTTTTCTCATCTTGTCTCATTTAACTATTTTAAGAAGTGTTCTATTTTGAAAGAAAATCTCACTTATTACAAGAAAAATTAGCAAAAGTAACACATTTTTTAACTTTTAAAAGTACCACTGTTTTGCGCTTTTAAGTCATCTAGTGACATGGATATAAAGATGTAACTGTGGCAGTTCTGTAGTGAAGTGTTAATGAAGCATTAGTTTTCAGCAGCGAAGTAATTGTTTGAATTTTACAATTAATTGGCGTAAATGTCCTTCTGTTTGGCTGTGTTTTACCTGGTGATTTAGTGGGTTGGATTAATACCATTATATAGTCAACACCAAAAAAGTTCTTGAGGCGCTTTTATTGGCTGCTCATGACCTGGATGTATGTACACTTTGCTGGATAAAAAACTGGCTGGAGGGCCCAAAGAGTGGCGATATGTGGAGTTAAATCCAATTGGCGGCTGATCACAAGTGGTGTTCCCCAGGGCTCAATACTGGAGCTGGTTCTGTTTAACATTTTTATCAATGATCTAGATAAGGGGATTGGATCGAGTGCACCCCTAGTAAGTTTGCAGACGACACCAAGCTAAGTGGAAGTGTCGATTTGATTGAGGGTAGGGAGGCTCTGCAGAGGGATCTGAACATTCTAGATCGATAGACCAAGATCAATTGTATGAGTTCCAATAAGGACAAGTGCCGGGTTCTACACTGGCCACAACCACCCCAGATAGTGCTACAGTCTTGGAAAGGAGTGACTGGAAATCTGCTAAGCAGAGAAGGACCTGGCTGAACATGAGCCAGCAGTGTGCCCAGGTGACCAGCAGCATCCTGGCCTGTATCAGGAACAGTGTGGCCAGCAAGACCAGGGAAATTTTACCCCTGTACTCAGCACTGGTGAGGCCACGTCTTGAATACTCTGTTCAGTTTTGCATGCCTCACTACAAGAAGGACATTGAGGTATTGGAACATGTCCAAAAAAGCACAGCAAAGCTGATGAAGGGCCTAGAGCACATGTCTTATGAGGAGCGTCTGAGAGAACAGGGGTTGTTTAGCCTGGAGAAAAGGAAGCTGAGAGGAGACCTTGTCACTCCCTACAAGTAGCTGACAGGAAATTGTAGAGAGGTGGGGGGTCTTTTCTCACAAGTCACCATTGACAAGATGAGAGAATGGCCTCAAGTTGCAACAAGGGAAGTTTTGATTGGATATTAGGAAGAATTTCTTTACTGAAAGGGTTGTCAGGTGTTGGAATAGCTTGCCCAGGGCAGTGGTGGAGTCCACACCCTGGAGGTGTTTAAGAGTAGTGTAGACATAGTGCTTAGGGACGTGGTTCAGTGCTGGGCTTGTCAATGTTAGGTTAATGATTTGACTAGATGATCTTAAAGGTCTTTTCCAATTTAGACAATTCTGTGATTCTGTGATTCACCCAAAAAGGAACATGTCCTTTGCTTAACTGTTTAAATATAAGCCTGACCTTCCTCCCTATGTCAGAGATGATGAAAAACGGAAGGAAAGCTGCTGCTGCAGTAAGACTGACTGGTTTCCCATAAAGACATGGCTCCAAATGCAGCCAGAGCTCTACGCAGGGGAGTTGGGGAGCTCGTTCCATATGGCGAAATATCACCTCCTGGAGGAAGTGGCCTCTGGAACATTACTCAGGTATCACTGGGACATCCCTATTTCACCAGAGACAGAGAAAGGAAAGAATTAATCTCTCATTGCCTTTTCTGATGTTTGAAAATCTCCTGAATCCTCTCTGCCACGACTATTGCTCACTTCATTCACCACCTAATCTGGAGACAGCAGCAGACATTTCAGGGGCAGAGCTGTAACTTTCTTCATGGGTTTGAGGTAGAAAAGTCTGCACGTGGTGTCTGTATTGAAATCCAGGTTGTTCTGCTGTGACTACACCTGGGAGTTCTAATTCTTTATTGCTGTTTAGCCAGTTAATCCTCATTATACATCCTACATCATATGAAGTATTGCTATACTAATTTCAAGTCAATTCTCATAGATAATGCAGATCATACTAGTTTATGATTTTAAAGGCTAGCTTTTATTTAGCTGTTAAAGATGGTGCAAAGCTCTGATCCTGATGTCATGCAGGAGCTCAGACTGCATGATGGTCCTCCAGTGGGACAGCCATCTGCAAGAGAAAAATCTACACCAGGAAGACCTTGAGATTTGTACGAGCAGCAAAAGCCAATGGGCAAAAGCCCTTCAGTGTAGCTAGAAAAGTGGACATTACCAACATACTGATCATAAACAAACATCAGTCCTCAAACAACAATCACACTGGAAACTCTTGAGCTTAACATAATTTTCATCCCATATTAGGTTGTTCAAGGGAGCGGGACTGTCAGAGTTCATAGAGCAGAGGAAGATGTTAGCAAGAGAAGAGATGACAAAAAGGGTGTTGATTTAGTGCAGTGTCTAGAAAGTGAATTATTACAGAAACCTAAACTGATACAAGAGTAAACAAATTATTAAGGAAGCCAATTGAAAAAAAAAATAATCTCACATCAAAATGATTTGTTTGGTAAATAGATAAAAATAAATAGCTAGATTCAGATAAAGCGTTTCCCATAAAACCCTAGGATTGGTATTCATCCACAAACGTCTTGTTCTGTGAACTACACAAATTCATAATATTACTATCTACGTCAAGAGGAGCCGTGGCTGAGCTTGCCTTTGTGTGTGTGCTCTGCTTTCAGAATAATGTTTACTGAACCACAAGACAGTTCTGCAGGTCATTTCCAGCAGTTAACTTGCAGATCCTCATTTAAGTAGCCCCTGTTGAACAACATTGCCAGCACATACTTTATCCAAAATATTTACATAACTTCAGAGGATAGCAGGTTTGATAAGGAAGCTTCTTGAAAAAAAGAACGCTTCATGAAACTATTCAGTTTGCTGGTCAAAACCTTCTAGTGTGCAGCCAGAAATACAATAGGAACTTGCTATATTTTTACTTAGATATTTCCAAGGGTTTATTTAAAATTATATTGCAGTAGTCTTGCCTATTACCTGTTATTTCTCCATACTACATAGAAAGAATCTCCCATGGACTTTTATAGTAATTTGGCAGCTGAGCCTTGCAACATAACTAACTCTCTCAAAAGATTGAATAATTTTTTTCCCTGCTAATGGCTCTTAATTTTCTTTTCAGAGGAAATAAAATTCATAGTGAAAATCACTCTTTATTAAATTAAATTTATTATAAGCTGGGAAATAGAAAATGAGATCTAACTAAAGCTATATATTTTTTTTTTTTTTAGTTGCAAACTGCTTGTTAACATTTAGGGCTCTGCAAATAGTGAGGATATGTATATGGTCTTTGCTATTCCTCATTTCTTGCTAGTCTGCCCAGGACTGAGGAAAGAAAGAACTCTTACTCATTTTCCTGTCTTTTTCCTTTTGCTGATAGAATTATAGTGTGTCCTCCAAGAGAAACTGGAGTTTCTAGACTTTTAAAACCATATGGAAAAAAAAAATAATGAAAAAGAAACACAAAAAATGAGAGGAAAACAATGCTCTCAAGGAAAGCCTCAAGAAGCATCATAAGCACTGAAGACTCAAAATTGTTACACTGTTATGTGGGAAACAACACTGAAGACTTCATTCAGACTTCTAGAATTTTTTGAGTTGTAGCTATCACAGTTAGGGCAAAAGACAAAGAAATGTACTTGGCAGGATCAGACTCAGTTCCCCTCTATCTCTGCCATCTGCCTCACTGCATGTGGGCCTGGGAGAGCACCTGAGCTCATCTTCTGCAGGCTATTCCCTCCTACTCTCATCCCTCAGAAGGATTGGATTAGGGATGCTGGGAGCTACATCCTTGACTAGTCCCTTTACTACCTGCTTATGGGCTTGTTTTCCAAATTTGTCCAAACCCTTTTAGAGCCTGCTGATGTTTCCTGTCTCCTTTCCAGAGCAGCACATTGCAGAATTCACTGTCCGTTGCCTAAAAAAATTCTATTATCCCCCTCAGGCTAGTCTACTCATTTCTTAAGTGACCTCTTCTTCTAGGATTGCAGGGTTTGGTGAAAAACAGTTCCTGCATTCACTTCATTCATCTCCTTGACATTTTTATGACTCCCCCATTACCATCCCCTCTCAGTGTTTTCCTTGGTATCGCTGTTTCTTGACTGACACCATGAACGCACAAGCTCTGCAGGCACAACAGCTTAGTACCCTTAGCACCCTGTTGAGCGCTGCCTGAATTGGCCAGTATGGATAGAGCTGTACTTGATCACTAGCAGCTTTGTGAAGGTATCATTTGTGAGGCAGCCCAGGTCCCCTTGTTCCCTAGGAATCAGTTACATGTGTCACAAAGGTGTGTCACAGAGTCTGTTCTCTCCTCCTGACCCCTGAGTAGATCTATAGGCTTCTATATTGTTACCTTTCTTTGGACAGCTCTCTTGCCTCCTAAGCTGCAGTTTGGGCTAAGATCCTAAATTTCAACAGAATTGACTTTAAAGCAGCACACAGCTCGTGTCAGCAGCAGGCCAGCGAGCAATTGCGGCAGTGCTCAGTCACTGCCATCTAGAACAAAAGCTCTGCAGAATACAAGAGTTGTTTCAGATGAATAGCAGAATCCCCCTGCTTCCACTCCTCTTGTGGTAATGGTACCCGCTTGACTTTCTCCTTCTCACTCCTCTACTCCCCATAGGATACCCACACTGAGGAGGAGGCAACAGCACCAGGACTGGTCTGCAGGGATCAGTCCGCAGGGATCCCACTGATGGGTGGGCACTGACAGGCTGGCCAGATGCTGCCAGGCAGCACAGGTTCAAAGGGATGCAAATCTGATTTTCCCTCTACCTGGCTGTGGGTTTTTCAGAAGTATTTTGTGTCCTTGAGACTCGCACTCTCCTAAACTTCACTCCCATTAGTCAAGTTCAGTAGGTACTGAAGAGGGAATAGGAGAGAGGATGATGGCTAGGCCAACAAGCTGTGCAGCTACAAGATTGAATTTCCTTCAGAAATCAAGATACTAACAGAAAAGAGTGAGCAATCCAGGCTAGCGAGGTATTACTGGTTGTCCACAAAAGACTGCAGTGAGAGCTGTCTCCCATCTGTCACTCACTAGACTGTGTCAGAGTGTCTTCCAGCAAGTCAGAGCCATCTCTTTACAGTGATTACCATGGTTTCTGTCAGACCTCTTGAATGAGAACAGCTTAGTGTGTGCTTTTCAGGGATTACTCTCTAATGAAATATCCTGGAAAACCTGTAAACACTGCTCAGAAAATTGTAGCGTGATGTGTTGAAAGCTATGTTAAGGCCCTGTGTATGTTTTTTTCTCTTGGGGGCTGTCAGTCATTTCATACCAGACATAGGGCATTGCCTCATAAATTCACAGAAGCTTTCATCTTTGGGTATGCAGAAGCAGAGTGGCTTCAGATGTGAATAGATGTCTCTAAATTTCTTGGGCAGAGCAGCATCACTAGGATGTCTTGCAGTGAAACACTTAGAGCTGGATGCTCACACCCAGCAGTTTGCCAGAAGTGATTCTGATGATAGTTTTTTCAGGACATGACAGATGGTATCTGCAGACATGTTGGGAATCTCTGGGGGCAGTCAGCTTACCTGTTGTGCCACCCAGTGATTTCCTTAGTAAAAGTATAGTCTTAATATTTCCTCTGTAAAGTACCTCTTAATCTACAGAAACCCAAAAACTGCTGAGGAGACTATTAAAAAAAAAAGAAATGTGTTCCTATGTGTTTCTATAGTGTGAAAGAGCTCTCTCTTTCAAGACTTGGGAGGGGACAGTTGGCCACAGGGCAAGAACCAGGCTTTATGTTGATAACTTGTTTAACTTCAAGTATTAAGACATAAAGTATACATTATGACTTTACTTGTATGTGAAAGGGGCAATTTATAAATCCAAGTTCTGGATGTAATACAGATTAAACAAATTATGACTGCTGAAGAGCTTGCTTTTCTTAAAACAACCAAAAGAACACTATGGTGCAGTGCTCCAGTACCCAACTAACCAGAAACCTAGGCTGGAAATGTAGCGATTTTCCAACATAGATTGTTGCAGCCTCCATTGCATGGTTGATCTCAGAAGCTGTTAGTTATGCGGTAAGAGAGGTGAGAAAGCTTCTTTCTCACTGAGGCTTCAAATTCCCTCCCTTCGCCCTCCCGTTTCCTCTCTCGTCCCTGAAATAGCTCACCAACACTCATAAGACACATAGAGATCCTCAATATATTTGGAATTGCTGGGTTACTTTGCGGTGCAGTTTTCTGCTCCACCGTTGCATTTTCTAGCTGTATCAGCCTGGATCAAAGACCAGGAGCTTCTTAGTGGCAAAAGCATTAAGACCTACAGTATTGGATGTTACCTACATGCAGGCAGTTTTAGTAAGAGATCTAACTCTAACAAACTGTAAAATCTGAGAACAGCTGTGATGACCAAAGACTGAACTACCTCCAAATCCTATCTCTGACAGTGGTGACGTGTGCATACCTAGAAAAGACCATGAGGACAGGCCAAGTAAGTAGCGGTACTCCCTTATGCATTCTTCAGTCTTCAGAACTTTGTGGTTCAGACACATAAGTAGTATCTTTGCATTAATTGGCCCTTACTGGATTTTTCTTCCATTAATTTGTCTCACTGTTTTCAGCCCACTTAAATTTTCAGTATCCACTACATCTTAATGCAACGAGTGTGGTATTATAATTATGCGATGTATAAAGAATTTATTTTTGCTCATTCTGAATCACAATCTTTTTATAAAAGTCAACATTTTTATAAAAAAAAAATGATGCATCCACTTTAGTCATGTCTTTCGGACATGGAAAATGAACTTATTTGATTTCACTTCAAGTTGGTCTGTAACTTCAATCATCTTTGTTGTCCTTCTCTAACCTTTGGCATATCTCTTACCTAAGGTGAGCAACTGAGCGTAGTATGGGTTGTATGGATTGATTTTTGAGGATATGTGAATTCATATCACTTAGCTGCCAAACTGAAAAAGCTGTCTGACACAGAACTACTGTAAAAATTTAGGTAATATGCTCTTTCAAGATAGAGAACAAATCTTCTAGCGGTCTAATTGCTTGCAACATCAGTTCATTTAAAAACTCTTCATTTCGTGAGCTACTATGAGTATGTATGAGCTATTCTTTCACATAATTTTCTGGCAAATGTAGTGTTTAATGCATGAAAGAAGAGTGGTTTATTAGGAAATTATTTTAGCAGTAAACATTCCCTTACTTATTGCAAATAATTAGTGGTTATACTGCTACACTGACATGTGATTCAGCTCTGGTTAAACTGTCATCATCATCTATGGCTATGGCTTGAGCAAGCCTCAATGTTCATAGAAATGGTATTCGACTCATGAGAAAATTTTCTTTTAGTGAGATTTAAAAAATATTGGAGCACAAAATGTCTAGCTTCAATCCTGAAGAGTTATTTTCTTCTCTGCTTCAGCAGAAAACAGGTAGCCAAAGGAAATCTTTTAAAAGTACCTCAATTATGGATCCTTCAGGGCTCTAATTTCTACGGGTACTTAACACTCAAGTTCACTTGAAGTGATATCATTTCTTTCAGGTAAGCTGAAGGTAATGCTACTTTCACAGAAAGAGCATGAGGAGTCCTTTACCAAAGCTTGTGCAGTTGAGGAAATGATAGCAGTTCTTAAAAACAGCCCCGAGGCTCATACTATTATTTTAGCACATTGAACAGCTGTGTCTTGAGTCAATTTAATCAGCTAATTGTATGTCCTCTGGCTTGATCACGACCCAAATGCTTTTAATTAATTAGCCTGATTGTGTTCTTCAAAGCAGTGGAAAGGAGGCACATCTCAACTGAATTAATTGTTATTACCTGATGGGTCCCATTAGAAATACTCCTAAATTCAAGTAGGACAGGCAAACCAAGGAGCTCTTCTTTTTCACATGCACTTTGAAGCTGAGCACCCCACTGCAGGCACGGCCTGTTGGGGGACAGCTGCTCTCACCTTATTAGATCAGACTAGATACGCAACACTGGCCGCTTATAGTCACTGCCTTTTTCCCTTCCTTACATTTCTCAGCCTCCCAAAGCAACAACAGGAGGGAAATGGAAACTTTACACCTGTTGGGCTGTGCAATGGGTAAAGACACCTAGCTGGTGGGTCTGCAGTTCTCTTCTTGCAGGCAAGTGCAGAGCTCACAGATGGAGGAAACGTGAACATTTCATTACTGCCCTGTAAAAAAGTATCTTGTACAGCCTTTCATTTCATAAACAATAATGTCATGCTTCTGTAGCTCTAACTTTCTTCTAACTCTGGGAGAATTTTTCTTTCCACAAATAAGAAAAGCAATTGAATTTCAACCACTGATCTTTCCATCATTTTCAGACATACAGGAGTTCCACTGGGTTCAAATCAGCCTTTCTGGCCTCCTGATGAAGACTCACGATGGCAGCTCTACCTGGAATGGTGGCCAGAAGTACACCTCTTGGTTTTGCTTCTAGGTATATCCCGTGCTCTGTTTGCCAGAGCACAATTATGTCAAAGTTGTGCAAAAAGCATTAGTGAGGGTCTCTTTGACTCTGCCACGGCACTGAAGAAGCCTCTGCTTCTGTACCTGAACTGTATTCAAATATTCTGATGAAATTCTTGTTTAAAGTAGGAGGAAAATAATAACGTGGCATAGTAATTTCAGATGGAAATAGTTCATGATCTTGAACTGCATTAGGCAAACCTGATAATAAGTGGGTTATCTGGCCCTCCTTTTTGATCCTAATAACTGTTTTCTACAGTCAAACAATATTTCTCTTTTTTAAGGTAAAATTTAACATTTTGGCCTATGTTCACATTAAAAAGAAGGTAGGAACAAATAGAAGTGAATCCATAAATTCGGACATTGGTGCTGAGGCCATGACTTCTACTCCATCATCACTCTGATGGATCTACTTTGGTCTATTCTTCTAAGGCTCCACACATGGGTTGGAGCTAGGAGCAGTTTTTGATTCAGGCTCCCATATTCCCATTAGGGACTGGAGCTCTGCTGATGCCTGCCTGAGGTAGAGGCATTAATCTAGTTCATGTGAACCAAAGCTGCTTTGAGGACTGAACCAACGCACACCATAAGTGGGTGTGATCAGGAGCCCCAGAATGGCTCCACTGCTCTAGACCACAAACTGAATGTAGACTTGGCCTTTCTTTCCCTGCAGGTGTCTTCTCCATACTGTGCAGTGCTTCTAATCAGATGCTCTTTGCTTGTAGCCTCACCATTCCACACTTCACGTTTCCACATACACATCTCTAATATGGTTCAAATAGGAGTGTTAGGGTCAAGAGTATCATTTCTGCAAACAGACCGGTTCATGCTCATCAGCGTTCCTCTACACAGGTTAAAAAAGAGTTGAAAACGCAACCTCAAATTATAACAAAGTGGAAAACGAGAGGAATGGTTCATTTAACACGCAGCGATGAAAGCAATGACTCAGCTGAGAGGCAACAGCGAGAGTTTGTCCACACTTCTCCAGCGTCGGAACAAACTGGTATTTGCTCTCTTTAACTATGGCAGTACTGCCTTTTCCTATCCCCATCTTTAGTCCATATTTCTGGCTTAATTCTCAGCTGGGGCACTCTTTTTTTTTTTTTTTTTTCTTTTTTTTTTTTTTTTTTTTTTTTTTTTCCACCTTCGTTTCAGTAGTCTCCAGTTAGCTTATGAAAAAGAGCCACCTACACTGAGTTGTTCATTGTTGCCCACTCCCTGTACCAGCAGGATGGAGGTGAGTAGGGGGTGGGTGATTCAGTGTTAATTAGACCTTTTCCACTCTGCAGGTTTCCTGAATGCTGCAGTTATGAGTGACACTCTCAAATAGAAGCCCAGACTGGCGCTGCGGTTACAAAATACTCACAGAATAGCAATCCTTTAACCCTGCGGTTTTGCTTTTCTCTTCTGAGAAGATCCCCGTGATGAAATGGTCTCTTGGGGTAGCAGTACTTCTCCAACAGAGCTCCCCCATGCTGGGAATGCCTGTTCTGGGTTGTCAATGTACTATCCTCCTTCCCTGACCCCCTCAACAATGATTCCTGGTTTCTGCTTTTTCTTCCTTTCTTCCCAGCAGTCAGTCCTAGAATAAGGATAAATAAGGTATGGTGTTCCTCATTCATGGCTTTTGTGGGTTAAACATGCCTAAAGGTTTAATCATTTTTAGTTTGCTTTGATCTTCTCTGTCAGTGATAAAAGTACTTCATTAGAGGAATGAGAGAGGGAAGGAGAGATAGTGTGGTGGGTTGACCTTGGCTGGCCACCAGTTGTCCACCAAGCCTCTCTATCTCTCCCCCACTCCCCATCATGACAAGGGGAGAAAATAATATGAAAAACATAGGTCAAGATAAAGGCAGTTAAAGGAAAAATAAAGCAAAGGCCACATGCAGAAGCAAAGCAAGAAAAAATGTTCATTTTCTACTACTTATCAGCAGACAATGCTCAACTGCTTCCTGGGAAGCAGGACCTCAGTGCACATAGTGATTGATTCAGAAGACAAACACCTCAGTAACGAATGCCTTCCCCCTTCCACCTTAGCTGTTATTGCTGAGCACAAATACAAAGCACAGGACTGTAGGGGCAGCTATAGGGAAAGATGACTCCATCCCAGCTGGACCCAGTACAGGTGGCACAACAGTGAGCTTGCCTCTATCTGTCCGCCAATCACGGACAGGCTGGCTCAGTTAAACTCCCAGTTCCTGCCAGCTGCCCCTGCCTGCTCACCATAGCAGAGACACCTAGAAGCCAGCTTCATCCAAGGGGTCTCCAAATGGGACCTTTTGAGACAGTAGACTCAAAATTGTTCAGTGTCCCATGCAGCTTTGTGCCATGTCCTTTGGAAATGAAGAGGTCCTCTGATTTCTGAAGCCATCCCTAACACCTGATATGAGGGTCTGTACTCCCAGATCTCTCCTTGCTGATGAGGTTGGTGCCCATGGTGACACATGGCAGGAGAGTGAGCAAGAAATGCAAATGGCAGAAATGTCCCCTTACACTCTCCTGTATTGCAAGCACTACAAATCTGCCTTCCACTTAGCAAATACACCTCCTGAGCTTTGAAATTAATCCAGTTGAGCCTTTACTGGGTGAAACTACTGAAATTCTTTTGCAAGTCGTTCCCTTTTAGTCATCATAGCAAGATTACTTTAAATGATAATTGTTTCCACGAGTTTGAATATATATATTTTTAAAAGGCACAAGAAAGAACTCTCTTACTGTTCCCAGACTGCATCACAATTTCACTTTATTGCTATTTAACTTTCAAATAAATCTTTCTGGAAGTCAGAATAGTCTTGGTGTTGCAGAAACAGATCCCAGCTGAAGGCATCATAATCACAAATGATTTTTCATGTAAGCAGGATATATATCATCTCAATGGATCTCCAGTTTCAACTTGAAAAGAAAAATAAATAGTTTGATCCCACACTGTGTTCAAAGAAGAAGGATGTGTGAGCAGGCTGTGGCAAAGACATTAAAGAGGAATGCTATCATTCTGAGACTTGTCAGCTCATCTTTCACTTATGCGTGGTGTCATTTATCACCCAGTTTTCATAAGAAGATTCTATGTACTAATCTGTCCTAAAGCAATATTTCATGTTTCCTGCCACTTAGTAAACGCTGAAAATAAACTCTGAGTTAAAAAAAATATTAAAATCATATTAGAATATTTCAAGGGGGAAAAAAACAATAATTGGATAAATACAACTGAAAATTAAGCACAGGTACTAATGGACACAAATCTCCAGCTTTTATTTTGATAAATATAAAGGCAGAATTTGATAAAAATTCTAATGTATTTCTAAGGTACACTTAGAACCAAGGTTACTCCATAGTACGGTACTGAGATAACTGTGGTCATGGCAAACACCTGCACATGCAAGAATTATGCTGATAGTATTCAGGAGGTGATGGTTTGTGATGAGGCTCCTCAGAAGTGGTCACCGAAACAAGCTGCCTTCCGGACAGGAGCAGAGCAGTGCAGGCAGCAGAACCCCATATTAATCATGCACTCCCCAAAACTGACACTTCTTATTGTCCCATTTCACCACTATAATCCTGACCCTGTGGTCCTGTTCCTGGTTAATTCTGTCTCTTCTTGTTTGCTTTTTTCCCCTTTGTGTCCTTCATGCCTTCCCTGTGACCTCCCTTCCTTCTCTCTGAAAAAGATCTATTGCCATTCTCTTGTTCTTTGCCCATTCTCATGGATTTCTGCTTGATCACTTTTTCTCTCTCTCTGTGCTTTGCCTCACATAAAAATAAGAGGGTTCACAGAGAGCACTAATATTAAGAATATCAAGTCATGAGCTAGCTTGTTCTTTAGTTAAGTAATTTTAATCCCAAGGGAGCTAAGAATATAGCCAGAGAACAATCCAAAAGTCCATAAGGCAGGGATGGGCAACTAGCTGTCACAAGCAGTGATGAGCAATTTCTGCATCAGGACATACATGGACCCGTCAGTTATTAAGGGTATTTTGTGGTGACCTAATCTGGGAGATTCATAAAATATCTAAAGAAGTCCCAGATGAACCGCAAGAATAATGACATCAGTGATGGTCAGTTAAATCTCTGATTTAGTTAAAGCTTATTCTCACAGAGGAAGAAAATAACAATTAAGACATGATAGAAATAGATACATTTTCACTGTGACAGGAAGGCATCTGCATCGCCTTCAGACTACTTCAGAAATGTCAAACCTCACCCTGGGAAATTGCAGTGGAGCCTGGGCAAAGAAGTGCACCTGGGCTACGGTATGAGTGTATCAGCCTCATCATTTACTTCATACTGTATTTCTCCTCATTTCTTGTACTGACACAGCAATGGTGAACCTGTGCAGTATGTGATGCTGCTACCAGCGGCCCCGAGCCAGCACTGAGGACAAGACAAATATTGGAGGAGGGGCCATGGGAGCAGCCCATGCTAACTGCATATCCAGCCTCATTAAAAATTGTGCTGGGGAACATGCCAAAATACTCTCACCAGATAGGATTAGGAAGACCCAGACTAGTTATTGCTTGCAACGAAAGGCCCACATGCCTTTTCATTGCAACATTTGGCTGAAATGATATCTATATTAGCATAGGATGATCATGTGATTCAAGAGATAAGGTATTTACTTGTGTGTCAAGACACTCATTCAGCCTCAGAGCTGTAAAGAGCAGCAGGGACAGGGAGGCCTAAGAAAGAGCTGGAAGTACTATTATGAGGGTTGCTATTATTTCTTTTAATAATATGTTTCAGGGCATATCTATATTAGTGTTTTAATTCAAAACAGGAGTGCAATTTGAAGCAGATCTCCCCATCATTTCTGCTTTGTCGTTGGTTTGCAATATGGGGCGCACCTTGGAGCATGTGAACTAAATTAAGTTCAAATGAAATTAAATCAAAGGTTGTCATTCAGGAAGGATATCTAATATGCCTTAAGCACTAGTGGCTATTTGGGAAGCAAAGTAGAGCTACTCATAAGTAAAACCACCAAAAATTGTATAGTGTGGATGTCAGGTCCTCACTGGCACCAGCTATTTCACTCCACAGACCTGAAGATCTGACTTCTCTGAACTGCTTGCTAACAAAGGCATAGCCTCAGTCACCCACTGAAATCCTACAGGGGAAGCAAAATCTGCTATTTTTACACCCTGTGTGGGAGGCCAGTTCCAGAAGTTATTCTTTAAGAACACAGATACGTGAAGGTAAAATCCACTTGTCACCAATGAATCATGACAGCTACTTCAAAGTCAGAAGTGTAAGAACTGCTATTCTGCCGTTGAAATATAGGGCTGTCTCTGTAGCCATAAGTAAAATATTCCTGGGACCTTCTGGCATTTAGGCCAACTGGCATAAAACTACAAAAATCTTTTCCCCCTTTCAGGCAAGGTGGACACATCACAACCGCTTTTTTGGGAATGTCTTGTCCTTTTTCCCAAACCATGCCTGGGAATTGTTTGGGGATTGTTAAGTAGCTCAGGACAAAAGCACAACAGAAATTGCTCTTAAAATTTATAAATTATCTGGGGTTTGATAATTGCTTTACTAGATACTACTTTACTTTGATTTTATTTATTGAGTGTGTGTTCATTTCACTAGAATAAACATAGATGACAAGATCTAGAGATCAACATGGACCTAAATCTGTAGAGAACAAGAAGTGCAACATCTGGACATGCAATACTTTGAGTTTATGACTTTATCATAAGTTGATTGTGTGAGACAAGGTGTTCCTCTTAGACACCAGTACCTGTGTCAGAAACTTGGCTTTCAGTACTAAAAATGATTTCAAGATTCATAGGTGTTGGAAAAGGCCCAAAAAATTGAGTATGTCTGAAGGATACTAGAGAGCAGGAAAAAAAGAAAATTAAGTTTGCTTTTACAGTTCTCCTGATCTTGAGGAAATTAACTCACTGCTTAAAAGCATTTGATGTTAACAGTACTCTTATTTGGAATCAAATGTAACTGAATGAGTGGGGAAAAAAGTACTCTTAATATTAATCATTTAATATTTCAAAGCTGTTTATTCCAAACTAAAATTTCACAAAATCATAGAATTTCCTAGATTGGAAATGACCTTTAAGGTCATCTAGTCCAATAGTTAACCTCACACTGACAAGATCTTGACTAAACCATATTCCCTAAACACTATGTCTACAGAATGACAAATTTCAAATATTCCTGGAAGTCCTGTAATGTGAAAGGATGGTCATTAAGTCAGATGTGGAGGACTTGGCAAGTCTCAACTGAGTTCATCTTCAGGAATGAGAAAAGCAAGGGCATGTGCCCAGTAACACTGGTATCAATTCTCACCAATGCTTCCTTCTGCTTATGAATCATCCTTCCAGCTGTAGTCAGAAAAGAGAACATGTTTATTCAACCCTCTGTCATAACCATTTATTTTGTCCTATTAATCTGAGACTGAGTAGTTCAGAGTTGAATTAAGGTCATTACAACGCAGCATAACAACACTCTTGTGATTTACTCATTGACAACAGATTTCCTCACCTAGGAAAGAGCATCATTTCAGCAACCCTGATATAAATCTGACACAGCTTACCATTAGATTTGAGGGACTGTTCTTGCAGTACCTTTCCAGTGCAGTGGGACAGACTCCAGAGAAGGATGATATGATTTGCTGCCCACAGAAATCTTACCATCATTAAGATGCTGAGAGCTGGATTCATATTCCCTGTTGCAACTGATCAAGCAGCAATTAAAGATTTCTTACAAGTCCCAAACTGCTGTCTGACTGTGATTTTCTGACTGTGATTTAGACAGTACAAAGTCAGGCCAGTCTCCTGCAAGGAAAGAACCCATCAGCCCAGCCAGTGCCTTCATACTATCCCTTTTCCAGGCCCTTTCACTCTCCACTTAATTGCTGTGACAAATCACAACATAGTACTCACCTGAGGACCACAGTATGAAAACTGATCCCTTAGGCAGCTGTCCTTATTGTGAGTGTAGAATAGATGGCCTCCGAGACAAATATTTGCAGTTTTATATGTGAAATATTAAGGCAACAATTGGAAAAATGCTAATACCTAATGTTTGTGTTGCATAAACAATTGTGAATTTGTTGCTGGTTTTGTTCAACGAATTAGCTGTTAATTAAGATTACTAGATTAGAAAAAGCCTCCCTTCCCCTGACTGATAGTCCTATTTCAATTTGTTCAAAGTCTTTGTTCAAAAGGAGAGTGAATGAAGAATCAAAACCAGAACTGCAAACAGACTCTGAGATTTATAAAAAATGACATTTTATCATAAGTGATAAAGTCAACCTACAAAGCAAGGATAAATGTTAAATGATAGTATTATGCATTTTGTTATCTGGGCAATTACTTTTACCTGTGTCAGTTTTGTTTGGGTCTACGCAAGTTCTAACTACCTCCTTGAGACCAAGAAGATATTTCTTCTGCTCATAAGCACCACTTTTCATATGAGTTATCATGCAATCATACTTTCATCTATTTCATCTAATGTATTTAGTTACATCTCTCTCAATAACATCAGGGATCTTTTGCTTATTGGTGCATTATATTGCTGTTAAACTATACACATTGGTTGCTGTGAGTTTTTTCTTTCAACTCTGCATTTTAATCAGCCTTCCACATATGTAATATCGGTTCTTCAGCTCATATAAAAAAAATTCCTAAGATACATTTGTTTTTCACAGTCTGTCAATCTCAGACCCAAAATTTCCACTTCAACCTTACAAATATTCAAGTGATGTATGACTCTGGGGGTGTGTAAGTATACGTATGCATATGTATATAAAAATATATAAAACATTTCAAAATTCATAATCTGTAACAGTTTGGATTTATTCCCTAGTCTAATTTCCTGTGTCCAAGCAAATGTAATTCTAGGCTTTGCCCATAGTAAGGCTAAAGTCTAAATGTTTTTCTTTTCATCCACCTGGCTTCATTGCTACATTTTAAAAATTATGAAATAGGAAGTGAGAGAATATTAAATAATAAGGCCAAGTTAACTTTTAATGTTAATTTTCTTGCATTTCACAAAGTCAGGAATATATATTTAAAAGTAATATCGCTTCTGAACATGAGCCAGCAGTGTGCCTGGGTGGCACGGAAGGCCAGTGGCATCCTGGCTTGTATCAGGAATAGTGTGGCCAGCAGGAGTAGGGATGTCATTCTCCCCCTGTACTAAGCACTGATGAGGCCTCACCTCGAGTACTGTCTGCAGATCTGGGCCCCTCACTTCAAGAAAGATATTGAGATGCTGGAGCGGGTCCAGAGTAGAGCGACGAGGTTGGTGAAGGGACTGGAGGGAAAGTCTTATGAGGAGAGGCTGAGGGAGCTGGGGTTGGTTAGCCTGGGGAAGAGGAGATTCAGGGGGGACCTTATCACTCTCTACAACTACCTGAAGGGAGGTTGTAGTCAGGTGAGGGTCGGGCTCTTCTCCCAGGCAACTAGTGACAGGACGAGAGGGCATGGCCTGAAGCTGCGCCAGGGGAGCAGGATATTAGGAAGCACTTCCTCACAGAAAGGGTCATTAGGTGCTGGAATGGACTGCCCAGGGCGGTGGTGGAGTCGCCATCCCTGGAAGTGTTTAAGGAAAGATTGGACATGACACTTAGTGACATGGTCTAGCTAGGTGTTGTCGTGTTGGGTCATATGCTGGACTTGATCTCAAAGGTCTATTCCATCCTCAATAATTCTGTGATTCTGTGATTCAGTGTTGGATAGAACAAACAGTTCTTTTAATGACTCACTTTAATTTCTCATAGACATCAAAACTGCCAAGGGGAGAAGGAAGGGTTAGATTAATCCAGTATCAGCATTCATCTGCTCTGAAGAGCATCAGAGCTGAGCTAGTGTTTATGTATGCCCTAAGGACTTTAAAGAGCTGGTTTGCTTCAGCTGATTATCCCACGGAGGATGCCGATGGCAGATGTGTACCGGGTTCACAGGAGAATTTGGGAAGTGAGTTTATGAAGACTCTGGGTTTGCTTATTGTGTTCCTTTTTCCTTTCCTGTGACATAACTGTCTCTTAAACAATGTAGCAAACTGTATTATGAGCTTGTAATGTCCCATGTGCATACATTATCTTCTGGTAACCTCCTTTCGTAGTCTTTGGGGTAAGGACCAGGTTTTATGCCTGCATTAGCATAGGACTCTGCACTGAGGAGTATTATATGTGACCATGTACCATATGCATTCCAGGAGCCTGCCTGGTCCGAGGTTTTGCGGTGGATTTGCCTTCCCATACCATGGTCACAGTCTGTATTTGTATTACTTGGAAAGTCCAAAATTTTTATTCTGTTTATTTGATTGCTCGATTGATGCATTCAGTCCCACTCCACCAGGCTCCTTTTAGTTCTTTCCATTGTGTAAAACCTTTTTTCATAATTTGCATTGTAAACCGCGGTTTATCACCCCTTCTTTCTCAGCATCCTTGCATTAATTTGCAAAATACATTTCAGTTTGTCTCTAAGTTTACTTGATTTACTAGCTGAAGAGTTGTTCCTAATGCCAACATTTCCTTGACTCAAGTGCTTTTCAAATTTTAGTATTTCTCATCTCTATGCCGACTGCATTATTACCTGTCAGTGTTGTTTTATCCCAAGAATCTTCTTATTTACCAAAAGCACATGTAGAGATTTCCCAGCCTCCTCTTACACTTGCTCTGCTTTCACCTTTTGTCATGTACAGCCCAGATAAGATACTCAAGACTCAGAGCCCTATTCCTATAAACATCTCACAGGTTAAAAAACTTAGACGGTTCTTCATAACATGTTAACCTTAACAACATCCCATTAAGCCTCTGTTTTCCATGCTGACTGGAAGCTTTTCACAGAATACTAGTGCATCTCTTGTCATAGAAGCTGTAACTCTTAAATACATTTTTAGTTTTAAGGGCACAAATTGCCCCATCCACTTCAAGAGAGCATTGATTCAGCTATAATAGCACTTCACTGCTTTTATATATGGATAGGTGATTCCTTACAACAACTCTTTGTTTATTGTCATCTAGCACCTCTGAATTAACACTGTGAAAGCGCCTACTGCTGTCTTAAATGGTGCAGAAGACATGATTTTCAAATTAGAAATAGGTTTTACTTGCTAGGTTTTGATCACCAGATTCTATTTACTGAGAATGGATCTAGAATAAGTTTACCTGGATTTACATCATTCACACCATCAAAAGGAATACCCTCTTAAATTATCTTTCAAGCATGGCAAAAATTTTAATATGTCATTTTAATCATAAATAGACAAGGACAATTATTACACACTCCATAATTTTCTACCTGTTTTAATGACTATTTAGTCTTCCTTAAGCCACTCCAAATAGGAGTTTGTCAAGCTAAGAAACAATGGCTTTTGTGACTGAAAATCATAATGATGAAAGGTTGAATAATACAGACTTTGTTGTATGATCAGTTATAAAATATGACACGCTATCTTTAGACACAGCAATGAAAAGGGAAGTATGAGTGGGGCTAAAGGTGTCTTCCAACCCCAATTAGTCTATAACCCAATGCAGACAAAGTAGTCTGTTTTCTCATGCTCCTAGCACAGGTGCTATTCTGAGGAGTCTCTTCTGCTTCTAGCTCTGCCAACTGTGTTTGCTAGATACTGTAAGGAATATACTCACTCCCTCTGTAATGTAGGGTAGTACGTGTGTTTCTTTCTCACTGTGTCCATTAGAGGCAGGAAATGTGATGTCTTCCATGGTGAGTTTTATCTCACTTAACTTTAGATGTGTGCAGCTTCTTTAGCTTACTTGACCTGAGCTTGCTGCCTAACCTTCCTTTGCAATCAATGGAGAGAAGCAGTCATTTCTAAGGTATGAGTCATCTCATCCTAATACAGACATCTAAAGTAGGTCAGACAAATTTCATCCTGTTGCCTTTCTCTCTACTGCCTAGAGGCAGGCAATTTTTCATCCATTGATCTGGAGAACCCCATCCATCTCATTCTTGCTGAAGAAATTTTGAACAAAGAAATTTTGGACTAAAAAGTGCCTCGTCTTAAATGGAGAAAGGCAGTCACTGACTGCATTTTAGGTGAAAAACAAATTTTATTGACAGCTTGGCATTGGGTACATTTTGAATTCCTAGCACTTGCATGCCTTATCTATCTTGTGCAGTGTTTGCAAATCATCGTGTTGCAGAGATGGGCAAGATTGGTTAGACCTTACACCCCTGGAGCCTTCAACATGTCTCAGAAGCACTATGCCACTGTGGCTGGAAAAGTTAGGAACCAGTACACATCTTTGCCAAAGTGTACTCGCTTTTCTTCCATGTCATGCTGAAAAAGCCCAGCCAATACTATGTTCATCTCCTTAAGAAATTATTCTTTTTGGAGTCTGTTAACTAGCCTGATTTCACTAAGTTTCATGGAGGTGGTAGCTCTTTGATATGAGTACAGTGCTGGCACTGTTTTATCTCCCTCACACCTATATGTGTGTTTCGAGATGTGATCAGATACAATTTGTTGTATGATTGAGATTTCATTACCTCTCAATTAAATGGACTTGCAAAGCACTTTGATGCTATATTAGCAAATGAACTCTTTCTAAAACTGAGAAATTATTCTGAAACTTGTTTATAGACAATAGATTTCTGATTTTCTTTTTCTGAGAACCACCTCCCTTTCCTGACAAAAAACAGTACAAAGTCCTCAAAAGTTAAATTATTTTTTATTCCAGATTTGTAATGCATATGTCTGCATACAGTGTGGCTGTATCAGAAATAATGTGGTCAACAATCATGAGGACAGTAATTGTTCCCCAGTACTTGATACTAGTGAGGCCGCATCTTGAATACTCTGTTCAGTTTTAGGCCTCTCACTACAAGAAGGACATTGAGGTGCTGGACCACGTCCAGAGAAGGGCAACAAAGCTGGTGGGGGGTCTAGAGCACAAGTCTTATGAGGAGCAGCTGAAGGAGCTGGGGCTGTTTAGCCTGGAGAAAAGGAGGCTGAGGGGAGATCTTATAGTTCTCTACAGCCAACTGCAAGGAGGTTGTAGCAAGGTAGCAGTCAGTCTATTCTCCCAAGTAACAAGCAATAGGACAAGAAGAAACAGCTGCAAGTTGTGCCAAGGGATTTTTAGGTTGGATTTTAGGAAAAATATCTTCACAGAAAGAGTTGTTTAGCCCTGATGCCCAGGCAGTTGAAGTCCCGATCCCTGGAGGTGTTTAAAAGACGTGTAGATATAATGCTTAGGGACACAGTTTAGCGGTGACCTTGGCAGTGCTGGATTAACAGTTGTATTTGATCTCTTCCAATCAAAATAATTCCATGATTCTGTGTCTAACCTGGAAGAGCATGCTCAAATTAACTTTCCCCTCAGCTCCTGCTCCTTCAAATTTTTCAAGCCAAAGAAGTATTCAGCTATTTGTTTTGTTACTTTGATGAAATAAAAAAATGGATGTGAAGATTTACATCTACCTGGTCAGTTTTTTAGTGCTTTGGTATATATGGATTTCTCAGAAGAGAAGCAAGACAAGAGCACAAAGCAGCTCAGTGAGCATCAATGCTGCAGTGAGTTAATTGGGGCTATAAATGAACTGTACTGCTTTTTTCTGGATTATTTATTTTGGTGATTCTGTTTCAAAAGGTAGGTCAGAAACCGGAGTAATTCAAGAATGGGTCATTAAAATCACTGTGGTGAGATTTCTAGTTGAGGACAAACTGGAGACTGAGCTGCTTGTTTTTGAAGAAGTGGTAGAGGAGTACTGCTCTGGAGCTATACAAAGCTACCCATAGTGGGGTAGATTGAGAAGAATAATATTGAGGGTGCAGTGCCAAATGCTCAAAATTTAGGAGGCGCAAGCTGAATCCACCTGCTTGAGTGTTTCCAGCATGCCTGTGGGCCTGCCTGACAACGCAGGCATATCCATTCATAGGTTGGAGACCGTCCTTGTGGCATCCCAGTCCCTGCAGCTGTGAGCTCCCAACACCCATCATATATTTCCACAGCTACCCACTGTGGCTCTGTAGCCCTCCCTGAACTGTCTGGGACTGTTCCAGGCCTGCTTTAGGTTGTTAACTACTATAAAAGGAACTTGGGGTTGCCTCCTTTGTTCGACTGCTTTTTCAGCACCAGTCCCAGTCTAGGCATAACACTGGTAATTACATGATACCTTTTTTTTTTTTTTTTTTTTTGCTAGGTACCTTAGGGGTTTTTTTTAGCACAGGTTTAGCAGCTCTTTATTTTTGTGTTTTGTTCTCCTTCCTCGCTGTTTTGGCTCCAAGTCTTACCTCCCGCAGGCGCTGAAACCACATAGTGAAGGCAGAATGATTCATTTCCTCGCATGATGCCTATTGATGCTAGATGTGTTAATGACTTGTATTTTTGTTACATACCCAGCAACTGAGTAGGGATACATTTGGGACAGAGGGAGCTGAGACACAGCTATTAAAGTAAAACAATATGCATTAATTTTGAGTGCCTAATTAGAGATACTTTGGACTTTATTTTTCAGAGCATTATATTGCATATTCTGACCCAAGAAGAAGATCTGAGTGTTCAGTGCTTTGATAGACCTGATCCCAGGGTCTCAAATCATATGTCACAGAAAATGAGGAACATACCATTTTTTACTATGTATGAAAAGCTCACCATATACCTTGCCTGGTCTTGCACAGGAGTGTGGTGGCTGAAGCAATGATCGTAGCTGTTCCTCCACAGCAGCACTTAACCATCCTTTTTCCTCCAAGAGGCTCCTGCATCTCCTTCCACTGTCTTTAATAAATGGTGCAGAGGTCTTACAAGGAGCCATCTCCTCCTCTACTGCATGTCCAATATCTATCTCTTAAGAAGTTTAATTCTGTGTTTTGACTGAAGAGGTGGCATTTGGCAAAAAGGTTAAGTGATTGCGTAATCGAAGACTTCAAAATAGAGTGCCCAAGAAAGATGTTATCACTCCGCACTGACAAACTCAGATCTAATATTTCTTAGCTCTGAAGTGCTTAACTTCCTATTTTTCATTTCATTTGTTCACGTGGTATTGTTTCCGTCATGGTGAGGTGCTGTGATTTGATTACTTGCAGGCAACTCTACTGCAGATCCTGGACCGACTCTTGCCCTGCATGTGTCACCATGGCTGGTCTGGAACACCCTGGCCATCAACCCTCATCTGCCAGTTGGAAGTACGAGGTAGGTGGAGCTGAGATCCTTGGCCCTCTCCCATGCTGTGGTGGAGTCTGATTATTCCCAATACCCAGTCGACTCACTCAGTTAGTTCCAGTTCCGCCCTAACCTGACTTTCTCCTTTCTCCCCTTCTCGTCTCAGTGTCCCCATGCTGATGTTTCCCATCAAGGCCTCTGCCCAGATTGAACTGGGAGCCATGGGTGAGTGAATGCTTCCATTGCTCCATAGGGAAAGAGACCCAGAGACCTGGACACCTGGCTGCATTGAGCAGCCATCAGAGGGTGAATGATCAGAGAGGAACTCATTAAGCTCCCAGACCTTGATTGAATATCTGAGAGAGTGGAAATTGCTCAGACAGAGGTCATAACTAGATGTGCACAGGTTTCTCCACCATGGCAATATGTACCTTTCAGATGGAAAACCCACAAGTCCCAAGACCCTGAGCCAGAGGACGTGGGTTTTATCTCTCTCTTAAAATGAGACCATGGGTTTTTTCTTAACACCAAAAACCAGCTGCTTTTTTTTTGTTCCCTCCCAATTGTTTTCTTTGTTCTCCGAAGTAGCTCATCTGCTTTGCCTGAAATCCTAAAAAAAATCCAACACCAAATAAAAATATCAGCTCAAAGCATGTAGCACTGACAGTTTCAGCCTGGAGCATTCACGTCTGACAGAGTTAGAAGCAACTGAAAACAGGGTATCATAATAGGAAATACCACACTTAATAATAGGAAGTTGTACCACCTCTGCCCATTGTAATGAACAATCCAGAGAAGGTAATTCAAATGACTCTCATTCACCCTTTCTCAGAAGATGTGAACAAGGCGACATTAAAGGAAATGAAAACACTAAAGGGAACTACTTCTCCCATAGCATGCAGCACGTGAAAATTCACTGCCATGGGATAATGCAGAGAACAAGTATTTAGCAATTCACAGAAGAGTTAGTTCCACATAATGAGAACATTTGTGATTGCATTTGATAGGACACATTTATAGAATTTATTTTTCTTCATGCTTGAGGACATATGGCAAGGGATAACTGTCTGAAGAAGAACATTCCTTTACAGACTATCTGGCCACTGTCAGTTTCAGATCCTCCAAAGCATTAAGAATTACTTTTGAATATATTTTAACTATGAATGATTCAGACCCACCTGTCCATTTATGCAGACCTGAACAGTCCCTTTGTCAGATCTAGAAAGGCAGTTCCAAGGACAGTGATGAGAAATATTATTCTTTTACTTGTATCATTTCCGCCAATTTTGACAATCCTTTTGTCTCTGTCAGACTCCAATGTGTGGATGCTGGGATTTTTTCAATTTACAAGCATTTTAAAGGGAGATGAGTTAATCTGTTTAAACGATGAAACATTTCTATGTTTGTGACTTTGAATCCTCTCATATATGAAATAACTACAGCTTTAACATCAACACCCAGTGTTTCCAGAATAAATTGAAAGTACAGCTATTTATTTTCAAAATATAACCTCTTTTCTTAACCAGTATCTCACCAATGGCTTTAAATTGTAGCGTATGTCCTGTTTAGCAAACATTTTATAATATAACACATTTCAACAGAAGAAAAGTCAAAACCACCTTTCACAGCAAAGGTCTGAAGGCAGCATACGCTATAACTTCCAGCTTGCCAACAGATATTTGTTGTCACTAGTATAAAATACTGCTGAATGTTGTCTTCAGTGCTACAAATGACTAGTAATGAAACAAACACTATTATCCTAGTTAGAAGCCGCTCACCTTGCCTAGTCTGATATGACAAAAATGTATGGGCATTTTATTTAGAATTTATGCTTTAGCTACATGGTTCATTGTATTTGTGCAATAACAGACCTTGTATAAACAGAATACATTTCTTTTGAACCACAACAGCTTATCACACACTAGCTGGTAGTTCAAGATAAAATCACTTACCTTTATCAAATTGTGCCATATACAATTGTGCACATAATCTTCTTTATCTGGTAAACCTCTAGCTGCAGCTAACAATGGCTACTGGTTCTTATTTTTAAAAAAAAGCAGCTGTTGCTATGTGGGTTGGTTTAAATTGGTCTTGATTCAGCAGCTGCAGCTGGGCTGAAAGTAATCTGAATAATGGGTTTCTTTCATTAGAATATCTCAGTGTTCTGGTGGGCTTCAAAATGCCTACTTGTGTACAAACCAGGTTGGATATAAATCATGTAACTAGTACCAAAACATCACTTTATTGTGATTCAGACTTTAAAAAAGGAAAGCAAGCAAACAAATAACCAAAGAAAACCCCACTAAACCACAAACAACTGAGAGCAGAAATAACTTTGCATATCTGGGATTTTTATGTAGTTTCAGATTTATCAGGCTTTTTATGCCTGATATTGATCAAAACTTGATAGAATCACAACTGTTCACGTCTCTGTCATAGCCTCTATTTCTCTACCTTCCAGGGCAGAGAGCTACATAATCTAGTGGAAAAGCTCTCCTTCACTGGGCCAGAGGTTGCATGCTACTCCTGATTTTGACAGGACACGCAGACAGGCTATAGCAAGCAAAACCAGTGAATGCTGTGTCTGTGTTATTGCTACAGCCCAGCCACCTAAGCACCTGGAAATGAAGTTGGTGAGAGCATTGAAACTATAAAAGAATCTTCAGAACCCCACAAACTAATAATTTAAAGGCACTCAAAGGAAAAATAAGCTTTTTCATTTAATAGGATCATTACAGCTTATCAGATTTTTTCGTGATAGAATCTACCAGTTTTGTTCCCAAAAAAACGAACAACTTGCCTTATCCAGGTCTTCCTGTGGGATTTTTGGTTTTGGTTTGGCTTGTTTTTTTTTCTGTCCCGAATAGTCAGCATGGTAATTCAATTCTCTGAAGCAAAGCTGAGTAAGTGCATCAAGAAAGCTGAAACTACAAAAAGCTTCTGCAGGGCTATGTAAGCACCAGCAGTGTGAGTATCACTCCACTGCTGAGAGAAAAAAAGCCAGAGGGAAGCAGCTGGAAAGGACGATAAACTGGGAGAGGACTGGGACAATCTGGTATTTTGCTCCTTCTTGTTACCCGGTCTCTCCCTCATGCCTGAATTATTTGGTATTTTCTTTAATTGTTGATAAAGTTGATTGAATTTTTAAAAAATGTTAATTTTACTGACATTTAATTTCTCATTCTAAGTAGGTGATCTAAAATATCTGGAGCAAAAAAGATACAGTGCAAATACCACCCAAAAGAAGAATAAGTTCTTTCCAAGATACTGACCAGGACTTCATGTGACTGAACAGGACATTGCATATGTATGATAAGTATCTCTGGCTACTGCTAGACTTCTATGCCTGTAAGTATGGATACATATATATTTGTGTATATACATCTATTTGGATCTATATATGCATGAGTATATAAATCTCTATACACATAAGATGTGTGAAATCACTGGAAAAGCCAGATGTTTAATTTTATAAGTGAGAGGCAGTCTGCTGTGAAAATCTTAATTTTCGTTCTGACCTATCATGAACAGCAGTCAAGGATAATTATTTGATGCTAAAGTGAAGCCAGCGGGAAAATAGAAGTGAGAATTTTCCTCTTCAGTTGCAAAAACATGAAGAATGATGGATGTATCTCCATTTTTCCTGAAGTCCCATCTTCTGGCTGAAAAGATTCTCACCTCTGATCATTTAGCTCTGCTACTATGAAGTAATGTGTTGCCCTTTCAACTAAGGCAGTCCACATGTTTGTGAGGCTGCAATGTGAATTACACAAGGGAAATAATCTTGGCTAAAAATAATACACAGTAAGAGTATTTTTTTGCAAGAATATTATTAACCCAAATTATTCCAGCATTCTGGTTTGTACAGAAATGAGGAGTTGAAGGGAGCAGTAAGGTTCGTTTTGACAGCAGGAATGAGCAAGCGTGGAAGGGACCACTGAGGCCAGACTCATCCCATTCATGGACAGATAGAATTAAGATATATAGAACTGAACCAAATAGATTGAAATTACTTTGAAAGCTCTGAGAGCATCTGGGAAGCTGCCTTGTCTTGGGAGAGGGATCTGGCTGTGCTGTAAAATACTTCTGGTCTGCAGGGTGGCTTCTGAACTGCAAGCAGTGAAACCTGAAGGCAAGGAGTTGGAGGACAGTTGTTGATGTCACACAGCTTTACTGTGCTCCTGTGAGCTGTTCCAGCTGCTTGCCCATGAGTGTGATTTAACTTTGCTTGTTTGCTGTTCAGAAGTGAACTTCAGGTCACATTTCCTTAATTTTTCTCAGTGGATTTCTGCAGCAAAAGATGTACATGGGCTTCTATGGTCCTCCTGCCTACCCATCATGTGAAGCAGCACAAGCGGTGGCTGTGCATAGCTGAGGGAGGGAGGGAGGTGGCAAAGCCACCCGGGGAGTGGGTGACAGGCACGTTGTCCCTGATGAGGATGGCAGTCCTGTGCCCTTTCTCATCACCAGCCACTTGCCTTTCAGCTACTCAGAGTTGCTCCACAGAATCACAGAATCACAGAACGTCTTTGGTTGGAAAAGACCTTCAAGATCATCAAGTCCAACCTTCAAACAAAGACTGCAAGCTCACCATTAAACCATGCCCCTAAGCACCAGGTCCACACGCCATTTGAATACCTCCAGGGATGGTGACTCCACCACTGCCCTGGGCAAACTATTCCAATGTTTAATAACCCTTTCCATGAAGAAATGTTTCCTAAGGTCCAGTCTAAACATCCCCTGACACAGCTTGCATCCATTACCTCTGGTCCCATCACATACCACCAGGGAGAAGAGGCTGTCCCCCTCCTCACTCCAACCCCCTTTCAGGTAGTTGTAGAGAGTTGCTCCAGTACTTCCAGTATTATTCAAAGCTGTATTCAGTGAAGGCAATTATTCCTCTTGCTTTTGCCCATCAGATGCTGGCTGTTAAGCAGACATCAGTTTATATCAGTTTACAACGCCGTCCATTAATCTCAGATGGCTTGCCTGTGATTTGGAACAAGTGAAAACAGATTAGGGATTCAGTTTGTAAAATCTCAAGTATCTTAAAACAAACAAACAAAAAAGAGATCTTACAAAGCAGAAATGCTACCCAGTGCCCCAGTGAGCAGCTCAGATTTAATTTCCCAATACAGCTGTCTTGTCTGCACTGAAAATCCTGATAAAAACAATCTTTTATGGAAGCATTAAAAAAGCCTATAGAGAAAACGATGCCATTATGTCACTTGTGATGAATCTGCACATTACCACAAGGTGTCCTGTTGCTACTTCTAACTTTACATGACTTGCAACCACTCCACTCCTGTTCAGTCAGTAATGCTTCAGGATCAGTATATCAGCTGGGACAAAGCAGCACAAAATTGCTCACCTTGGTAAAACTATGCCAGTCTGCATTCACCATCTGGCCTAAGACAGTTATTACGTCTCTTATGTCAATAGTTACAATTTTATTTCAGTTGGTTTTACTTATCTGTGACATACCAGCTGCTAGACATCACAGCTTGTATTATTTTTGATTCTTGCTGCATATGGTAAAGTGCCTGGTATTTTCAGTACGGTTTGACAAGCTTTGGGATGCCAAATGGTTCAGTCTTACAGACAGTTAAACACTGTTCCACCAACCTGCCTGGAAGAAACATCTTCGGTCATACTTGTCTACAGGGGTATGCATTGGTTTTGTTTGCCATGTGCTACAGTAACATAGATTTGAACTGTTCACTTTGATGTAAACTTTGTATATGACTGCTTGGCTATATGGAGTCTATAATCTTTTGCAAGGTGAAAGGCATCTTCTGGAGAGAGTTTCCCCACCACCATTGGTAACATGCTGGTCACTCACAGTTCCCAGATTATTCCAGTATGTAAGATTTTAATGTTGGCTCTCACTGCCCAACTAATGCTGGTATTTAAAGCTACATTTTTTTAATGGCTGATGAGAAACCTTTCAAGAACATTATTGCCATACCTTTTATGATGATAATGAAAACATGCTTAAAACACAGCTGTGTCATTTAACTGCAGACAGTATTCTTCTTACTTCCTGCAAAATGTCTGTGGTTTGGGACTACTTGCATCTGGAGCCTCCTTGGACATGTCTGCACTAAAGAAATATAAGACCAAGGAACAATCCCTGCACCTGAGGCCAACTTACCCAGAGTTCTGAAATAGTCAAAGTACCTGGAGCGATGCTGCGGATGCGCCAGCCATTCAGGTGGTTTTTTGCCAAATCAAGCCGAAAGTGTGCGTTGCACTCTCTCAGACGAGGTGAAAATATAGGTGGATGTTTGATGGTTTATCCAGGAGAAAGCTGTTAAAGTGCAAGAGATCCCTACAAGCACACAGTCTCATCCTCTCATCCAGGTTAACTCAGATTTGGGATATAAGAATGTCTTTGCTTTTTCAGCTCCTTGCCATCATTTCCATAATGAGCTGTCAACTTTGAATTTGTAGGTGTAACAGTTACTTTCTGCTTATTTTTACTGTTTCATTGCAATTTAAGAGATGGGATAAAATTGACAAATAAATCCTAAAAGAGATGGTTATAAAACAGCTGTGTCAAACTGTGCTAGTGTCAGCAAATCCACAGGAGGATGTGAATAATAAACATATTAATAATAATTTTTTTAAAAAGAGAAATATTTTCATTAAGGTAATTTCCCTTGAAGCAATATAAAAAATGATATTTTGTTTAGACCACCATTTAAATAAATCATTTATTGATTCCCAGGAGAGCTCTGTGACTTTAAAATAAGTACAATGAAGTCTGAGTCTGTGCCCATGGAGTTAATGGTAAAACAAAGACATTCAGTCTGACTCTCACTGCCATTATAAGCATTTTGTATTGCCCTGACGGTTTCAAGTAGCTGGACTTCTCCTAGGCTGAAGAATTAGAAATTGTATTTTTGCACATTTGGATGAAGTCCAAAAAGTATCCCAATACCAAGTACATTTTAAGCAGGTTAAGGCGTCTTTACATGATGAGAGCAGTGGAAAAGCTCATTAAAGCAAATGAGTATGAGTTGCAACAGCTCCAGAGATGCACACTATGGCCTCAACATTGTAAGAGCATCATGCTGTTCTTACAGATTCCAATTCTTGTTATATAGTTACTTTCCAAGGTCAGAGATAGTCCTGGGTACCAATACTAATGGGACAGGCTGAGATGTAATGTTCATGACTGCTTCAGAGAACAAAGAACTGTACTTTTTTTTACAGAGTGTTTTTGCCGCAGTAAACAAAGACTTGGGAATTGGAACACATCTGGTAATTCTTCAAGATTTGTGGTGTTTTACTTGCATATTAAAGCAGTACCAGGGAGTGTTCCAGACATAGAGTCATGTTCACCCTAGTTGGCAAATTGTTAGAAGGGTCTCAGATGTGGTTCTGATCAGGGCCAGCTGGTACCCAATGGCACAATTTGTGAACCAGCACGGATCAAGGCCACCAGCAACAGCCAACAGTTTGGATAGTGCTGGCCCATTTTGGAACATCCCCTAAAAGCCTCTGATGCTGTGGACACAGGCAGTTTCACACTAGTTTGATTTATACGTGTAGATACAGACTGTGTGTACCAATCAAGACTGGCTCTCCCATGCATTGTATCAGATGGTCTTCCTCTCCCTCCCACTCCATCTGTGCTTGATGTTACATACATGATGTCAGTACCTAGTAAAAGCCTATATGCTTGCAGATTGAAAATAAGACCCCTCTCTCAAGGTCTTTAGAAGGAAAAGCAGCATATTTTATTGTAAGATGTGATACAAATGCATAGACCTACAATTATATGCTAACATTATGCAAAAGTCTTCAGACTGAAAGGAAAAATTAGCACTGCTACATTGCAAATACCTCCCAGAAGTATCTCTGCATGAAGAAAAGCATGGAGTAATACCATACTACAAACTATTCTATTAATATTTTTATGAATATGTAATAAATACTTTGAAATCATAACATTGAAACAGATTGGTAAATAAGAAGTAACCTTTTAACATCATGGAGGATTAGGAAGATCCTGCAAAATCTGTGTCTTTTCACAAAGACTGAAAATTCATCTATATTACATGGTGAATGAGTAGAGTAAGAAACCTTACAATTACAGAAAAAAACCACTCTTTTCTTTCAGCCTCCCTGAGACAGAAACAGAGCCAATGCCTCAGAAATGTGAGATATGTTCAAGCGGCAGTGATTTAAATTCGAAGTGTCTGTGTCTTACAGCTCCAAAAATAGGCATGAATTTAAAGCTGAATTTAAGTGGTTATGTCATCTTCTGCATTAGCAATTTTTTTTTTTTCAGTATTTCTCCCTTCTCTGCAAAATCAGTCAGTTCCAGAGTGACTTTTGCATATGTAGATTGAAATACAAAGATTCATGCATGCTCAAAAATGTAGGGCTCTCATTTACTTGCATTCCTGCCTCTTTCAGGGTACATTCCAAAATGTTTCACTGAACAGTATGAAGAACTGCTCCTCTAGACCTGCAAATTGAAACTGGCTTTAATTCTGCAATAATCTGTGTAGACTCTGCAGACTTCTGGAGATCTTCATTAAAAAAACCCCACCTAAACCTGACAATACAACTAAGAGAATAGAGCATACCCCGATTAGTATAAGAACACCTCCCAGTCACTTTAGCAGGCTCAGGAAGTCTTACAAAGCTTAATAGAGTTTCTATTGTAACCTAGAGACTAATAGAAAAGCTTTGATGAAAAAGATTTCCTTTGGTAAGTAATTCTTTCCTAGATTTTGTATATTATTTTGTGCAATTTATTCTGAGTTTTAATACTACTTTAATGCTGAGGTTCATTTTTATGAGAAATTACAGCAGTAATGGAAACAGGTTATGCTGTGGAGTACAGACAGACCCCTGCTCTTAATTATGGCTCCAGCTATGTTAGCCTGTTGCAGTGCCCAGGCTAGTAGATACTTCTGAGACACACACAGAGAATTATTTCCAGTGCATCATGGACCTAATCCATTTAGTCTGCTCTTGGAGGTGACTTGGTACATCCACAGAGAGCTTAATTGGTGATACATACATGTTTCAAATATACATAAGCATTGACACATTTATCCAAATCTGAAAAGACAACCTGGCAGAAGACTGTGTACATATCTGTATATTATTGGTATGCTACCTTAGAAAATGTCTTTTAACATTTCTCTGAAGATGTACAAACACCAAAATTTGAGGGGCGGGGGGAATTTTGAAACTCGATTGACACATGATTCAGAGCCTTTCATGGGCTCTGTATCGAGCCTTTAACGAATTTCACATCCAGTTACATTGTTCCTGTTGATACTCCTTTAGTGTTTCTTGTTAAGGCGGTAAGATGTCATAGTTAGCTGTAAGGGGCACCCCTTTGCTAAAAGTCATTAACTACTTTGAGAATGGCCTCTTCATAAATTGACTTCACAGGATTATTCAAGAGACACCGACAAATGAATACTGACACATTCTAAGTAAGGAAGGGGTCTGAGTGAAAAGCCACAGTGTTATTAATGGTGAAAGTAAAGAACTCTGTTGTTGCAGATGGCTGGGCCGCAGCCGGGCCCAGCCCCAGCCTGCGAAAACTCTGTCCTTGAAGCGATGGAAGAAAACAAGTTTGAGGAATTTGCCGGCTGAGACAAGAATGGTTTGCAAGATAACTACTGCCTATAAGAATAGAGAAAAGAGCGCATGGACAGAGGAGCTGAGCTAATATCAGGAGAGGAAGCGGTGCATGAACTGATAACGAGGGTATAAAAGCTTGGGCTGTAATAAATAAAGTGGCTTCTGCTTATAACTCATATTGAGTGATTGGAGTCCACTCCTCCCACAAATGGTGACCCTGGTGTGATGGGACAAATGGTGACCCCAACGTGATGGGACACTCTGTCTCCTCATGTCACACACAGCTACCTCAGTGCACCCCTGGCTTGCCCCAGCACAGACCAATGACAGCAAACAGACAAAACTCCTATGAAAATGTTAACGTTCCCAGGAACAGCCGCCTATTTGTCAGTGCAGCTGCAGCACAGCAGGCAAGGATATTAGCCCAAGTTTAGGGGCAGGGGTGCAAGCAAAAGTGGTGAAAGGAAGGCTTACTGACTTGAGAGGAGCAATGTATAGCGTGGCTGAAGCATTACCACTTTCCTATCAGACAGAGGTGACGCTGCAGCTCCTGAGCCCCTGGGCTTGCCTGCCCTCTCTTGGCATCTTCCCTGGGATTTGAGCCATGGCCCTTCACCTGCCCAGGGCTGAGTTTTCCCACAGTGCAAGCCATTGCAGGGGCAAAAGTGGGTTGAGGCATCTGCATACTCTTCCCGTAGTCCTAAAAGCATTATCATGGCAGTCCATTAAGACCTAACCAATATTAAAAGTGACTATCAAATAGTAAGACTTGTCCCTTCTTTGAAGGTACTTGCTCTTAGAGGAGCAAAGCTGCAGCAGACACAAACATTGCAAAAAGAGTTTACTGGCTTGTAACTAAAATAGAAACACCCTCGCTGAAGGAAGAAGATACATCATAATACACGCTGAAGCGGTGTTTTGTTAAAGCAGTGAAGTCTAGCACAAAAACACGAGCCAGCTGATCTCTGTCATGAGGGTGTAGTGAAGATTTAGGTCTGCCTTACTCTACCTACTCAGGATACCCTCACCTAACAGCCTGACTATAGTAACTGACTGGCACTTCAAAACCTGTTTAATCATTGAGAGCCCAGAAAAAAAAGGTGTTTCTGGGGCAGTCAGTACAATTGGCTTAGGATTTTCCCCAGGAAAAAGAAAGGACAGAAAAGAAGCATAGGACTGATAGCTTTGATGGGGAATTGTACAGATCAAACTTCTGTCTACTTAAGTGTTTTGAAGTTCATTTTTCTCTATGCCATTACATGTGATACAGCCATCAGCCATCTATGCATTCTCCTGCCAGAAGTTAAATGTGACATATTTCCACAAAGGTAAGTAGTCAGTCCCATTCTGCACTGAAAAGACTTCCCAGAGGACACTAATGACTTTTTGAACTACCCAGCATTTTTTCCAGCTGTCCAAATATCCATAAGCCAACTTCACTTGCCTGTTTTTAAGCACAAGTTTCATTGGTTTCATCTGATTTTAATAGAAAGACTTGGGAAAGATGCACTTCAGAAAAGAAAATATTCAGAACATCAAAAAAGAATCTGCACCTGCCTTTAATTTGAGCTGAGAGATTATTTCCATATTTGCTGTCCTCCATCTGAGAATAAGAACAAAAGGAGGAAAATACATTGTATTTTGTTAATGTACATGTCTGTGTTATACATAGCATCATTTAGACTTAGTGGTGTTAAGCAGTTTAGAAGATGTAATTAATTTTATAAGGGATTTTGAGGTAAGTAATGTTATGCTATGAAGCGTGTGTATTTGCTAGCTTTGATCTGCTATTTCAGCTTGCAAGGTCTTTTTCATAAACCCTTGTAGTAAGCTTCCCATTCTCAACAGAGGACGCAATCACTAAGTCATATATCCAAGAAATCTTGGTCTCAAATTTTCTTCCCCTACTTTAAATACAAAATAGTCAAGCCATTCTATCAAGACTGCCTTTGCATCAATGTCAAAATCATACTTCTATATAACCGTAATTTTTTATTATCAAGTGCTTACTTCTATTTGCTGACTGAATCATTCCAAATAAAACTGGTAGTAAATCTACTTCTGTTGCAAAGAATTTGTGGAATCATTCCGTTTTCTACAAACACATTGAATTTTTGTAAGCAATAGCAATTGTTTCCTCTGAGTATATTTCAACTTTTTTTTCTTTTTTTCTGCCTCCCAGAGCTGTTGATTGAAAGTTGGAGGCTGGTGAACAATGACTAGCACACTCCAGGTGTTTGAAATGCAGTATGGGCTCTGTGGTGATTCATGAAATTAGGCAAGAATTCATTAAGCCTTTCAGGAAGCTGTCCTAGTTACTAAAAATGATAAATATTGTTATGTAAACAAATGAAAAATAAATAACCACTTTAAATGCTCAGAATATTCACAGATCACTCACAGTAATAAGTAAAGATTAAATGCTGCTACATTGTAGCAGATCCAGAACGTCTTAGTCTCAGGCATGAAACACCCATGTTTCCTACCTGCTGTTAGAGGCTTTGTCTCCAGTGGGATTGCAGATCTTGCTAAATGGCCCTTGCCCACTGCTGTAACATACTCAAAAAGGCTGGATTAAAGTAGTGTCATTTCCATTTGAGAAAACCTGGTGCGGTTTTCTTGTTCTGAAAAAAACCTCTCCTCCTTGGAGATATGGCTTACCTCGACACTAGAGATCATTGCTGGTGGCTAAAACTTTAGAAATAAGAATGAGTTATAAGGCAAGCATGGGAAATAAAGTTGATGGCTCTGCTGGCCTTTAAATTCCTAGGCCGTGGGGATGCTGGCTCTGTGGCACGTCATAGATTTCCTACATGCCACCCCCGCAGAGTAAGCCCCGCGGGAAATCTTTCTATGACTTGATTTTCTAACTGCATTTCCAACTGCCTCACAGGGATGAGCTGCTCTTTTCTCTCAAATCACCCAGCTGAAAGCACGGCCAAGTCCAGCTCAGCATGAAGAGTCTTTACCTGTCCTCAGCATTTGAGTTGGAGGGCATCTTACAGAACAAACTTATATGACCAGAAATTTGTCCCCTTTGTTCCTGCATAATAGAGTGCTGTAGAATTAACATCACTGCTCTTAGCAAGACAGGTAACATCTCTGATGTCCTGTGGCATTGCTGAGTCCAGCCACCCTGTGCAGTGAAGGCAGGTAGTGTTTTACTGTAAACAGGTCAGGACTTCTCCCCTCTTTTGCCCCCAAAGCCCATGGGTAGCAGGAAGAGTATGTAATACCTCCCACATGGGACCATAATGAATCTGGAGAGGTCAGGAACAGTGTCAAAGCAGTGTCCTGGGGTGGCAGTCACCTTTTGGAAAGCCCAAAGGAAAGGAAGGTTTCCCCCTCTAAGGACTGAAAAGGAGAGCTAGCAGTGGTTGCCATGGAGGCAAACAAGGATGATTTATCTACAGTGTGTTCAAATAAAAGACACAATGAAAGTTCTCTAATGGGGAATGAAAGAATTGTCACTGATTTAAACATTCACATAAACACTTTTTATAATTTTGGTCACGAGGCAATTTCTGTGACTGGAGACAGTAAACGGTGACTCTCACAGAGACGATTTCTTAGTTTGTGAGCTGAGGCTCCTGGGAGGTTTAAAATCCATGGATTTTTCCTTCCTTACTCTTCTTCTAAGACTAGGGCAAACATGCAATGTAAAAGCCTTAAGTGCAAAGGTCTTAAGTTTATGGACAGGGTCACACACATGGAAGTGGTCAGTGGTTGTAAATATCTCCAGCTTTACTGTAAGTAGGGAAGTAATTTTTCAGTTTGAAGGAGATTGATTGAAGTGTTCAAGAATATTTTTCAGCCAGACTCCTTGACAGCAGCTGCCAGAGGCTTGAGGCAGAATTCTGCTCCTCGCTTCCACTTTTTATGGAACTAGACTGTGTTTGGATGTTGACTGCTCAAGTGGGAAAGCAGATTCAAAGAAAATTGTGCCAGGTCACATTAAGAAAAGAACATATAGATGAGACAACCCATAAGGAAACAGTAGGATCTTGATCCTAATTGCTTTAAGCATGCCACTGGACTGCCTTACCCACTACATGAAAACCATCCAGTATCTTTCATAGGTTGCTTGTGGACAGTTTGTCATGGTGGTGTGTAAATGAACAAAACCCCAAATATTCCCAAGAGCAAGGTCATGGCATGTTTGATGGCTTAGTTAAGGATAAAGAATTAGTTGGCAGAAGATTAAGAAGGAGAGGCTCATTGCCTCAAAACCAGATAATACAGCTGGGAGAAGACTGGTAAGGTTGAAGAAAAAAAAATGGGATTTGCTGGAATTGTTCAGTTAGTTTGGAAGCCAGCTGAGATTTCAACAGTTGGTTATATTGAAGTGAACAAAACCCTCTTTAGCAGAGCCCTGTTCTTGCAGAGGTACCAACTCTTTATCAAAAGCTGTGATGTTGATTGACGAAGTGAATACATCCTCCAGACACTGGAACATTAATTAGTTGGGGAAAATTAAATAAAAAAAAATAAATTAGATGTAGTAGCAAAAATTCTGTTGTAAATTCTGAAGACAGTGTGGTCAACTATCTGAGCCTGAAAACATACCAATAATTGTAAAGCAGCATGCTTCCTACTAAGACTATAAAGAGCATGCTCTATAAAGCAGCAGCAAAATCTTTATCGATTAAAGGTGCACTGTAGATGCCAGCCAAGAAACAAACTGACACACTTTGTTCCTTTAGCTTCAGAAGTGCTGAAGAGTTTATAGTGTTGCAGATAAATCTGACTAAAAAGCTATGACTGCAGAAGAATTACTTTTTTTTGTTCAAAAACACTGACAGAAGGACAAAGTAGGGATGAAATGAACAGTGATTTTCTAGCAGTATGTATAGGGTCTGAAAAATGCTGCTGACTGAAAGAGTGCTTTGTCAGGGTGACTGACTCCATGTGTCTCTGTTATTAAAGCAGCACTGTGGGAAAACAATTAAGAAAATAAATGACATAGAGAAGCAAACTGTCATTGTAGATTTTCTATCTGAAATAGTCACAGCAATAAAGAAGATCTATCTGACTTTAACTGCACCAAAATTCATCTTCTAACAGTTGGAGTTTCTTAACTGCAATGTAGCTTAGACGTTAAACAACTTGGCAATCGTCTTGGACACTCAAAGTCAGACATCCCTTAGCTTAAAGGAAGCGGGAAGGCTCTTCAGAGAGATCTAGATAGGCTGGACCAATTGTATGAGGTTTAATAAGGCCAAGTGCCGGGTCCCGGACTTTGGTCATAACAACCCCATGCAAAGATTCAGGCCTGGGGATGAGTGGCTGGAGAGCTGCCTGGCAGAGACGGACCTTGGGGTGTTGGCTGACAGCCGGCTGAACATGAGCCAGTAGTGTGCCCAGGTGACCAGGAGAGCCAACAGCATCCTGGCCTGGATCAGAAATGGGGTGGCCAACATGAGTAAGGAAGTGATTGTGTCCTTGTACTCAGCACTGGTGAGACCGCACCTCAAGTACTGTGTCCAGTTTTGGGCATCGCAGTGTAAGAAGGACATTGAGGTGCTGGAGTGGGTACAGAGAAGGGTGACAGAGCTGGTGAAGGGTTTGGAAAATATGTCTTATGAGGACAGGTTGAGAGAGCTGGGATTGTTTAGTCTGAAGAGGAAGAGGCTGAGAGGAGACCTTATTGCTCTCTACAGCTATCTGAAGGGAGGTTGTAGTGAGGCGGGTGTTGGCCTCTTCTCCCTAGTAGCTAACGATAGGACAAGAGGTAATGGCCTCAAACTGTGCCAGGGAAGGTTTAGATTGGACATTAGGAAGAATTTCTTTAGTTTCCCTGCCCAGGGAAGTGGTAGAGTCACCATCCCTGGAGTGTTCAAAGGGTGATTGCATATGGCACTTCAATACATGGTCTAGTGATCACGGAGCCATTGAGTAGGAGGTTGGACTCCATGATCCTAGAGGTCTTTTCCAACCTTAATTATTCTATGATTCTATATATCTTCGGTTTATAACAATGGCACACAAAACTAATCATAATATTCAGTAATTAATTAGATCATTAATTAAATAAAAGAAACTCATCACTGAGGATACCTGTCTCTGTTTATTTCTGTTGTTCCCTAGATATCTTAGGAAAATTTGAGCTCTGCTGTACTTTTGTGGCTCCCATGACTTTCTCTAAAAGCTGTATTCTGGAATTTCAGCTTTCATTGTCCTTATTTTGTTCAGGCTGTCTTGAATCTTTAGGTTCACACCTTCATTGTTATAGGTAACTCTGATGCAAAATACAAATGCAACAAAATAAACACACATAATGCAACATCAGTGCTGCAGAGAGGCAGAAGTGCTTTAGTACCCAACTGTTTGCGTCAAGGACATCTTTAAGATGAACAGTACAGAAACTTAGAGAAGTTCTGGCAAAGCAATTAATGAACTGACATAAAAGAAGCCGCTTAGGAAGTTTGGCCATGACATGATGAAAGAGGACACTTTTTCAATGCCCTGTATCGAAGCATAATATATACTCTGAAAAGAGAGAAAGAAAATGGGAGGGAAAGTATCACCTAATACACAACGGGGATACATAGACAGCTAAGGAGATTGAGTGGACCAATCAAAAAGACAAACATCAGAAGGGCTAGAGAGACAGCAGTCAAACACAGCTGTTTTTTAAAAAGGAGGATTGAGAAGAAGCATTTTCAACACTTTCTCATTTAATGCATAGCAGAAGAGAAAAGATGACACAGATGAAAAGTCTCCCTTTGGAAAGGGCAAAAGAAATAGCAATTTTGGGCAAACGTTAAAGGGTGTAATTGCTCTGTTTATACTGAATGAAAAATGTTCTACAAAGGAGCCAATTTACATAATGTGGTGGCATTTAGTATGATTTATAGCCCTGTTTTAGAGGCAGTGGAGTGAAAAAAAATTGTTATTAGAAAAACTGCTTTTTATCAGAGGAATAACTGCTGTTGGAAAAGAAACTTCAAGGAACATTGGTAACTTAGAGACTGGGGAGAATCTACAGGCGAACATGAGCTGTTGCATAGTTAAATGGGGCACTGCAATGACATCTTTTCCCTGCTACCATCAACTCTGAAGGGTGGCTGACACACCAGAAGGCTGTGATGCTATCCAACAAGATCTAGACAGGCTAGAGAGCTGGGCAAAGGCCAACCTCATGAAGTTCAACGAGGACAAGTGTAGAGTCCTGCACCTGGGGAGGAATAACACCAGGCACCAGTACAGATTAGGGGTCATCCTACTGGAAAGCAGCTCCATGGAGAAAGACGTTGGAGTCCTAGTGGATAGTAAGTTATTCATGGGACTGCAATGTGCCCTTGTGGCCAAGAGCGCCAATGGTATCCTGGGGGGCATTAAGAAAACTGTGTCCAGCAGCTCTAGGGAGGTTCTCCTCCCCCTCTCCTCTGTCCTGATGAGACCACACCTGGAATACTGTATCCAGTTTTGCACTCCCCAATTCAAGAGAGACAGGGATCTACTGGAAAGAGTTCAATGGAGAGCTACGAGGATGACTAAGGGACTTGAACATCTCTCCTGTGAGGAAAGGCTGAGAAAACTGAGGCTGTTTAGTCTCGAGAAGAGAAGGCTGAGAGGGGATCTTAGGGATGTCTATAAATATCTGAGTGGTGGGTGTCAAGNGAAGGCTGAGAGGGGATCTTATGGATGTCTATAAATATCTGAGTGGTGGGTGTCAAGTGGAAGGGGCCAGTCTCTTTTCTGTGGTGCCCAGTAATAAGACAAGAAATAAGTATACAAGCTAGAATATAGGAGGTTTCACCTCAACATGAGGAGAAACTTATTTATGGTGAGGATGATGGAGAAACGGACCAGGCTGCTCAGAGAGGTTGTGGAATCTCCTACTGTGGAGACTTTCAAAACCCGCCTGGATACATTCCTGTGTGGCTTGGCCTAGGTGATCCTGCTTTGGCAGGGGCGTTGGGTCACTTCCAGTCCCTAACATTCTGTGATTCTATGATCATGGAGAGCAGGAGGAAAGCACCTTGTAGTCATGGTCAGAGTACACGAGGCACCGAAGCACCTTGCAGTCATGGTCAGAGTACACGAGGCACCGAGGATAACACACTTTCCCCAGTGCTCTAGTGTGTGGTGCAGGCACGAGGGTATGTGCTCCAACTTTAGCATAAAGTAGCAGCCACCTGTCCTGCTGCCTCTCCCTAAGTGGCCTGCCTGCCTGTGCTCTAGTTCATGTGTGGGATCTTGCTTCCCTCAAACCAATGGTCATGGGATGAAGAAGACAAGATAGTGTTGAGGTGAAAAGGGAGAATACCCTGTCATGTATCTGGTTAGGTGTTGGGGGCTTCCTACCATTCAGGGAGGAGTATCTTTTCATTCTCTAGTCTTTTTGGCACTCCTTTGCTACAGGAGTTTTGGAGGCAGTGTCCAAATGCATTGTCAACCTTAAGACTCATGGTGGCCTCCTTATGGTATCCCAATGTACCCTCAATATGAGAGGCATCTGTTTCCTTGCTTACAAGTTGCCTTTTATGGAGTTATCTGGTAGCTCCCAGACGCACTAAGAAGTGACACAGGTCGCTGAACAAGCCTTTCCTCTGTTTTGTAGCATAAGGCAAGCTCCCTCGTTGCAGCACCTGGTAGGTGAGGAGGGTCTGGCCCACCTTCTGCATCATAAAGCTTACCAGCTGAAGTCTCTTCAGCTCCTTAGGCTTTCTCTGGCCATGGCTGGGAGCTAATCTGGGTTTAAAAAGCATTTCTTCATTTCTTGATGATCCTGCTATCAGCTGGATCAGCTTCTTGGGGTTGCCCAGGTGCATGAGTGCTCACAGAGCCACAAAGATCGATGCAGAAAATGCATAGCACAGCAGAAGGGCAGACAGGAGATCCCTTTTGACAAGTCTCCCCACTTTTTGCAACTTAATGCAGTTACAGTACAAAAGCCTCATTCATTGCAGGTATCCCTGTAAGGAAGAGAGCTAAATCAGTGAGAGAGGTACAAAGCTTAGAATTATATCAGGCTCTGGCTGTAATACAGCTTTCTGATTCCGATTAAATTAACGCTCAAGTGAAGTGGAGATAAAGTGTAGGTAATTCAAAAAGGTCTCCATTACTCCAGCATAACAGAGCTGCCTGAAGTTCATGGCAAAGGAAACCTGACACAGAAGATCTGGCAGGGCTTTGAGAAGGTTTCCTGCAGGTGAGCTTCTATCTCTCAGTGGGCTGCCCCTGCTCACTGCCTGCCTGTGAACTCCAGAATGAGTTCTTGCTGCTGGCTGTCTTTAGGCTGTTGATTCTAAAGTTGTAAGTCAGCTTTGCTGCTGGGAGCAAAGGTACTTTTATTCCCAGACGACTGTTTTTCCCTGGAAGCCGCTGCCCCATCACTCGCATTGTCATTGTTCCCTGTGCCCATCCCTCTGTCCTTTTCCTGTTCTTCAGTTCCAGAAGCAAGTCAGTATTAGCTTTTTGCAACTGGCATGTGACTGTTCCTGTGGCTTCTACATGGCCTGTGAGATGGTCTCCACTCTGAGCAGAGTCAGTCTGAAGTGCTGCTCACCTTCCTGTTGAGGTGAAATTGGTTGCATGCTTATTTTGGTTTGAATCAAAAAATCAGGTGACCTTTCAGTTTGCCCACAAACACTATTTAGTACAGGCTTTTAAAGGTGAGGCTTTTTGCTTTGTTCTGTAAGATGTTGAGTGCTTCCACAACTCACTGATCTAAATGAGAGCTCATAATCCCCAATATGACAAGGGAACGATTTTGACCATGTTAAAGATGTCCCTGTTCACTTCCAGGGAGTTGGACTAGATGATCTTTAACGATCCCTTCCAATTCAATGCATTCCATGATTATATGTTCCAGTGACAGTCACTGAGAAATGAGTGAAAACTAGAACTAAATATTCTTCTTTTGAAACTTAAAGTACTATTTACTTGTCTGAAAATGAGGGATTAAGTTTCCTCAGGGGAGTGCAAGATAATTTCTGTCAAACAACCACTTATGGAAGAAAGCCATTCATTTCTTTTTGAGAGGATTAAAAAAAGAATGAGATTTCTTTTTGGTGAAAATTGCCACAGATAACATTTTACTGTTTACCTTTGGGAAAAAAAAATAACCCTAAAACAAAAAACCCACCCCACAACAAACTGAAGAAACAAAAAACCGAAACCACAAATGACCAAAAAAAACCACCCTAAAGACTCTACTTCTCACAGCGTCAAGAGCTGCTGCTAACTGTGAGTGAGTCAGTTGATAGTGCATATAAAATCAATATCAGATAACTTAATTGTTGACTAATTGCAATTCACACATTTCTAAGGAAAAATGTACTACTATAGAGCCTGCTGTGATTTTTATCCTGCTTGGTTAATGGAAATGGGAAGATTCCTTCCAAAAATACCCAGGCTGTTATTTTTGTAGATTGTCCTGGGGAAAACAGCTCTGCAAAAGTGAGGAAAGAGGAAATATACATCTGATACAAAAGGCAGTTGGGTAATTCATAATTTGGGCTTCCTCCGTAAATGTTTCAGCTTTATAAAGGTAGAAAAAGATTTGCCTTCCCAGACACAATCTAACTCATTATCCCTATCTGGTACTATATTCTCCAAACTTGTTGTTTGAGTGCTATTTATATAATTTAAACTCATTAAGGACTACAAAGCCATTAAATACAGGGAATGGCATCATGAGGAATCTGACTGATCTCACCTGTGGAATAAGGTATTGACCAACATCAGTACAGATAGTGCAGCAAGATCCCAGGTACAATGGGAGCCACAGCAGAAAGAGTAATGAAATATGAGGGTATTGCTATATCAGCATGAAAGGTCTTATTGTTCCCAGTCCAATCCTCTGTAGTTCTGAATATGTTCCTGTCACACAATCGCTGTGGGATACTCAGGCTATTGCAGAGTATCTATGCCTCAGATGTAAATCTTCATAAACGCAAATCATTGACAGCCTGGGCACAAGTGAATTAAGCATTTCCAAGGAGAAATAAATAGCTATTAAGAAGCATACCTCTCATTTCACAGGTCAACTCAAATACTGTCTCACATCCGTCAGATCCATACACTTTAAAACCTACCCAGAAACACCGTAACTGCACTTGCAAATAGGAGCAGAAGTATTCAATGAGCTGAAGTGGAGCCACTGAAATACAGAGAGAAGTGATTTCACTGGGCACAAAACCTGGCAAAGAGAGTCATGATGCAGTATGACAGCACGAGAGCCTTGACAGAGTGTGGATTGTGTCAATATTTTATAGTTGGTTGTTGGTGGTTTTTTTTTAAGGAGAAGAATCTTTATTTCCAGAGTGGTTAAGAGTTTTATTTATGACTACATTCTGTTCGCTTTATAACAGCACTTCACTCCTATTTCTTTCTTTGAATCCCTCAAATAATACACATTGCTGGTCTGAGCAAGCATTTCTGCCAAAGGTAACACACCGAAGCTTGATAACTGCTTTGCAGGGAGATGGGTTAAATTTCAGCTATCTCTCAGTCCATCCTCATTGTCTGTTTCTTTCTTTAGTGGAAGAGAAGTGAGTTGCCACATACTTCACTGGGCTTTGCTCCAATGACCATAAAATTGCTGGATGATCACACCGAAAAGGAGTTGCTTATCTGGCTGAGGCTGATATTTCTATAAATTATCAGTAAATATCAGCAATTCCAGAATTAAACATTTCTCTTCCTTTGCCTGATAAGACCTGCATTTATAAGATAAGTTCCTTAACTTTCAGGGCAAAGCCCATTAGCAAACAAATGTTTACTTCTTTATTTATAGGCTGTAATGCCTGAACCTGAAAGGAAGCATTGACCCATTTTAGACTAAAAATCTCCAAGAATTACGTAAAGGAATATACATCATATCCTGCGTCTCTATCCATGCCACAAGGCTGGGTCCTGTGGCATTAATCTAAAAATCTGAAAGCCTTTCCTCTAGTTTTAATAAACAATGAATTTGGAGGATATGAAGAAGGGGATAACTTTTTTGAATCCTGGTATCTATTATAGAAAAGGTGGCAGTACTTCATCGATGACAGGTATCTGCAGAGACTTTATCAGTGTGCCAATTCCTCTTGATTAGGGCCATTTGGGTCAACTCCAGTGAAAATGTTAATCACACTATTGAACCAGCTACGGGGAAGGATAAGATATGGGAAATTATTATTGATGGGCTGGTTGGAGCAAAGGCCACTGCATTCAGTGAAGGTGCCAAAGGCATTAACAGAGAGTGCCAGGCTCAAGAACAAGAAGAAGATGAAAAGCCAGGGTACGAAATGTAAGCATGGTCAGCTGCAGTGCTGTGTGGGTGCTCTGTGCCCTGGTTCTGGGGGTGAAGTGGGAGTCCTACCCCAACAACGTGCTTACCTTCCTCATTCTCCCGCTTGTTCACTCCTTCACTGTGCATCGGGTGAACAAAACAAGCTACAGAAGCATGCTTATTTTCTGTCATCAGAGTACTGAAGGCCACAGAGTTGAAATCCTGACTGTGCTGAAGTCAGCAAGCATTTTACTGTTGATTTCTGTTGGTCCAGGTTCTCACCAGCCATGCTTATTTCCAAAATGTATAAATCTTTGCAAACCATTTCCAGGGGGAGAAGGTGGGGATCCACATTTTTTCAGATATGAAGAGGTTACAGGTGAGAAAGTCTCTCTGGAAGCGCTGTGCCTCCATCGCTGCTGAGCTTGGTGATATTTAGGGGTCCTCTAGCTACCACTGGAACCTACATCCATTCTCAAGGCTCGGCTGGGTGGACTCGACCCCTCAGGAATCAAGTAGTTCTATGAACCTAATTTTCTGAAATTACACGTTTCAGACTACATTTACAGATTTGTACACATTGATAGATATATGCTGAAACTCTGAGAAAATTTCCTTCAACCCTCAGTAAGAGCATTCAAACTTCACAGACATGTTGATATATGATTTCAAAGAGTGGAAGGCTTTTGCTTGTAGCTTTCTTATTGTGGATTAATGTATCCTCATGAAACACTGAATGAGTGCTATTAATAACCATTCTGAGTGAAAGAACAGCTTGGGCAGTGAGGTGAAGCACTTCCACCTGCTGTGTTAGCCCAGATAAAAAGAGCACTTCCAACTGTGTGTGTACAGAGGTCACTGTCAAAAAAAGGTATTTTCATCTATGAGTCCCCTCACAGAGATTTCATAATAACATTTTCTAGCTTTTCTGGTTCTTTAGTCTTGAATTGGAGCTATTCAGATGGGAAACGTAGGATGTTTTTCTGTGTGCAAGCAACTTAACCCTTTTTAGTCTCCAGTTTAGGCATGGTTTTCTCAGCAAGAAAATGACCATAGTTAGACATTGGCAGAGAATGTTCACAGTTCAGCCTACACAGCATTAATGGAAACCACCCCATTTGACTACTAAGATTTTGAAAAAGAACCATGAAGTTTATACTGAGTTTTCAGGTGCGATGGAAACTTTACAGCTGGGTTGCGTCTGTCTGAAACTTATTCTACATACTGCCGTGAACACAATCTCATTTTACCTGCATCATATTTAACAGAATTGAAATGGTCCATTTGCATTATATATTAAAGAGAACAGTCTGAAAGATTACCGCTATAAAATGTCTTCTCAGCATTACTGAGGTTTTTTTCATCTAAGCTATCAAATGGTTTTTAAATTTGCAATGTAAAGTATTTAATTATTTTTACTTTTTCTTTCCCTAACATTTTTCACTTTAGTATGATATCTGTACTTTGGCATATCCAGAAGATTGGGCTGGATTAGACTAAAAGTTTAACTTCACAGAAGGTGAGTGATGGATGTTCTTGCTCTCAGTCGTTGCTCAATTTCCTAGAAAAGATTTGCAGTGTGACAGCATAACTGGTGTGTTACAGATGTTGATAACTCAGGCTCCTCCAATGGCTCTCTTCTGTGTGTCAAATACTCCCCGAGAACAATCACTTTTCTTAGGGTGAGTATTGTCCTTTTCTTGACAATATCTTTGCAAAATAAATGTCTACTGAAGTTCTTGTCTTTCCTATGAGATTTATTAGATAGAAACTGAGGGGTCAGATGTTTATGTAGTCCACAAAATGTTCGTATTGTCTAAGATTTTAACTCTTTTGCCTGAAAAGAAAATAGCTTAGCTCCAGCTGCATATCAGCCAGACCAAATACTGGTATTTGACTATATATCAGTCAAGAACTTTTGCTATTAATTTAATAGCAAAAGACACATGCAGCAATCTTGGGACTATGACTATTTGCAGCTGATAACGTGCCACTCGTGAGTGTGTAAGATCATTTTTTGCTTTTCTAGTGTTATCTGTACTGCTAAATGTTCCTAGTGGCAAGTGTTTTCTGACTGCCAGGATTTACAAGGTCTCACCATTGCTTTTCAAGCCTGCCCTGCAGAGGTCGGCTGATGCATCCACACTGTACAGCAGTTGATGCAGGCCTTCTCTGAGCCTCAACTCACAGTCCAATACTCACATGTTTTGTCGTGTGTTTTCTCAGTTTATAGTGTCTGAAATACTCAAAGATCTGACCTGCAGCCCACCAAAATGATATTTTTACAGTGGGACACCGTCAAGGTCCACTCAGTGGACGCGTGATGGTTCGTTTGTTGTGATCTCGAAGCGCAAAAAATCAAGGCGAACACGCCAAGGGGTTATGCTTCAATCAAACAGTGCAACTTTATTGTTCTTGCCCGCAAAGCGGCACGCGATAGACAGAAAGAATGAGGGGAAAGAAAAAAAACGTAAAGTAAAGAGAGGGAAAGAGAATTATAGCTACCACCACGGGTCCAAGGCATCCCTATGGTCCCAGGTCCAGGCAGCGTCTCGCTGACCCTTCCGATCGTCGTGATCCTTGGTGGGGAAATTTCCAAAATTCGGTTGCTAAAGAGCCATCTTTTATGCCAGGCAACACACCTTGCTCCTCCTCTGTCCCATGGATTTCTGCCAACCTCCGCCTTCATGATAGTTGCTAAGACAGCAGTCATGATCCATCTTCTTGACAGTAGCTATGCGGTGTAGCTTGACCGTTTCTTCTTGTTCCAGATAACGAAGAGTGGTACTGTACTCCTTGTACCACGCAATCCTCCCTGTCAGGGTGTTTTGTAATCTTGGTATCCATAGGAATTGCATTCCATCCTGTGGATCAGTAACTGCGTCTCAGGTAGGCCGCTTCAGACTCATGTCAGGATGTTAGCCTAAGTCTTCAGGGTACCTGATTGTCCAAGTCTCTGATGACAATATTGAGACAACACTGTTCTTCGGAACGACTCTTACAGACACCAAGACCATGCTTTGGGATGTGGTGATCTAAGAACATTTGCAGAATACATAAGGGTTTCAGACCCATGCAAATAGTGTTGGATGACTGTGTTGGATTAAAGGAAGCAAAAATGATGAAGTCTACTCACCCATTGACTGTTTAGAATGGTCCCTGGTTTTGTTTGGGAGGAAAATAATTGGTTCAGTCTTGGAGTCCTGTTTTATGCAGCACAGACAATTCATAAACCAGGATCTGGGAATGAACTGAAGAGATAAGCCTTCTGGGCTGTATAAACACACTTGTATCTTACTGTTCTGCCTACTCACTTGTGACTGTACATGACAGTACAGCACCTGCTCTCAATGGGGGACTTCCTTGCCATTTTTCCCATCCCAGATTTCAATGTCAGGATCGGGGATAGTTTGACAGGGAGTTCAAACAGCAAGGAAACTACCAGTGATCATAAATTACTTAGGGAGTTCACTTTATAGTTGACATTTAAGTGGGGAAAAAAAAAAAAAAAAGGCATATTCCATACCACCTGGGAGCCCTGTGTTGTATAAGTAATAATGTTGTGGCTCCTGCCCTATAGCTGCTGAAAGGTGAAGCTCTTCTAGAAGCGACATACATCTACTGAGCATATGGGAGCATATTATTAACAAATAAGTTAAATTCAGCTGGAAGCAGTCTCTGTGAGCACAAAATTATTGACAGTTATTAACAGTTCTTTTGCATTTTCTAGCACAGCATATCATATCCAAATTAGCGACACAAGAAAATCAGAATTATGCTAATATGTAGGTTGCATGATGGATGAAAATCACCCCAAAGTAAGTAAATGTCCTATGTGCGCATGTCACAGGTAAAGGAATCAAAGCGGGGTGTCACAACTACAGCTCCGGTGGAATAATTGCATAAAATAATTTCTTGAGAGAGGATCCTCAAAGCGTGTCAAATGTTTTTGTCTTTTCTTTTATTTGAGGCTTCACTGAGTTTCCAGGGTGACATAGTCACTTTGTACTCGAATTCCTGTCTCTTCTAATACTGCAGTCTCACAGATAATAGGATTACTTCCATGAAATGTGTAGAAAACAATTGTTATACTTCTTGTTGTGTTGTATCAGAAACCACTTATTTGATATTTCTATGAATAGGATGTTTGTTGAAGCACACTGCTATGCTGAGAAAATGATTCTTAGTCATTTATTTTCCACTCACTTGTCTGTCTGCCCAGAAAATGAATAATTTGTTTATTCAGTTAAATAAGATAGGACACCGACTTGCCAAAACTTAGACAAGATTGCTGAGAGCTGTCAATACATGTATGAATACAAATAGTGTTTTACACTGATTTCATTTTATCTGAGGGCTTAAGCATCTTTCAGGAAGATTTTTTCCCTATGGCATTCACGATGAGGCATCATAGACACTGCTAGGATTGTAAACTCCAGGGATCTCTCATCTCCCTTATTTCACATAGATAGATAACATCTAGTGTAGGAAGCTGTGGCCAAAGAAGAGGTGTATGTTAGTGGAGTGACATAACTGAACTGAGGTCTTGGTAAATCCTATCTGATGGCACATTCTCTACAACGCTTTTGCAATCTGCTTTCCCTGTGAAGTTTAGGAACGTGTTTATGAATTAATTCTTCATAAATGGAGTCAGAGCTGCACATCATGCAGTTCTTATTTACGAAGGGTGGTGAGCTTTCCTCTCCTGATTCAGGACCGCCTTTTCCAAGCACAGGCATAGTTCTGTATCTCAACCTCATATCTCTGCAGTTGCTATAAATGCAGAATTGAATTTGCTGAACACTGTTATGTGCATTTTTGTGGTAAATCAAGATGGCAAATGACTGAGTTCAGGGAAGTTATGCTCTTAGAAAGCCACTGTGATACCAGAATTGTTTTTCTGTCTCATTTTAAACAAAGCTGTGCTCCAAATAAGACAAAGCTTGACCAATTTCACTTTCAGGTTCCTTTCTGATGCAATATCTATTGTGAGGATAAAAGCTCAGTTACTTCAGCCTTGTAATTCTATTTCAAAGCTTTCACCTTCCCACTGTCTTCATTGTAGCTAATCTAATTGCTTGTGGCAAATGGTTGATTTTCCCCTTTTTTTCTTAGTTCATCAAACATTAGATGCTCAGAGATATCAGGAGATCATTTGGAATATCTGTCAATCTATATGTTTTCAGAAGTTGTTTATACAAAGCACTCCTCTGAATATCTCCCCTTGGCCAGTTAGCCTTGCCTTCCTCTAATGGAGTCTGTTCTTCAGTTGAGGCCCGAGAGCCTAAAGTAAGGATACAACTTTATATGGGGAGGGCTGCAGCAGAGATCGTGGTGTGAGGAAGTCCCACTCAGTTCCAGTCCCCAGGTGCTTACTGTGAGCCTCACACCAGTGCATGTTACCTCATGGTCATGCCACATTTTCTTCATCATCTTTCTTTTCCTCTCTAGCATGATATTGGAGAAAACGTTCTTGCTCGTGGAGAGGAGAGGGGAATTATTTAAGCCTCTACTGTCCTCAAATCCTTTTCTCAGAGAGCTACTGAATTGGGTCCTACATCAGAGAGCATGCACATACAAGTAAAATTAGATCATTTTATCCACCAGCCTACTGGCAGATTATCGCCACATTGTGACTCCTGAACACTTTATTGAATTGAGACCTTAGTTCAGTAGAGGTATCTAAGTTTTGAATAACTGTTTATCTGGTTGTAAATTACAACTCCTTGCTTTATTTTGTTTTTAATCTCTCAACTTCTGAAGTTTTAAATTGTAGCAAGTCAAAAGTCCCCAGTAATTTCCTGTCACCTTGTAGTCTTCGTTCACAGAGTATCACAGAATGGTAGGAATTAGAAGGGACCTCTGGAGATCATCAAGTCCAACCATCCTGCCAGAGAAGGATCACCTAGGGCAGGCCACACAGGAATGCATACAGGTTGGTTTTGAAAGTCTCTAGAGAAGGAGACTCCACAAGCTCTCTGGAGAGCCTGTTTCAGTGCTCTGTCACCCTCATAGTAAAGAAGCTTTTCCTCATGTTCAGATGGAACTTCCTGTATTCCAGTTTGTGCCCTTTGCCCTTCATCCTATCCCTGAGCACCACTGAAATGAGACTGGACCCATTGTCTTGACACCTACCCTTCAGATACTTATAAACATTGATAAGATCCTCTCTCTTTCTCTTCTCCAGGATAAACAGACTCAGGTCTCAGTGAAGCACCAGCACTGATGATATCACAGTAGGCAGGCCCATCCCACAGGGCAATTGGTGACACAGCCAGCCCCAGATGGACACATATCAAGGGCTGTGCCACACAGGATAGGGCACGCTGGCCCTTCTTTCCTCCATTGTTGTTTCTCCTCTGTGTCACAGCAAGACACCCAGAAAGGGATGGGATCAGACCACAGCATGCTCCTGACTTCTCCCTCCGGAGATAAGCATCTTACCTGTAGCCCATCCCAGTCATACAGGGATCTGGAAGCTTCTCACAGCCAGGAGCAGAGGGAGCTCCCCATCCTTTTACTCTGGAGAGCTGTGGACCAGGCCCAACAGGAGCTCCTGGTACCATCACTAGTGACACAGTGGCCAGACCACTGAAGGTGGCCCATGTCACTGCTGGCATGGTTGGCCTAGGAGGGATGTCTCCAGGTCATCAAGGAGACATGGGATGGAAAACTTTGTCAGGATGCTGTGACAGCCCCAGGCAGGGAAGCAGAGAAGGACTGAGGTGATGGAAAGTGACTGATTTGGTTGTTCATTCTCCCCTCTTGGACAGCTGCAGCCCTGCAGATGGACAGAACTAGACCAAAACATTCACTACTTGGCTGCAAAGCACTGCACCATTCTACAAGGACATGAATCCATGGATAAGTAAAGACAAACACAGTCCCAGTCAGTACAGCATTGTGGACCTAGAGGCATCTGGAATCTCCCCTTAGTCACAGATAAAGAGATTACTCCACCACCTACCATCTCCGAACTCCACCCACCATCTCTGAAACCCAACATGGATCTACAGACAGCAGGAAGGTCCTCACAGCCATAAGCAAAGGGACCTCCTCCATATCACCCTCCATCTCCACATCTCATTGTGCTCCCATAGGGAGCTGGAACTTCCCCACAGCTGAGGACAAAGGCAGCACTGCACTGCCAAACATTACCCATCACCTGCTCCATAACCATTTACAGCCTCCAGATATCTGGAACCTCTCCACAGATAAGGACAAATGCATTTCTGCATTACTCTCCATCTCCGCACACCACTGTGTTTCTACAAGCAGCTGGAAGCTCATCAGTCACAGACAAAGGAAGCACAGCACCACTAACCGTCTCTGCATCCCACAACCCTCCATCTCCGTAACCTATTACAGTCCTACATGCAGCTGAAAGCTCTCCAGAGCCAAGGACAAAGAGATCTCTGCACTACTCACCTTCTCTGTACCCCATCATGGGCTAACCGGCACCTGAAAGCTCCCCACAGCTAACGACAAAAGAACTTCTGCTCCATTCCTCCATTTCCACATGCCATTATGGACCTACAGGCAGCTAGAAGTCCACCACAGTAATGGAAAAAGGCAGCACCACACCATAGACCACATCTATATACCATCACGGACCTACATATAGCTCGAACCTTCCCATAACCAAGATAGAGGTATTTTCACACCACTCACCATCATGGGCCTAGGGGAGCTGAAAGCTCCCTACAGTTGAGAACAAAGGGGTCAGTCACTAATGGACCCCATGGAAAGCCAAAGCTCTTTAGTTGCAAATTTCTTTGATCAGTTTACTGTCAGATCCTCTCCATCATTATCATTTGGTACAGTCATTAAATATTTCCTTCAAGTGTTCAAAAAATGGTAAAGCAGTAGTTTGTTGCAAGCTACATTTAAATAATCTGCAAAGCAATCCAAAAGTCTGTTCATTTGTTTTGCATTAGTCAGTTTACCTTTTTTTTTCAAGGGACAATGTCTTAGCTTTAGCTATTTGAGTCTGAATCTTCTTCCCCTTCAAGAGCAGAGTGATAATTGTGCAGTCTACAGCAGGGAAAAGGATAACACGATATACATGGTGCACTACAGGGGCTTTTAATTTTTTTATAAGAATGACTTAATGAAAATACAAAATCAAATTTCCCATCAGGAGACTTCAAATAAAGTCTTTAGATTTGAGTTGGCTCAAACTGGAATCCTCTATTCTCCTGGAAAGATCAGAAATATCTCATTCAGCATCAATTATAAAAAAACAAAACCAAACAAAACCAAAAACAACCCCAAACCATGAAGTTACATATCATATCAGTCTGCTTCTGCTCAAAGCTGCAGTTTATGGCACTGTTCTCTTTTATGGACCCAGCTGCATTTTCCAGAGTGCAGACAGTTTTTTTTTCATGTGAAGTCAGTGATGTGGGGCATCATAGCATATGCTGTAAGATTTGGCTTACGAGAGAGCTGTGACAGTTGCTTCCCTAAATAAAACTTTCACACAGTAATGTCACAAAATGGGAAATGCAATGGCTTATGTAGCTGAATCAAACCCAATTAATTTAAATTTATTGGAGAACACTAAAATGAAATGTTTTGAGTGCATTGTTAATTGTCCTCATTCGAGTTGAAAAAAAAGACTGAGCTATCCCAGCTTATGATGGGAATCTGGGATTTCATTCAGGGGAACACAGTGTGAAACCAAATGCATGGCTGCTGTCACAGAAAGCCATATTTGTCTGAAATTGTAGTTGCCTTTCATTACGTTTCTGTCTAGCTAATTAGAAGATCTGGTAATAGTGATAACAGATACTGACTTCAAGTTTTTTTCTAACGTTCTGACTTCTTTAAGCCTACGGCACCTCTAGCAGTCGATGCAAACTTCATTCATGAGCAGAGCTGTGGAGCTCTTTCAGGTGTCACTGAGGTGGTGATTACATCAAACATCAACTCTCCTCTCTCAGCACAGCAATGAGTATTGATAGAAGGTAACCTTCAGCTCAGCTCAGACTCTGATGATATTGGCGTGTTCTTGACAGTGATGCATTAGTTAGCACATTGGCAGAACCCAGGTCTCATATCTTGACTTTGTAGTGAAATATGAGCGTCCATAAAAGAATGTAAGCCTTGGATATGTCAATATGTCAATCAGCACAGCAATGTCAAAAGCATCCAAAGACCATTATTTAAAAATTTATTCATGTTTTATCAGTTCTGTTGATCTATAGCTACCAAATATGAAGTCAGCTGCGGATGACTGGATTCACAAAGCATTTAGGTACTTAACTACCAATGATCACAATGGGACTTGTATTCCTAATTGGTTTTGTGGATCTGGGCCAATGCAGGTTATATTACTTTCTCTTCTGTCTGCAGATGAATTCAGGAGGCATGGACAATAATGTCCATGGTTTTGGTAGCACATAATGAATTTCACACCATAAGACAATGTAAGGACTTCCATTCAAAAACACTGAAAACTAAAGATGGTCAGTCAATGCTTCAGTGTAGTAGAATTTTCTGCTGTATTGCTAATAAATATGTCCTAGCAGCCCCAAACACTACCATGTGATAACTGCTAGCAAGTGCAAATAAAGGCATTTCATGTCATATAGAGTAGTTGTCATTAATGCAATTACTGCTACAGTTTTAGAAGGACATGACACCCAGGCATTAAAATGACTTGCTTATTCCCTCTTTATTTCTTTATTGCTCCTTTCTCATTGTTTACTTTTAAGTCTGTCCTCACTGAGCTGATGTTTTCAGGGAGTTCATCAAAATGATTCCAAGGTTGCTTTTCTTGCTGGAAACAGGACATTTAGACCCCATCTAATATGGGTATGTTTAGTTGAAGTCATTTATTCCTATGAGTATTATACCATGTTTCTTGTCATTTGTCATCCATCCCCTCAACCCAAACACCAAATTTTCTACTAGTCTTAGCAATCAGCTTTCCTTATTACTGCCTTGAGCAACTCAGGACCACCAACAGACTTAGGTTCCTCACAGCTCACTCACTTTTCCAGATCACTTCTGAATAGGTTGGCCTGTACAGAATGCAGGTCTGCTCCTCAGACTGCCCCTGGTTGCCTTTCTCCTTGGCAAAGAGTCACTCATTCCTCCTCTTGGTTTGCTATTTTGTGACCTAAGTTTCTGAAAGGTTGCAGAGAGTCCAAGTATATGTGTTTCATCTGATTACTCTTGTTACCTCACAGACACCTAACAATATTAAGTTTGAACTATGACTTCTCTCTATGAATGCCGTGTTGTTTTTTCCCCAATACCATGTATTTCTCCACACAGCTGCTTCTTCAGATATCACACTTTTTGGATATCCATGTGACATTTGAATCATCTTTCCTTCTGCTGCCCTTTGTCAGAGCAAGCTCATTTCTTGATACAAAACCCAGCGCTGCCAAATTCATAGGAGGTGTTTTAAGAAACTATACTATGCTGGTAGGTGCTTTCCAGAAATTCCCATTCTTCCCTTGCTCCTCAGACACGCTCATTTCTTAAATTCAGCTGGAGTTAAGGAATAGGAGTGGAACCAGTCAGATGCTCTGTTGATACACAAAGCCACTAAAATTTATCCTGTGAATGGGTGGTGGGATAAGGGAGCACAGCCTACCAGCCCACAGCCCAGAGTTAAACCGAGACAAGAGAGGAAGCTCTGTCCAATATCTGCCTTTTCCTCTTACTGCCACAGAAAGATCCTTAAAATCTATCACCCATTAGCATGGCTCAGGGTAGTGGAGTAGTTTGCTGGCATCTTATCTTTCCATTTCTCAGTTTCCTTCCAAGAGACCAGTGACATTCTCTTAGTCATTTCTCTGTCCTAAAGTGTTGACTGCTTTTCAAGTCCTCATGCAGGACACTTTCCAAACATCTTCACATCTGTCCCTCCACTGATATTACACGACTTTATTTGTGACCTTATTTCAGACCTTTTTTTAAATTATTTTTTTTCTAAAAAAAGAGACAGTTTCTAATTACTCACTCATGCAGTCTCCCCCAGCTCTTGCTACTTGGGGTCCAATGATATTAGGGTTGTTGTCTTGATTGGGAGGGAGAAGTCCCCCAGGTAAACAACATTCTGTGCTCTTCTAGGCCTTTGCCTCAATGAGAAAATTCTTACCCTCCAAGCAGCCACTTCAGGGAGTGGGAGAAGCTACCTCCACATCTTACCACCGTTAGCGAGGGGATGCTCCAGCCCACAGATAGCAGGAGCGCTGAGGGGCACAGAGCGAGGCTCAGCCTGGAGCCTGCCTCAGCCCAGAGCCTGCCTCAGCCCTGTCCTCCAGTGATCTTGCTCCCGCATCAGCCAGGGAGGATGAGGAAGGATGTCTGGGGTGCCCCAGACACACTCGTGGGCTGGCAACCTCCCACCTGCCATTCTTAAGGAGAAGCAATGGGATCCAGTCCCATCAACCAGCTTCTGCACAGGTTCTCATTGGATCAGCCCAAATAAATCACAAGGGACTGTCCCAAGCAAAACTCTTGCCCTCAAGCAAAACTCCTGCCCTCAATATTTCTGTGAGGATTTAGGGGCTTGCCCCCCTGCCCTGTGGGAAGCCACTGTGGCACACTGCAGGGATGCAGGTCTGGGCCAAGGCCCAGTGGGAAGCCACTGTGGCACACTGCAGGGATGCAGGTCTGGGCCAAGGCTGATGCTGGGATTCACATAGGGTTTAATCCAGAGCATCACCAGGGGTTTGGCTGACTCTGCTCCTTTTTTACTTGCCACAGCTGAAGCCATCCTCCCTGGTAACTTAGGAGGCAGATTACTACCCCTAGCTGAGGTTTGCTCTTTTTCTCATGTGCGAGAAGATGACAGAAATCAAATCAGATGCTAGATGTAGAGAAAAACAGTTTTCTCAGTTATCACTATTGAATGCCTCTGTATTACGTGAGTTTCTTTCTGAAACATCCTTCAAGTACAATATAAAGATCGTAAATGGTAACATTACATTGCTGTGTTTCTCCAGTATATTTCTTGGTGATTTTTGCCAGCTATCTTTGGAATTATTTGTTTAGGAAAAACGTTTATACAGCCTTGTTGACAGTGAGTTTTATTGTTTGGTTATTGTTTTTATTATTATTATTACAATATATATTTGATGCTGTGTTGTTGCACCTGTTCCCATATCCCAGAGTACAATTTTGGTGTTGATAATAACAATACTGACATTTTTGTCTGTTTTCCTATTAGGCAGGGAATTGTTCTCTCCCAAGACAACTAAGACATTTTTTTTTAAAAAGCGCATCTTCAGTATGTCTTTTCTTATAACAGGGAAATAATAGCATGCACTCAACAATAATTCATTGCACTAGCTGCCTATCAATGATGGCACTGGAAGAAAAAATTGTTCCAACTCCAGTAGCCCACAGGAGGGCACTGGGATGTAGCAGGGAAGGGAGCAAGACTAGGGATGAAACAATAAGCACTGCTCAGCCCAGGGAAAGAGCTACCAAAGCTGGCAGATCCTGAATGCTGCTTCTGCATGCCAGGAGGGAAGAATTAGTCTTAAATCAGCACCTGCAGATTCCTGTGAAGTGATACAGCTAAGGGCTGATGTTCACAATTTGAGGCCTCAACACAGATGATACTGCCTTTAGCATTCTTGTCTGGTCTTACCAGAGTTAATATTTGATTAAAAAGGCTGACTCTGCCCAGATTGCACCTACCAAGTAAAGTCTTTTTTAAATTGATAATGAGATAAACCTATAATGGTCCCAGTAGGTTTCAGTGCTCGCTGGCAGTAGGTCCTGAAAAAAATGTTAGTAGGATGGGTTTGTAGCCTTGAGGTTGCTGTTAAAGGCAGCATGGTGTTTTGCAGCGTGTATGCAGTCCCATGCTCTGATCTCCTTGGCTGTTTCTCCAGGGAAATACTTCCACATCCCTGTTAAGGGCTGGAAACCACAGGGAAGCACTAGCTCTGGTGACAGCTGAGAGGAGAAGTACCCGTTTCAGGAACTTTTGACAAAAGTGCCCAGATATGAAGTGCCCTCTGGAAAGAATTGGGGTACTGATGGCAAGCATGGGGTATGTGCACCTTCCTTTTGCTTTCTAATTCTGCTGTCCCCAATCTGCTTGTACCTACCATTCTTTCTTTCTTTGTTTTGTTCTCTTACCCTGGAAAACAGACTGCATGGAAGAAGAATGGTTTCTTCTGGCCTCCTCTCCTTCTGCTGCATTGAAATTTCTTGCACAAAAGTTTATACCACTTTCTGTTTAGCCTAATCTAGCCTGAATTATGTCACTAGTCTCACATTCCTTGGCCAGGTAGTTGCTTAAGATGATATATTTGATTACACACTTAATCCAAAATCTTGGTTTCTCCTGCATTCCCCCATTGTCATCTCTTTTTCTGTCCATTTTTTTTTTCTTTCTGCAGGATCTCTGATGGTGTCTTTTCACTTTCCCTCAACTGTTTCTGAAATACTGAGATCCTGTTCCCTTTGTACCTTCTTTGCCCCTCCGAGGTGTCCCCATCCACAAACTTATGCCTTCTGTTCATGCAGATGACTTTCAAATCTCTATGACTTTGCTTTGCCCCCATCTATTAGAGTGGGAATCTTGCCCTGCAGTGCTTCCTTGGGAATGATCGGTTGCCAGCAGGAACTCAGCTTGGTCAAAAGAGATGTTAATGTTTTCTCTGCACCATTTTTCTTGATTGTCACTTAAGCCCATTTTCTCTGCATCCTCAGGTCTTACAAGGGGGGTTCTGTATGAAGTATGTGAGATGTACCTTTTCTTACCCTTTTTATAGCTAAGATGCTTGTTGAGATGCCAGCTGTATCACATCTAACCTGCTACAGCATTCTTGGCTCTCAAAAATGCAGTGTTCCTCATCCAGTCTGTGAAGAATCCTGCTACCAATGTCCTTTTCCTTGCAATCAGCTCACACTAGCACTTTTAGTGCCCTTTTTCCAACTGCCTCCTCCTTGAAAGCATTTCACACAGGTAGCTCTCTTCAATCTCAAGTCCCTTTTCATCCCTTGTTTGACAGGCACAGGCTGGCTCCTTGCTCCTACTGGCCCACCAAGCAACTTTACTCTCAATTGCTGCATTTTCAGATGTCATTGTGCTTTTGGCTGTGTTACTATTCATGGTTGGCAGGAGATTTCTGTAAATAAATAGCTGCATGGTCTCTCCTTCAAATACTTCCTTCTCTGTGAGCACTCATCCTAGGTATTATGTGGTTCAGACATCCCTTCCAGCTGTGTCAGTTTTTGATGACTGTGTGTCATGATAAGATGCTGGGAGTGAGTAGCGGATTTATGAAGTTCAATAACAAACCAAAAGAGTTGTCTAATTTAGGATGAATAAGCTATTTTCAAAGGCACAGTGGGAGTGCTTCACACTGTGTGGCCTGCATCTTCATTTGCAGTATAGGCATCAGCAAGGCTGTGCTGTGAAGGAGTGAACTTGACAATGTTTCACTTCCATTTTTACACATGCAAGAAACCAGCGTGTAGTATCTGCTCAAGGGACTTCTACACTGTGAGTTACATTCTGTTCCCTCCTCAGTCCCTCTGACCTCCAGTCATGCAGGTATGAGCCCAGATCACTGCTCCAAAAAAAATAAATTATATTATTAATGTAATTAACTGCCTGTAAAGCTTTGCTGTAAATCAGATCCCTGGAATGGACTGAGTTATAAAATTATCCCTTTGTGAACAGTTATTATTAACTTGGGTGATTGAAACAGAGCGGCGAACTGAGACATGGAGCGTGATAGGAGCAGGTAGGAGTGATGGCAATAAAAGTGAAGAATTTGCCAGCAAATATTATAGGCAGGATGTTTTCCACCACTTTGTTCCCTCTGGGAGATGAACGGTTTACAGAAGAAGAATATTTGGTAAAGCAGCAGGTGCTGCACTCGACAAGCTCAGCAGGGAATAACCCCTGGTTCACTGGCTCCTAGCCCCGGTAATCCAGCTACTCAGGAAACAGTGGAGCCCTGAGCACAATATTGCTCTCCATACACTTGATTGTGGAAGGGAGTTTATCCATCTCCTCTGAAGAGATCTGCAAGAGGCCACTAGAAAAGAAAGTCATATTGTGGCAAGATAAACAACATGACACCCTTAGCCTTTCTCTCCAGGAGAATCCCCACCACCTTGCCATCCCCTGGGTGCTGGAGGTACCTGGTGTGGAGGATGATTCATGGGCTGCCCACCCAAGTGCAGTCAGCATGCTCCTGCCCACCAAGGTGATGGTCGTGCCAATCTTGGCCAGCTTCAGGATCTGCAGGTGGCCACAGCACTGTCCTCTGGCTCCCTCCACCAAAGCATCTCCCATTACACCTCACAGGGGCTCAGAACCCCTCTATTTCACTAGATTTTCAGAAGAAGTCCATTTAGGTATGTAGAATAAATGATCAGTGTCTTTCAAAAGACCTTGGTACGCTGGATGTTTGGGCTCTTTGAAAATCTGCCTGCAGCTGTCATTGTGGCAGCTGCAGCTCTCCAAGCACCTTTGAAGAATGAGTCCTCATATACTTTTCTCAATGCAGATTGCGTTTGTTCAAAACTGGCTCCATTTCTGAGTGGTGACCTCATGAGAAATAAAGGAGCCTAAATTTCATTACCTTTCAAAACAGGTTTAACTGCTTTTGAAAATGTTACCCATTGAGCTCTTTTACAAATCTCCCCCATTGTGCACAATCAAGGGGTAAGAAGATTGTCTCTTTTCAGCTGTCATTTAGAGGTTGGATAAAGGTTGAGAGCTGAAAAAAAGCATCTGTTGAAAGTATCTGTGGAATCTCTCATTGTCCAACAGAAAACCATTATCATGCACCTGCATCACAACTCTGCCAACAGCCTGGTAAGGAACTTTGTGTCAGTCACTTCTTTTGTGTGTGCATGAAGGCTACTCCACTGGTGAAATATGGGTATTGATGCTTACCTTCCTTTGGAGAGAGGCCTGGGAGCTTGAAATGAACACTCCAGCACAGGTGGCTATGCTCATGCAAACACCCACACATTTTGCCTTCTCAGAGAAGATAAATGTTAGAGTGACATGACGAAAAAGGTACACGATTTACAATAAACAAAACCTCTCATACACAATTTATGACAAGACAAAAACACTTTTGAGAAAAACCCTCAACATTTCTAAGTTACTTCTGGGGAACATCTGCAGGCTAGGCAATTGTGAATAAAACCTATGTCCTTCATGTTGGTAAGTAGTCATGTTCCCTGAAACTGTCTATTACATCTGACATAAATAATGAATGTTTTTGTAATCTGAACTAAGTTTCAGGCTTCACAGGATCTGATGATCATTCTCTGTGGCCAAAAGTGGTTTTCCTAAAACCTGAAGCCTAGGTTTGCCAAAACAAAAAATTAGAAAGCTATAGTTGTAGACTTGAAGGGCTTCCTGACATGAAATACCAGCCTTGCAAACGTGAAATGAATTCTTTCAGAGGTCATGAGGGACGTTTACATCACTGATGTAGGCACCTGGGCCATGGTGATCTGTCTACACCCACCTCAAACCTCTGCCACCTGAAGAAAGATAAGAAGTGGTTCCAGCATTACTACCCTTTCCTCACTTTGCTCATTCAACATAGTTTGCTATGTAACGGTATGAGAGATTTTGGTGTACTCTAAATGGTGATGAATGATGACTTAGTGGTTCTATTGGAGGGTTTTGGTAAACAAACCATTATGTTGCCCATGTGGAAGAATAAAGGCTCATGATGAGAGCTGGAGCTGTTACTTTTCTGAATGGTGCATTTGCAAATCCCAGAGTCACCAAGTCATTTGAACAGGAAGGTACCACAGGAAGTCTCTGATCCCACCTACTCAGAGCAGGTCACTACCAACTGCAGACCAGGCTGCTGGGAATAGGGGTCCATCAGGGTTACAGAGAATGGCTGATCTCCCTTCTTCCTCTCACTTCCAGCAATGTCCTTTCTGCTTTAATCCATAGCTCAGAAAGAAAAGAGGAGGTGCATGTGTCCCTTTGTCATGCAGCCGCTCTGGCTGGACTCGCAGATATCCTGAAGGAAGTTCTGGCAAAGGTGTTCCACCACGCAGTGTCGCTGGACTGCTTCTAGAGCTCCACTGTGCCTTCAGTACGTCCTGCTGTGCCAAACACGACTCTGCCTCAGTCTGGCCTCTACCCAACTTGGCAGGCTTGCACAGAGCTGGCCCTGACCCACCAAAGCTCTTTTGCCTATGCACCCTGATCAGACTGTGCACAGTAGCCCTGAGTCCTCTGTTTTTAATGATTGCCACCTCAGGTGTATTTTTAAAATCAGGCTTTTGTCTGAAAGGAATACGAGAAAATTTGGCTTCTCCTACATTCCCACGAGCTCTCAGCACAGCACTCGATTGGGTGTTTGGCTTGAAAAAAAAAGTGCAAGTAGCCCTACTTAACATTAAAGGTACACATAAGTCCTTTGTTGACTTAGAGTGAACAGCAGCAAAGCAGCTGAAAACACTGACCCAGGTCACAAGAATGAGGCAAAAAAACAGCTACTGAAGTCTCTGGCTCAGAATCCCACCCTGGGACATGGCTCCTGAGCACCTGGAGATTTTCCAGATTGTGTCCTGAAATGCTTCCTTTACCTAGAAACCAGTGATCACACTTTAATGTCTGATTCCAGGTGCCTCCCCCATCACTTCCAAGTAATTCCAGTGGTTGGTAAAATGTGGTTTTTTGCCTGCAAAAATGAGCAATTGCAAGAGGAAATGTAAGTTACTGTTCCATTTAATTCCACAGGCTGGTTTCCAAATTAACTGTATTTCTCCATCGTCCAGAAAGTCCTTGTATATAATCTTAAATAGCCTGCTATAAAGCAGTAAGACATCAGTAATAGTCATACCTTAATTAAGCTCTAAGGAGCATTTTCAGACTGTTATAAGCAAAGCAAGTTTCTCTCTGCTGTGCATTACCTGTAGATGCTAGTTTGATGAGCACTTTGTAAATAGAAATGATCTCATTGAACTAGTAAACTTTGTCCCTCATTATTATTACCTCCAAATTAAAACATTAACAAAAAAACGCACAGAGTTCAGGCTTCCCTGGTTAACTGCAAATGCATGGTGCTAATACTCATTTGCCTACTTTAACTATAATGTTGATTTTATCTTAATTGCCTTTATTGAGTTCATTTGCCCTGGGGGCTGAATTTGGCTTCATATCGTTATTCTCTTTCATTTGAGTAATTGAATACCACAGTGCAAACAAAGTATGTGTGTTCTTATTTAAGAAGGTGGATTGCTTTTCTAATCACACTATTTGCAGCATGAAATAAACTTTTTTTTATTATTTTTTAATTTTTCTTTTGAGCAAAGCAGTGAACCTCTCGTCTCACGAGCTATAGGTGACCAGATTTTTTTAATTATTATTTTGTTTTGATTTTTTTCATCTAAAGAGTTAATGTGGGTTTTGGTGTGGTTTTATTTCCCCTTCCACCCAGGCAGTGATTAGATTGTCCAGCAGGTGGCTGGCATTTGCCGGCGGCTCTCTCGGAATTACCGCAGTCAGTTAAGCAAGACTGCTCTCTGCATGGGAAGCAAGAGGGAGAATTGACGTCCAGAAAATCCTACCTATAGGATCCGAGGCGTCAGCGGAGTCCTGCTTTTTCCTCACTTCAAATCCAGCCGATGAGTGCAAGTGCTGAAAGCCGGGAGAGGCTGGCAATGAAGTGTGATAGCAACTACGAGAAGTTCCAGCTTTTTCTAATTTGCTTATTTCGGACTCAGTTCTGCTAGGCAGACCTGATGCTGAGAATTTAAAAAGCCTCGATTTTGAAAATGCCTCCCACTTGCTGGTCTTTGAATTTGATAAATGGCCTTCCAGAGCTGAGGAATACTTCACAGCGAGACAAGTCAATGAGGAAAAGGCAAGTTTCAGGATTCGAACTATTTACAAAGATGTTCTCCTTTCACCTTATGGAAACTGTAAGCTGCAGTTGCTTTATGATTTGTTTACTATCAAGATATGTCACAAAGTGCTATGACTTTTAAACTCTTCTGACTGTTTAAAGCCAGCAACTAGCAGGAAAATTAAAGCAAGAAATTTGAGGATTTTCAAAGAAGAAAGCTCTCTTCTGAGAAAAGTAGGACAATGGCATCTGGAGAGTGCCTTCTGCTAGACCTAGAAACAGAAAACTTCATTCTCTACAACATCTCCATCAACCAGAGTGCAAACCTCTCCCTCCTCAGTGATGACTGGTTCTACCCAGCGTTCCTCTATGCCATCCCCACAATCTACGGGATCATCATTTTGATAGGCCTTATTGGCAATATCACTTTAATTAAGATCTTCTGTACTGTGAAATCCATGAGAAATGTCCCTAATTTGTTCATCTCCAGTTTGGCTCTGGGCGACCTGCTGCTTTTAGTGACTTGTGTGCCCGTGGATGCCAGCAGGTACCTTGCTGACGAGTGGCTGTTCGGCAGAACTGGATGCAAACTTATCCCTTTCATACAGCTCACCTCTGTAGGGGTGTCAGTCTTTACTCTCACTGCTCTCTCAGCTGACAGGTAAGCTGGCTGCTGTAGCCTGATAAGAAGTCTGCATAATTATGACTGCATAAAATAAATGATTTTGAATGTATATTTTCAGATAACCAATATGTTTTTAATGAAGGGAAAAAGAGCAACTTCAGTTAATTTCTAGTGGCTATGAGCACGCAAGTTGTGGAGGATGCAGACTGAACACACGATACTCTTTCTTGGCTAAACTAAATGTTTGTGCAGTTTAGCTAATGGTCTAGCTTAATTAAAAGAAAAACAAAAGGAGATCAAGCTAAAGACCAGAAAGAGAAAATACCATTAATGACATTCTGTTAAAAGATAGCATGTTCATATCTGCCAAAAAGATAATTGATCTATATTTCATGAAGTGTGAAGGCACTGGAGCAGCAATTTAAAGTGCAGTTAGAATCAATTCTTTCCAGTGGCTTGCTTCCTTAAGGCTAATTACATGTAGGGAAATATTTCATGAAATATGCTCCAAATATTCAAATGAGGATGCCTGAAGCCAGGAATCTCAGCTCACTATAGCCAGAATATTTCATTTGATTAAATTGTTTGCCCCTTATTCTATCAAAATGGATCTATGCTATTGGTTCAGAAACTTTGTCTTCCAATAGCATTCAGTAAAAATATCATGTAATAGTTATGATATTTTAGAATATTTGAAAACAAGTCTGACTTTAACAAATTATATGCTTCTGATAAACCAGCTCTATTTTAGATTTCTGTGAGGCTTTGGAAAACTCAGGTCTCAGAGCATTGAGTTTTAAATTCAAAAGACATTTTAATTTGAATGCTATTTGCAAGGATTAAGCGTACCTTTCTGGAAGGATTTTAAGTATTTATTAGACTGTTGTTTTTTACAGAAACTTCTATGTACATTAGAGAAGCCAGGATATTTTGTTTCTAATTTGGACGTGTGAGAAAGATTAAGAAATAAATTGTCATAATGCTAAAGTTAAAAAGTATCACAGAAGTACTTAAATTTCCAAAGAGAAAAATTATTTCAGTTTTTATTTTCTCAAAAAACCCCTGGGGATAGTATTTCTTGGTCACAAAGAAGTTTAACTGGATTTGCTTTAGGTAGCTCCTTGTATGTCACTCTGTCTCTCCTCCTAACCTGCTTTAAAACATTAGACTACTTTTGTTCAATTTTCAAGGTAGTTCATATACATATTTTAATATATAGTAGGGAGTCTCAATGTAAGCAGATGAATCCATAGGGTTTCAAAGACAGATTAATCAATATGTTTATTAATGCCTCTGTGTCGGTACATGTAGAAAAATAGCACTGTCTGCCCCAATAACAGATGACAAACAGGCCTACGTGTAGACAAAAGTCTTCAGTTTGCTCTAAAAGGACTGAGAAGACAGGAATATTGCAAGAATTCCCTAGTAAGAGACCACTTTTACTCCTGAGTTTCATGCGGTGGTTGGTTGCCCACTGCCTGCTCTGAAGAAAATGTTAGAAAAATAAGTATTTCTCCAGAAAACTCATCTTTCCAAAGCTGTAATTTAAGTTGTTTTAAGGAGTTCAAGAAAATAAAAGATACATCTTCAAGAAGATTGTTAGAGTTTTGTTGCTCTCTGATCATGTGCCACATAAGGTAAACACTGAAAATGCTTTTAGTGAGCATTACTGCATCTGCAGCTCCTTTTTACCTGAAGGACATGAACAGAGCAGAAAACAGCAGCTATTTGGGATTTGGGCAAGCTTGGAGTTTGGTAGCTTTCAATTCTGAACTTCAACTTTATCTGGACCCTGTTAACTGTCATATTGCACTGGTGATCAAATGTTACCACACTTCTCAATACCACTTGGCTATAAAGGAAACAGGCATGTACATGGGAGAAAACTTTATGTTCCCATTTCCAAGGGATAATTTCACACTCCTCTAATGCATCTGTCCACTGCAGAAGAAAATCATAACAGAACTTTAACTTTTATTAGACCTATGAATCTTATATTCGTGGTTCAAAGCACAGCATTTAAGTTTGTTGAAGTTTCTGTTTTGGTATGTTAGCAGCAATGCTGCAATAATTTTTATTACAAAATAATACAGTCTATATTTTGTTGACTCATAGCCCATCAGTCTGTCTTTATTTTCTTAAAACTATCACTGAACTCTAGGCCCCAGTATTAATCATGTAGGAAGGTAAACTTAAAATGTACAGGGAAAACTTCCAAGATGCAAGTTGACTGACCAGCACGGTGATGCTTGCCTGGCTCTGTGAGGGGACTGGAAGTGCAATGACCTTCTGTGGTCCCTGGGACAGGGAGATGCTAAGCCTGACACCTGGGGTGGTTTCACAGACAACCATTTTTGAGGTTTGATGTAGCATTGCACAAAAGATGAGTGGCAGCTCAACCCTGCAAGGAAACACATGAAGAAGACAGGAGTATGGTTGTGAGATCAAAGTAACACACAGACTCAGGAGTCCAGCAGGTAACACTGCTCAGATATAGCTTATCTCACTTGGCTTTTGCTGTCTAATGAGGAGCCACTCCACGATAGTCAGCAAGAGTCCATGGACTCTTTCCTAGTCCATGGAAAGAGACACCTTCAGAGAAGAAAGGATAGATCACCATGTCAGGATACCTATCTCTCTTCTTGGGTATAGAGGCAGCTGTGCTATTTAGCAGTGATTAGATGCCCATTTTTGAGATGGCTAATGTTCAGTAATATGAACTCTACCTGAGATGCTCACATGAGGCATGTGAATGTCACTGTTCTCATGAATCAAAGCCCTAGACCATGAGAGAGAGAAAACCCTCCTAAACTATCTGCTGTGAATAGCATCACACGGCACCGTCACCGAGGAAAGGGAGACTTGACTAGTGCACCACAGACCTTTTGTCTATAATTCATCTTTTGCAAAAAAAAAAATAATAAAATCCCCTCAGTTCCAGTGTCCTTCCATTGACAAAAGCAAGTGGGAACAACTACAGGCATTACTGAAGATATTATGGTGATTTCTAGAGAGACCTGGCATTGCAGGGGTACCAAATCTAATCTGCTGTGTAAAAGAAAAGCATTGGAGTGTGATACAACAAAGTCATTTCCAGAGACATAATCACTGAAACACAAGATGAAAGTTATTAAGTAGGTGTGATAGGCAGATATGTGAGAGAATGGTGAGATGTGCCACATGTTGTGACAAGTGTACAAAACACCTCAGTTGCTTTGGATCAACTTCTGAAAATGAGGGTCACAGTTCTAATAGATTTTTGCACAGCACACATCATGGGAACATGGGTATGCCCTCCAGAGGTACACTTTCATTCTTTCCATTCCTGCTTTCCTATGTGTTAGATAGGGTTAATATTACCAAATCTATCATCTGCTAGTGACTGCAAACACTCAGGGAAATGCCAGCCTCCAACACAGAGTGCCTGAAGTTGTTCAGTGGTTTGACCTGACAAGACCAAGACCTGGGATTGACTGCTCACTTGCAATTTTTTCTCAAGGAGAAACAGAGGGACAAACTGCTGATCTCAATTTTTTCCTGCAGTGAGACCCTCTTAACCTGCAAGGTACTCCATGTGCATATGGACACAGATGAGCATACCTGCACAGGTTTGGTTACGTAGGGCATAGCCAAAGAATCCCTGGGTGCTTAGCTTGGCTCTGTGTACAATCACAAGACTACATCAGGCTCAAGTTAAATTATTTGAGAGAGTGTGTGAGAAAGGGCAAAAAAAAGGGTTAACAATATGAGAAATGTATTTTCTGTGGGACTGCTCTGTTGGCTGCGTGGTGGTTGCATTTGTCTAGCTGTGTTTGCAGGAGCAGTGGGAGCTGTTGCCGAGATCTGTTTTCCTGCGAGCTTAGCAAATTTGCAGAGCAACTAGGAGAGGGTTAAGGCCTGTGGTGTGTTTACAACCACCTTCCATGAGTGATAAGGCATCAGGACTGAGTATACAAGAGAAAGGAAACAAGCAGTCGATGCATGTGGTATGCTTGTTTGTGTGTTTTAGACTGTAAATGAGCTTGGCAGGGAAAGGACATCTGTCTGCCCTGCTGCTCTGCCCCATGGAGACATTGGATTTCTTCCGCTAACGCTCAGCTCATCTCAGCAAAGGAGCTTGGTTTCATCTGCTGGCCTGCCCTCCTCCTCCTCCTCAGTGCAAGGGGAAAGGGTGTAGAGGTGCCTGTGAGAGCAGTGACACCTGGGCTGCTAGCCCAGGCAGAAAAGCCAAGACTGGCTCAGCAAGTGACAGGAAATTAAGGAAAATCCTTGCACAGCAAGAGGAAAAGCAGCTGATTTAATTACTCTTGTCATGGGAGATGTCTTTATTTAATTGACTGTTTCTCCCATGACTGACAGGGTTTATACCTTTGCATTTGAATTGCCCAAGCTGTCAAGTACTGATCAGGCCTCCCCACTGTTTTGCTGACACAGTAAAAAATCAAAATGCCCTGATGCTCATGTAGTGAAACCTTTCTGAAGTAATGCTGTTTCCACAAGCACAGAGCCGAGTAAGTATAAAGAGTAATAGGAGTTTACAAGCAGCCTCTTTACTTTCAGCACCTTGAATTACCTGGTTTTTAGCACTGAAAAACTGCAGCAATGCAGGCCAGCTGGAGCTGTGGTGGAAAGGAGCGATCATGTAGTGAGAGACATGGGGTGACATTACACGTGAGGTTAGGTGTCTTACCTTGGCAAGACCAGCTGCAGACACCAGGAATTGCAGTCATGTGGGAGACTTGAAACTAGAATTTTAGCTCTGGAAATGTTGACCTCGGTGCTTTGGTGCAGGGATGGATGCAGGGATGCTGCAGTGCTTCCAGCTATGCTGAGTCCTACAGAGTGGGTCACATCCACAAGTTTTGATGTTCTTCTGAACTCATAACAGTTTGTTTATCTAAGAAACAAAAAACTTCAAACAACTCTGTCTCCCAGAAAACGATGGTGGAAGGAAATAAACAAATCTAGAATTTCTAGAAAGATGCTATTAAATATGCAAAAATCTTTGTTTAGTGGACTCAACTCTTCTGTGATTTGGATGTCTCCAGCCCCTACTATTAATACTATGTACAATACCAGAGAAGGAGTAATATCTACATGTTAGTTCCTTTCTTCTGTTTTACAGTCACTGAATTAAGTCTCCACAATAGAGTTAAGGGAAGCGTGCCACCCTAAAATAAAGCTGTGGAAAGTCAAGCCAGATTTTCTTTCAGTTGATTTACAGAGTGACACCTTTTTTTTTAATACCATCAGTTGTAAAGTGTGATGTCCATAGTCATTACGAATTTATTCTGGGCAGTCTAGTCACAGCATTCATGAAATCTCTTCAGATCACTAAGGCATTAATTTGGAAATATTTACTTGTGCTGTAATTTACTGTGCAGCTTCAAGAAGGTTTTGAGAGGGTGGGGGAGAAAGCTGCTCTCTGAACTACCAAGACAGCCTCTAACCCAGCTGATGTGAGTTCACGGAATGATACCTCCACACGCACATTTTGGATCCACTGACAAGATCTCAGCTGGAACATCAGTCCTTCCAAGTAAGGGAAGAAAACCAGAGGGGCTTTGGAACCCAGCCCAAAGGCTTCCCTCCCACTGAAGCACCAAGCAGGCCCTCCTTGACCATTGCCACTGGCATGGTGCCTGTGCTGCTTCTCTTCCTATGCTGATGGCACAGAGTATGTTCAGAGAGGATACATGGATCTCTTTCAGCTAATGTACGGAGTCTTAGATCCTGTGTTGCTGACCACTTTGTCAATATAGTATAAACACTCTTAACATCCTTGGATTTTGCTCTTATTTCCTCTGCCCCTGCACCTGTCTGCACCAAGTGAAACAGATCAAACAGCACAAACTTTCTGAATATCTTAATTAGCTGGAGCAGATGGGAAAAACACAATAGATGCATTTCTATAGCCAGGAACATTAGACCTCCCATTTATATCAGTGGGAATGGTGTGCAAATCTGAGGTTAGAGTAAGTGCTAATGTGCTGGAGACTGTCAATATTTAAGCAATCAAAAGGAAGAAAAGTTGAATTACGTACTGTTTACATTTCAGTAAAACATAAAAACCCCAATCAGTTGTCATGGTCTCATGGTACAAGGTGCTGTACACGCCACTAATAAGGAGAGTGACTGGTCGTGGAGAATTTGATGGCTGTGTGTCAGATTGAACACAGCAGGCTTTGACATTCAGCATTGCTGCAGGGAGGTGAGCTTGTGGTGGTCCTATCGGCTGATGTGTTACTACTTGGTGCTCAGATGTGGACAACAGCTTGGCTGAGAAGACTAGAAGGGAGATGAGCTGAAAAGAAGAAGCAGGCACAGCCTGTCAGTATATGCAGTGAACCATTCAGTAACTGCTTTGCTCACAGACGGATCTTGCAATAACCCATTTCTTTTTTGTTTCAAAAAGAGACTCCACTAGTAGCCCTGTGGAGTCCCCACCTTGATCTCACTATTTCTGTATCCACATGCCTGCCTTACCTCATACCATCCTGTCCAAGCTCCTGCCTGTAGAAGGCTCTTCAGTTCCTCTCATTGCTGTCTGCTGAGTACAACGTCAGGTGAGGCAGAGGATTTTGGTTTCCAAAAGACCAGCCTGTGCCCTGGGGCAGAAAGCAAGGACAGTGCCTGAGGCCCTCGAAGTGCTGAGATGCCAGGAGGCATCCTAGCAGCAAGCCAATTGCTATGCTACAGAGAAAGGCGCAAAGCTGGAGTCCCTGTAGAAAACTCCCCTCTTGATGCCAAGCTGGTGATCAGTTTAACCAGACTGCAGAAAACTGTGAAGCATGAAAGACAGAATTGCTGTCAGAGCTCTGCCCATCCCGTCCTTGCCTGTCCTTGGCTACAGCCAGTCTCTGCAGCTGTGTGGGAAGACAGGACAGAAAACAGTAACATGACACTTTGAGATTCTAAAAAAAACATTCCTTCACACCTGTGGACAGCCCTGGAGTATGAAATTTAGGCATAGACAGTCAAACGACCTGGGAAAACCAGACATGCAGATGCTGGCCTAGCATCGACTGCACTAGCCATCCAGTTCAGCAGCAGTCCCTGCCCACAACTGTGCACAGAGGCTGCCGAGTATCTCACAGGATTTGGATTAAAACAGATCTTTTCAGTGACACTAGGCAACTTCCAGACTATTTAGACTAAAGGTGCACATATCGCCTTGTCCCTCTCATGTGTCTGTAGCATCATGTTATCTTCACTGCTTAAAATTTATATCATATTTGAAATCAAAATTCATCTGACTTCTAATCACTGAATAATAATCTAATAGTATAACTGAAAGGCTGAGAGAGTTGGAGCTGCTCAGCCTGCAGAAGAAAAGGCTTCAGGGAGACCTTTTTGTAGCCATCTAGTACATAAACGGGCTTGTAAGCTAAAAGGAGAGGGACATTTTTATCAAGGCCTGTAGTGACAGCACAAAGAAAGGGGCAACAGTTTTAAACTGAAAGAGGGTATAGGTTTAAGCTGGACATAAGGAAGACATTTTTCACCATGAGAGTGGTGAGGCACTGCAACAGGTCACCCAGAGAGGCTGTGAATGCCCCTTCCCTGGAAGAGTTCAAGCTCAGGTTGGATGGGGCTTTGAGCAACCTGGTCTAGTGGGAGGTGTCCCTGTCCATGACAGGGGAATTGGAACTACATGATCTTTAAAGTCCTTCCAACCCAAACCATTCTGTAATTCCATGATAAGAGCAGTCGAGGATATCACTAGTTTTCAGCCCCAACATACAACTGGAAGTTCATATGGAGATAATGGTCTCTTATGATACCTGTGCTTACTGAAGCCACAGAAAGGACTTAAGCATCATATACCTGACTTAGCTTTATACTAGATAGCTCAGGCACTGATTACACTAAAGCTGTGACATGGTGAGACTTGTGGAGGGTATCTCATTTTGTCAGGTGCGGAGGAGATACTCTAATGTCTTCTCTTGGTCTCATCTTTCCTTGAAAGATCACAGATTTTTTGTCATAAACTGTTTACTTGGGCCCTAGATACTGTATTTTGCACTGTCTGAGTTAAAATGGCTTCTGCTGGACGATGGCCACTTATCCAAATGACTCTACAATAATTTTACAGGCTGGTTAGTCACTGCGTCATCTGCAAACTTTCCCAGCAAAGGCTTTATAGTTTGCTCAAGGCAGCTGATATACGCAATAAATAACACTGCAGCTAGAGCAGGCACCCAGGACCCAGGCTACGATTGGCTTCACACACTGCTACTTTATTAATGGCATGTTTGAGGATCTGCTGGAGAGGCCATGGGGCTCAGGGTCCACACCTGAAACAGCCCTTCATCCCAGTCCAGGACTGTTAATTTTAACCCTTGTCTCATGGAAGAAGGGAAGGGATCACAAGAGCATGGATAGGGGAGGGAGGACGATGCATGACCTGGCACATGTGCTTATCTGCATGCGAGGTTACCCAGCGTGCCTCCTTTGTATGCCAAAATGGCCCACGCTCATTTACATCAATGTCTTACGTTGTGACAATATAAGAAAAAAACAAACTAAATCTACTGCGCATGAAACAACATCGGCTTTTAGTAATTATCACCTGTTAGTAGAATTAACCTCTCCATAACTCTACCTACAACTGTCCTTAAGCAACCCAAATACTTGCAATTTTCTTGGTCACACATTCTAGCTTTCTGAACTTCATGACTTTGGAGACAGATCTCCACTTCTGGGGAATTTCTCCACTTTTCCAAGATTTTTGAAAAACTTAACACCGGTTGTTCCCCAGCTGATTGCTTTAATACTCCTAAGCGTAAATTATTCAGGCATGCTGGTGTGAAAGTGGTTTGCACTAGCAGATGTTGGCTCATATCTTCTTTAATACAGCTGATGAGCTTTCTGCTACATCTATAGCACTGCACTAATGGTGTAGATACGTTCTCCACATTTGGTCTTGAAGACAAGTATCTAGTCAATGCATTTCTTGTCTCATCATTGTTCATATCTTGATTTATGTGTATGACTGACTTACAGATTTTTTTTGTTCCTGATGTATTTTAAAATGCACATTTATCTGTTACACAGTGACCTTTGATAATTTGTTGGCTCCTCCAGCTTCCCTTATCAGTCAATGACATTTTTAAACTCCGATATTTGATGTCATTTGCTTTTGCTTTTTTTTCCCATCTGTTGTATATTGATTTTTTTAATTACTATGAAGTTTTAGCATTTTCCCTTATTCAGGACAGCTTTTTGCCCTGCACAGTTTTTTTCAGGACAAGGTAGGGGAGACAAGGGAGGAGGCCAAGGCTGAGGTACTAGTATATAGTTAACATTGCCCCCTTTATATTTCTGTTCCAGTCAGTTGATCTGACATCTACTTTTCACTTTAGGAAAACTGCTACTTTAATGTTCCATCTCTTCTCTCTCTCCTCCTGGCCCTGCACCCATGCCTCCTCTTTCCACAAACTTAAGATAAGCACACCACAGCCGCTATAGCTTAAGAAACTGCTGGTTTTTAGGTCAATGATGAACTATTTTTCTCTGTCAGAAAAAGGTACAATATTGATTTATTGCATATCACAGGCAGGACTTTTTTGGTTGAGAAACTGCCATTATTAGAAACTCTGATGAATTTCTGAAACTGGCTCTGTCAGATATCCAGCAATTATCCAGCCTTTCAGTATCTGAAGGGTGCCTACAAGAAAGATGGGGAAGAACTTTTCACGAGGGCTTGTAGGGATAAGACGAGGAGTAATGGCTTCAAACCAGAAGAGAATAGATTTAGATTAGAAATTAGGAAGAAGTTCTTCACTGCGAGGGTGGTGAAACACTGGAAGAGGCTGTCGAGTGAAGCTGTGGATGCTCCATCACTAGATGTGTTCAACATCAGGTTGGATGGGGCTTTGCACAGCCTGGTCTATTGAGAGGTGTCCCTGCTCATGGCAGCGGGGTTGGAACTACATGATCTTTAAGGTCTCTTCCAACCCAATTGTTCTATGATTCTATGAATTATGCCACATATTTAGGTTACTCAGTGATGCTGGTTTTATCCAGCAAAGGTGGTGTTTTCAGGAGAAATAAGGCTGATTCTCTAGTGAGATGAGAGGTCCATGCCTCAGGGCTCAGCTTTAGTTGCCCTAGTAAGAGTTCAAAGCACAAGCACACAGAGCCATGGCTCCCATGCCATTTTCATCCCTGGAAACTTGAGACAAAACAGCAAAGCCTTGTATGGGAAGCATCACCGGGGCTTGCTCCTTCCCATGACTGGTGGTTCTAGTGTCAGCATCAGCCATCCCAGCTCCACTCCAGACACACACCACATTGTAACCCCAGCACCAGCAAGCTGCTCCACCAGCATGTGATCTGTTGCCTTGTGGCATGGGCAGGCAAGTGTCTCTGATTGTACTGGGCAGGCACTTAGCATATAGAAATGTGTTCCTCAGTTAGCTAGTGCTGAGGAGCTGGAGCATTGGCTGGGTGGGGGGACTCACAGGTTTTGAAATCAAAGGATAATTGTAAGTGAATGCGTCCCACTCCTCCTTCAGATAGCAGGTCTCAACATCCATTTGCAAGGACTGTGACAAACTGGGAGACTTTAAATTAGAGCTTCATTCAGAGAGTTGGCTAAAGATCACCTACAGGGAATAAATGCCCTGGGTGCAAAGAGGGTCTTTGTAACAAGGAAAGCATCATACATGGAACTCTATTTCCTGCAGTAACATTTACATCCATTGTTTTCCATTATACGTAGTTAATCTCTGAAATATTTTATGCCCTGGATGGTCATGATTAGGAACAGCACATTCATTACCAAATGATTACTATTTAAGGTCTCTTTCCCCAGTGTGTAACGTAGTTCAATGATCTCTAAAACACTCTGTCTCGATTTTGACCTTAGTCATTCCTGGACTGAAATTCTCATTTGTCCGGATTTCAGGATGATGTAGCAATATGTAGATATACGGTCTAAAAATTGAGTACATGCTTCAAAAATTGAAAATCATGCCACTTCCATCAATGCGTCCTTTTTCTTTTCACTTGAATGTTAATTAATAAGAAAACGGGCTGTACCTGCCAATGTATGTAAGACCAGCCCATTAGAGATGTCTTTGTGCCCATATGCAATTTACTAAAGTAAAGATTTTAATAACAGATGTTCATCCAAGAATCATGCATAATAATGATAATCTTAACTAAGTATGCAGAAAGCAGATAGACCCAAAATAGATTGTCGGAGTGTGTTGATGGGTTAGACAGTCTAGCAATTTTGTGGATTTTTTGAATTGTCTTCAGAGCTATAAATATTCATAACATTCACGGTGGAGACAATAAAGAAAGTTTGGGGCATTGTATTTCTCATAAATTTCTTCAGATATTTAGTAAAACTTTTTCTTTGCTTTCCAAGTGGAGCTTCGCAATCAACAAGACTCCATGTGCTTCTTTTACGCAGTTTTTGCACACCACCACCTTTTTCTCTGTTGCCTAAGGCTTTTTTTGCATGGTAATTGAACCAGTCTTCATATTATGTGGGCAAAACAATTATGTGATACTAGAAGAACATAATTACAAAATTTTAATGAAAAGATTTTTGTTCAGTCTATTCATGGGCCAAGATCAGATCAACGTGCATGCATTAAGCTTACAAATGGGAAAGGGTGACTGGGGATCAGAGGAACTGTGAATTGCATATCTTTTCTCCCTCTTTCAGTTATAGGTGGGAACAGAAGATGGGGATGTGCTGACTGAGAGGTAGTTCTTTCATCACTACAATAGGAAGTTGTGGCAATTTCAGGATCTCATTTTCTAGAGCTGTGAATAATTCAGTGTTTTCACTTCACAGCCATTTACATGACTATTTTTGTAAGACATCAGTTCATTCCAACTAATCCCTGCTTTTTTATTTCAGTTCACATTAGCCAACACCTCAAAATAGAGCTCAGTTTAGACAGATTCAAAAGTTTGTAAGTGAATTTCTCACTTCAGCGGAAAAATAGAAAGCATCAGTATGACAAGTCTTTCTGCCAGCCTGATGCAACCTAAACAGTGGGGCTGGTAATCAAGCAAAGGCAGGCAAGACTTCTGAAATTTTGTTTGAACAGGTTTTTACATGCTTGCTTTTTTAAACCATTGTATAAATTCAGGAGTGAAGCCCAGGACTTTTTAATGTAAAGAGTGTAGGACATAGAAATGGTTGATCTTATTTGGAGGAAACTTTTCTTGAAACTTAAGTACTCCTACAAATTCATTTTGGAGGGGCAGTGTCTCATTTTCTTATAGGAAGGATGGGGACAATTTTTTTTCCCTTCTTACATTTCTTGCAAACGTGATGTTCAGCTGCAAGAAGGTAGACATGATTGGAAGGACTGTAATAGGAAAGGGCAGTACTCCATGGCAGAGCCTCTTTCAGCCATTTTCCATTGATACACTCCTGCTGAAAAAGAAAAGCAAGGAAGAAAGAGTTACAAAAACAACTTAGTTCCTTTTTTTAAAGTCATATTCAATAGATGAGAGGCATGTAGTGGCGGCCCATAGGTGCTATACAATCCTTACTGTCATATCCAGTCACCAGGAACATCTCTAACAGCTGCTCACCTGTGTGATCCATTGCCTTTGCTGTCGTGAGGGAGGAATGTTTCTTTCCCATTGCCACTGTCAGCAACTGCAGTTATTACAGAGGATGTGAATTATTTTGGCTGAAATTAAGATTTATCACTTGCACAGACACTGCAGAAGGTGACATCTCCCAGCTTAAAAAAGCACGTGTGTTTTTTCAACCCATACCTACCAGAAATACAATGAGGGCTGTTATATAGACCATCTCTATTAGTTTTAATTGCCTACATAAGGGAAGGGGGAAAGGCATTAATACAAAACAATAATAAAAGAGGAAAGGAAACTAAGGTTGTCTACAGTACCAACTTCCCCACACAGCATGAAGTTACCTCCCTAAAAAAAATGAAGACCAGACAGTGAAACATATGGAGCTAAATTAATTAAAAATTCAAGGGAAACGTCTGATTTTCCACCCATGCTTTAGTTGTTTTAATTTAGTGTTCGTGGCTGTTATAGCAGGCATAAGTAAGTGGATGATGTGACAGGAAAAAACATGAGGGATGCACTGAAACTACAGCCTTAGGGATAAGGTCCTTTCTTCCCCAGTGTGAGAGAAAAATTGCAACCCTTCATATCTTTATGCTTAGGAACATACAGGCAAAGTCTGTTTATACTTCATCTTGCGTGTATTTTCCTGGCTTAGCTAAGGAGCAAAAAGATGTTTAAAATATTTTACATGAGCAGAGAAACTGCATTAAGGAAACCTTGATATCCATTTGGGGCCTTATTTCAATCTGTGTCTTTGGGAAGTATACCTGCAACCGTCTTTTTCATAATAAAGCTACTTCTGTGTTTATATTTGAAGTTGCAGCTTTGGGGCTAAGTGTACCATATTAACCAATGTTTGCATAGTCGAAGTTTTAGAGTGCATTAGGCAGTGTTATCATAAGTTACATTATTATTAGCACACAGATAATGGCACAGTTTTCCAGTTTCTCTGGCATATTAAGCTCAGTGGGAAAAGTATTTACTATAGAAAAGCCTTATGTGTGTCACATTTTAGTGGTTAATGGTCATTTCATTAGTTTTGGTTGTGAAAAATAATTACGAGCATGGTAGATGTCCTATGAGACTTATAAGACTTTTTCCAAGATTCAATGGAGAGACATAGATTCCGTGGGCTCCTACAAATCCCCAATGAATTTTGGAGATTATGTTAAGAAGTGATTCTGCATTGTACGTTACTGAATTCTGGCATTCTGGGTTGAAGGAACCCTCTCACCCGGCTCGTCTTGGAGGCCTGGAGGCTGACCTGGAGAAGGGAGATGGTATTGGAGTCACCTTGGCTGGTTGAGGAAAGGATTGAATGGATCCTCCTGGTGCCTCATGAACTGTGATTATATTAATTGTACTTAAGATATCTCTGTGTGTAGTTTCATTGTAATTTCTCTGTGCAGATTTCTTTGACCAAAGCTGTGAGGCACAGAGGTCACTGGTATCCATCCTGACCAAAAGGTCATTGGCAGCTGCTGTGCATGAAGCAGGTTGCTGCTTCACAAGCACAGTGGGAACAAAGAAGTTCGAAGACTGAGTAGTAGTAAAGGTCAGCATCTCTTTCATGTTTCCCATCAGATCATCAACCCAGTCATTTTCATCTGGGTCATTTGACAACTGGAGAAGACTGGAGTTGACACAAGTTCTTGACTATAACATTTTTACACAGCAGATTTTTCTTTTTAAGTTTTGGCTTTTGTTGTAGGGCCTGAATCATACCTCTGTTTTTTAATCTTTTTCAAAAATTTCTTTAAAAGCAGGTTGGGAAAGGAGTTCAGCTGAAAAAAAAAAAAAAAAAAAAAAAAATGCTGTTATCAAACAAAAATCAGAGAGACTGAATGTGACAGCAAGCAGAGGTGATATATCCAGGGCCACGTCTGGATCTACTGTAGACAAACTGACCATACAATGTGACACGTACTCTCAGAGCGTGTGTTACTGCATGGATTGAAAATAACACTGTTGTAAAGTCTTTGCATGAGGGCCCATTCTGCTGGCCACCCTGGTCCATGTCTCCACTGAGGTATATAGGCATATTCATCAACCTCCTATTAAAAGCGGATTGGATTATTCAAATACTGGATATTAAATACAGGAAAGTTATGTTCCTCAGGCTGACTCATTGAAACAGAAGTTGCAGAGGACAAAACTGGAAAGCTTGAAATAATATTTGATGCACAATCTAGAAATGCAGATGCTGAAAATCAGGACCAGTTGCTGCTCAAATCCAGTCTACTTTGCTGAAGTTCTTAAGAAACCTTAAATAAATTATAAATTATAGTGTTGCCCCTATCAGGAAAGTGATGTGGAAAAGGAAAGGAGTGAAGAAGTTTCTGACCCCTGCTCAGAAACCAACCAGGAGGTGCATTTTTTTCACTTCCTGAGTTCTGACCACAACCACATCTTCCAGTGGTCTCCCAGCCCAAGTCTTATCTCGGGGGTCCTATTGCTTGTGCATGACCCCCCTTGCCTGTACACAGAGCAGATTCTGCAGCCACTGTCCTGAACTCAGACTACTATGGGAGGCTAGAGCTGCTAGGACACAAGCTGTGGAGAGACCCACTGATGCATCAGCAAGGTGGGTGGAGATCTCACTAGATCAATACTGATCAATTAAGCATTAATATCCAGAGAACAGCACAGATTACTGAAGATTCCTGAATAAGATGGCCCTCCATCGAAGAAGTCATACAGATAGTGAACATAATAATTTGATTCAATTGTCAGGTTATTAGAAAAATATCTACCTGTGTTCCAACATCTAAGAACTTGCATTTTCAAAATCTGCTTTCTAGCTTTGTTTTTATTTTATCTTTTTATGCTTTTGACCTCCTGATTTGGATCTATACTGAGCCCTTTGCAAGCAAGTCATATCTCAGATCTTCTTTTATATCTGCTGTAGCAGACTTTTAAAAATAAACCACACGCCTAATAATCAGTGCCAGCACTCCAAGACATTTCTAATTATGTTATCTCAAAATTATATTGTTTGAAAATGTCATCTCTAATTAAAATGTACTAATAACTTTAAGTTGATTCATTTTCTGACTCTCCTTACTCCATTAATATGAATAAAAATCAAACAGAATCTCTTTTTCCCTGTATTCTTCATTTCATTCATGTTAGGGGAAATTAATACTGGAAAATAATATCTCAGATGACTATATTATATAAAAAAATCCCTCAAATAATTACGCTAACATATCATGTTGAGAAGCATGCAATAAGTACTTCCTGAAATATCTTTGAATTAACTACTTTTATTAATATCTTGATATATAATTAATTTCCTTTTGCATTTAGCTAGTGTTTCTGTCAATAATCTATAACTGATGAATCAGACTATAAAGTGAGCTGTTTCAGCTACATGGTTTTAGTAATCTGCCTAGATCTTTTATTTTACTCCAATAGTCATAACATGATATTTGTTTAAGTGTTATGATTTTCTTCACCTGAGATGATGATCTTGCACTAGAAGATTGTGCTTTGTAGTATGTCACCACTTAATCCCCAGCTTCAGAATGCAAGTTCAAGAGGAGGTAAGCAAGCCTGAAAAATACTGTGTCTGGCTGCTGTAGCTGTATAGCTGAAATAAAGGTGAGCTGGAGAGCTTGGAGAATAAGTGGTTAAAAGGAAAACTATTGAGCAAGGTATTTGCAGTCCTTTAAAGAAAGGCAAGACACCTGTGGGATTGTATAAAGAAATATCTGCATATGATAAGATGTTTAGGTACAGTCTTTATAAAATAAATATAAATAAGTGTAAATAAATGTAAATAAGTAGGTATGTACTTATATATGTGTGTATATATATAATATATGCATGTATGTGTATTTGTATAAAATATCCACACACAGAAGAGTTCATATACATACACACGTAGAGGGAAAGTGTAGGCTTGCTGAACAGGGTATTACTTACAACAAGAAGTTGAATGTGTGCTTATCCTGTAAACAAGGCAATTAACAGGCTGAGAGAGTTTGGGTTATTCAGTCTGGAAAAGAGAAGGTTGCGAGGAGACCTTATTGTGGCCTTCCAGTATCAGAAAGGGGCCTACAAGAAAACTGGTGAGGGACTCTTTAGGATGTCGGGTAGTAATAGGACAAGGGGGAATGAATTCAAACTAGAGGAGGGTAGATTTAGATTGGATGTTAGGAAGAAGTTCTTCCCCATGAGGGTGGTGAGACACTGGAACAAGTTGCCCAGAGAGGTGGTGGAAGCCCTGTCCCTGGAAGTTTTTAAGGCCAAGTTAAATGGGGCTCTGAGCAACCTGATCTAGTAGGAGGTGTCCCTGCCCATGGCAGGGGGATTGGAACTCGATGATCTTTAAGGTCCCTTCCAACCCTGATGATTCTATGATTCCTCCTAAATGACTGCATGATGGGGGTGAGTTTCCCTGTGACTTTAAGTAAGGAGTGGTGGTGTTTTCAGAAGCTGAAAGTAAAGTGTCCTGGAAGGTCCTAGCAGTGCCAGAAGAAACACCGTTCTCTGTCTCTTTCTTAGCTGTTTGAGTCTTTGCACCTTCTCAGCCTTGTCCCTCCCTTTGCTTGGAAGCATCCACACACAGGGAGCACGCAGGGGATGTCACCCCCAGGGCTGGTGGCACACCAGGGAAGCAACACAGATGTGCTGAGACCTGTCAGGAGGCTGATCTGCAAGGGCAATGCAGTCACATGGACAGAGAGCCCAGCCTGCTCTGCTGTCTGCTCCCACCAAAACTACAGCTCTTGTGGAGGAACCACAAGTTCTCCACAACCTCCTGGGATGCTCTCTTGTGGGAGGAAAAGGAGCAGAATTCAGGCAGCCCAGAAGACATCACCCCACACAATGCCTGTGGCTCGTCTTGGATCCTCTGGTGCCAGCTGTTTGTGGCAGCAGCACTTCTGCTCCTCACCGCTCTCACCATCACAACCACTGTGGTGGCATCACTGCCTCCAACTATCTCACCATGCTCTAGTGACTGTCCCCTGGCTCTGCCAGGACACTGCTGCAATGTTTTGAGGCCACCATGAACACCCAAACTCCCAGCAGCCATGAACAGTAAGCTGAAGAAGAGTCCTGAGGGACTAGTTTATTAGTTGGACTTTATGATCTTAAAGGTCTTTTCCAAATCGAAAGATACTAAACCTGTGCAGGACTCCTCTCTGAAATGCTGAGCTTTAGGATAATGCAGGCTATAGTATGTGGGGAATCAGTTGCATAGATGAAATGTCCCTGTTTGGGCTGCCAGATAAGTGGACCCGGCTGTGTACTGCCTGATCTTGGGCAGAGAGTTATGCTTTTTACCTCTGCTCCTGCCCTAGTGCCCAACTCAGCTGGCTGAAAGAGCCAGGATCCTGGTAGGAGCTTAGAAATAGACTCCAGAGCAGCCACATGGAGATGTACCCTGCCATGCCAAACATGACTGGGACAGCCTAGGAACAAGGCACCCATCAATCCTCAGAGAGCTAACAGTGACCAAAAGATTAACTGAGCCATGGACAGTGTGATGTAGATACTGGAAAAAACATCCAACAGATTGTATTTGTTATGATAATTATCCTAAATAAAAATTTATGAAACTTGTAGATATTACTTCCTAATTATCTTTTTTTCATTGTGTTTCACAAAAGCATATATGAATCATATACATATGATATTATTCATATTTACATATGATTCACATATACACTCCTTCCAGAACAGGACTCCAGCAGATATAAAGCTCTTCTGTTTTCCAGTCCTCTGATTACACACATCAGGTTCAAATAAAATTGTTTCTTTTATTTTCTTGGATTCTAAAGTGCAATTTTCTGAAAGGCTGAAATAATGAAAGAGAAAATTGCAAATAATAATTAAAAAAAATATTTCACATGTCTATCATAGCAAGCAATAATATCCTTTTTTTTCTTCAAGAAAGTCAGGTAACAGCTCTGACTACTTAGCCAGTGTGCACTGAGTTGTGGACAACAGTTAATTGCCAGCTACACCACCAAACAGTAATTAAAATGGACAACATGCTATTTGTAGCTTGAGAAACTAAGATTTTGTTTGCAGGAGGCCACTATACTCACAGCTCAAAATGAAATGTGTGGCAAAGCCTCCATCCCATTTCCTTTAACACTGTTTTGTGAAGGGATGTAAACTGCTGTGTACTTTTGAAGAGAAGGTTGTGATTGGACTTCCTATCTTAATGCTATTTGAACACATATATATTATTGTCAGGCAGCACCATGCTTTGTTGGGTTGATTAAAAATTAAATAAAATGACAATCAATACGCATGAGACTGAATGGACCCATGACAGGTGGCTCTGGTTGAAAATGAGAAATCTCTTGAAAACCTTGAAAATTAGAACACCAGAGAAAAATTCACAGAAGGATTTTATTTAGGTTTCTTTTTTTCCAAGTGGAAAAAATGAGCCAGAATATGATGCCTGGGTGTTGAGGTCAATAAATTCTTTCTTTTTTTCATTTTTTAGGTATAAAGCTATAGTAAGACCGATGGAGATCCAAGCATCCCATGCACTGATGAAGATTTGTGTGAGAGCTGCTATAATCTGGATTGCATCCATGTTGCTTGCCATCCCTGAAGCAGTGTTTTCAGATCTGCACCCTTTCCATGACAAAGGGACTAACAAAACCTTCGTCAGCTGTGCTCCTTACCCGCATTCTGATGGGCTGCATCCCAAAATTCACTCAATGGCATCATTTCTCATCTTTTATATCATTCCCCTATCCGTCATTTCAGTATATTATTATTTCATTGCTAAGAATTTGATCCGGAGTGCTTACAACATCCCTGTGGAAGGAAACATGCATGTGAGGAAACAGGTAGAGACTTGAATTTTTTCAAAAAGCCACATTCCCCGTGAACGTGGGAGTAGAGAGTGTGCATACAGGGGAATTTACACACATACAGACTGCACCTGGTGTGCTAATTTCAATAAGTGAAGTGGGCTAAAAGAATTAAAATGGTTGACACAAGTCATGTCACGGTGCTATACAGTTAAAGCATCTTCTCCTGCTTTTAAATTCAGTGACTTTGGTTGAGTCATTACCATGGAAGACACAGCAGGACACCCATGCGAAAGCCTGGGAAGGTATTGACTAGGATACAGGGAAAGAGAGCTGGGGACAGTGTTTGGAGACTGAAGCTGAGGAGTGACACAGCAGATAATCAAAACCTCTCAAAGTTGCTTTGTCAGAGAGAGGACCTTGAATAAAACCTTGTCCCAGAAGGAGTCCTTCATACAGAAGGAAATGCTGGGTCAGTAATTCAGCAAAAGGGACACAGCAATGTGGGAGTGGAGGTGAAGGAAACCCCTTCTGCAAAGGCCCCCCAAGGACCAGGACTACCGGTTGGTCAGGATGGGGGGCACACAGATGCTCTGTGAGAGCAGTGATGCCTCCTGTGCTCACCACAGCTCCAGATGTTATCCGCCGATGCTGTGCCATGTTGGGAAATCAGTACAGGCTAGAGAGGGACTAAGAGAGAGGAGACGAGAGGAAGACAGTGCTTGGTGCAGGATCCCCAGGGAGGAGGACAGAGCAGGACAGTGGCAGGTCCTCACAGATGCACTGAAATTACATGTCTCGTGGGTGATACGATCTTTGCAGTGTGAAGTCTTAAGAGAAAATGATCGTCTTGGCTTGTTCCCTTAAATCTTTTGGTCATTATAATTCTCCTACAAACACCTTTTTTCTATTGTCTCCAGAGAGAGATGATGCCGGACAGAATAACCTGTCCACCCACTATTTACTCTCCACTAAGTCAGACTGGTCAACCTTCTTCTGGTCCAATATCTGGTAGTCTCAGATTTCACCTTAAGACAGTCTTTGATTTCTGTAAGTAGGCCTTTTTCTTCAGAATAATACAGTCTTTTAATCTTTCCTTTTGTACCCTTGAAAGCAGAGCTACCTCTGTTACTGTCACTCTTCAGTGGCTTTTTTGTAAAACTCACCAAACCATCCCACAACAAAGTTCCCACAACAAAGATTAGCTAAGACTCATGTATTTCAAGTGAGTTTTGTGCTCTGGCTGAAAATGTGTGGCTGAAAATGTGCAAGCCCTGAATCAAGTAAGGGGATTTAAACAGGGTTTGGCCAACCTAATTCTAGCCTTTCAGTTGGAGACTGTTTCCTCTTAATTGCTCCTTTTGTAAGCAACTGGAGAGAAAAAGAGTCATCTCCAGGGGGAAATCCAAATCCTGCATGAGCAACTGGGTATTTCAGGTCAGTGCTTAAATTTGAATGCATCTGAGCCTTAGGTCGTTCAAGTAAGAAAGCAACATCAGGGTAACTTGTTTCTAAGCAACTTATTTACCTTGATGTTTTTACTTTATTTACTTTACCTCTACCTTTCAACTGAGGTGTGCTTCAGCATAAGCTAAACTGACACAAGCCATTCTTCAGCTGAACAAATGTTCATACGATTGCACCCAGCTGACATCTCCACCTTAGACTGACCTAACACAGTCATCTCATATAACTATCAGGTGCTAAAGTGAAACAGCAGGGCTGGAAAACTGTGTTTTCTGCCCCTGAAGTGATGTACAATCCCTGAAATCCTTATCTTTTTCCCCTTCTAAGTGTCCGTAAAGCTTTCCCCTGTGGGCCGTCTTCCTGCTGATTCAATGTCTGCTTTGGTTAATAATGATAAAATGAGTAGTAAAAGCATCCCTTTCCCCCTTTAGTTCTGGGGAGAGAGCTGTAAAGGAAGTAAAAGGCTGGGCTGCAGTCTAGCTCTGTCAGTCCATCACTCCTGTCCTGCAGTGATTCAGGAGCTATAGGTCTCCATCTGAGATAACTGGTATCGATTTCTTTATTGTGTTGCTTCCTTTCTTTATAGTGCAGATGTGGCCTCAATAGCCCTATATCAAATTAAGAATACATTTTAAGAGAATATATGGTTTAGACAAGGAGAGCCCTTTCTCAAAGGATTTAATTTTCAGCCTGCTCTCTGGAGATGTTATCATCTGGTACATGTCGATCCTTCCTAAACTCAAAGTCTGATTTTCAGTTGGTACCGCTAGAGAAGCACAAAATAAAGTCAAAATGGGCTTGTCATGTCTCTCTTGCCTACTCCCTGTTTACAGCTGTCCTGAGAAAAGATCAGCCTGTGTGAGCTGCTCAGTTTCTGATTTCTCTGTGAAGCTCAGAAGGTGGGTGAGGATGAGGAAGAGTGTCAGGAGCCTGCCTAGGCATTGTGGTTGCACCAAGGCAGGAGCAGGGACAGCAGAGCCGGAGGAGCAGTGAGGCTGGAGGAAGTCTCAGGCCATTCATGTCGTACCCAGATACAACGAGTGGGTAGAAACGTAGAAACTAATTCCCTGGGAGTGCCTGGAAAGACATGCAGAGATTACCAGAGAGGAGAACATTACCAAGCCCTGAAAAGACAATGGTATTACACTTTGTGTGCAAGCAAACTTCAAGATGCACAGCCTCTCCCAGGAAGCAGTGCATTTCAACAGGTCTCTCTGAGCAACTCTGTCAGTCTTCTCCTTTTGGGTGACCTCTGTCGTGGCTCTTGCCTTCATTAGGAAGTAAGATGTGTTTTTCAGTGGCATTGTTATCTTAGTGTGCAACACTGGTGAACAAAAGAAAAGGTACGGCTTACCTCAGTTCCCCTCAGTTGAGCAATACCTTTGGGTCGACTTCAAGCAAGTAAACAGAAGTGTGGCTTTTCTGCCTGAGGATTATGCTGGGTGCTAGATGACATTATAAAAGCGCCATTCCGTGACAAAACTGGAATTATACTAAAAGAGGTGGTCATCCATCTACTCACCACCTACATCTGCCTTCTCCATGTAGACTTAGCTCTTTCAGATGAAGGGTCCAGCTCGCTGCTGCCTCGGTGTTTCTCCAAGCGCTGAATTTCTTCTCTTGGTTTTTCTAGCTCCTTTGGCCTCTGAGCATTGCACTTGGTCTCTAAGGGCTGTGAGCTGTTGGCAGCACTTTTGTGTACATTTACCACATGGCCCCAAGGCAGAAAGTCCTGCCTCTGGAGTCTGTGAAATATCCCAGACCCCTACTCCATAGTTAATAACAGTAATAATAATGTTAATATATATAAATTGCATATGGTTGTATATATTATAGATGGATAACTAATGCAGGTGTCCGTAGTTTTATTGCCTGAGCTGGAATTGTACAAAGTGACGAGACATTGGAATTTTGTCTCTAAACAGGAAAATAAAGACTACTTCCTTATGTAATTTCTTTTTTAGAATTATTTGGTTTTAGGGGATTGAGGAGAGACAAGAAGTGTTCTTTACTGTGTTCATTGGTATTCCAGGTTGCCCTGCCCTGGCTGTGCTGCATGCCATGTGCTAGCCCCAAGGCTGCAGAACTGGAAAAAACAGTTAGCTACTGGTCTGAGTCTGGAACAGCTGCTGATCTGCGTTTCTCTTTCTTCTTCCAGATTGAATCCCGTAAGCGCCTGGCCAGGACAGTACTGGTCTTTGTATGTCTCTTTGCCTTCTGCTGGCTTCCCACTCACATTATCTACTTATACCGGTCCTACCACTACTCAGAGGTGGACACCTCAGTGCTGCATTTCATTTCCAGCATCTGTGCTCGGATCTTGGCATTCACCAACTCTTGTGTCAACCCTTTCGCTCTCTACTTACTCAGCAAGAGCTTTCGGAAACAGTTCAACAACCAACTGTTCTGCTGCAGAGCTCGCCTCCTCATCCGGTCCCAGAGCATGGCCAGGAGCACCACGCGAATGACCTCCCTCAAGAGCACCAACCATTCCCTGGCCACCTTCAGCCTGATCAATGGCAACCACATCTACCATGAAGGCTATGTCTAAAAAGCAAAGTCAGGGACTGTCGCACCATGTACCTAATGCCACTGCTTGGTTTTGCTCCATGGGGATGGTGAGTAGCACATGCACAAACACGTGTGCACACATGCATGTGTGGAAGTCTGATGTCCTCAGAGAACTCAGAGGAGAGCTTGAAGCATCCAGCATTTCATCTTGGGCTGAAGTTGAAGAATCCAACATTTTGTCTTGGGCTGAGGTTGAAGCATCTAAAATTTCATCCTGGGCTAAGTCATCACCAAAGCAGCAGATCATTGAGCACCAGCCTACAGGAGATCCCTGAGAAGCACTGTGTTGCTTAAAGACTTGCTGCTTTTAGAGAGACCAAAGTGAGCACCTTGAGATCAAATCTAGTTTGGCTCTGCAGGTTCTTCATCACTTTTTGCTCAATCCTGAACTGAGACAGATTTACAACAGTGACAAAGACTATACCAGGTGCACAAAATTTGACAGAACGGTTGCATCCAGCAGTTCATGGTATAATATATTTTGACACCAAAATAAATCCATTTAAATAAGGTAAATACTTTTACAGAGGAGTTTGATGTGAGTAATTTATGGACTTTCCAAGTATTTATTAATGTTCTGAGTACAGTATTAATTCATAGTGTAAATGATGTCAAGAGTTTACTGCGGCATGTCTGTGGCCCTGTTTGAAATGAGCAGTATCTTGTACCACATCAATGTGAAAGCAGTGTTGTGAATAAATGTGAGTTGGAATACATTCACAGTTTTCAAATGTGTGAGCCTTTGCCATGTTGTGAACGAGACAATAGGGCATTTTCCAAGCATTACTGTTTTGTTCTTCCTGTCTTCAAGGTGTGAGATAGTGAATGTTTCAGCATCTAAGGGGTTGGTTTTGGCTTAGGTCAGGAAACTAACAGAAAATTAAGCACAACTATTTTTCATGCAGTAGCAATTTGTAAAACACCCCACTTTTTCAGTAAAAACTATCAATCAGCAATGCAAGGTCTCATCTCCAACTTTCAGGGGTTTGTTTCTGCCAGGCTTCACAAAAATCTGTGGAGACAGAATGCCACAACTGGCTAACAGATTTGAGAATCAGATCTTCTGTAATGTTTGCTCTGGAGCAGTTCCTGTGCCAGGTACTAGATTTTTTGGGAACAGGAGCACAGTGTCCTGTGGATAACAAACAAAGCATGTGGGGTTATAGGATAGGCAATGAAGCTGCACACCTGATAAAAGAAACTGCTGCAAAATGAGGCCATAAACCAATCACTGTAACGAAATACTGAGATTTTGGTGGCCCTCATCCGCTTTGATGATGAATCTTTTCTTTACGGCTGCAAAAGAAAAATGAAAGCTAGTAAAACTTTCTGTTTGTCTTGGTCTGTGAATTTTAAAAAAGTCATGTGTGCAGCACAAAAACACTCAGCCCTGCATATGTGGGTGCCCAGAGATGCTGGTGGAAACTGCGTCTCCAAGGACTGCAAAAGGACCGTGATGTCTAAGGCAAAGCTCTGAAAACTTTAACTATTTTCTTTTCTTTGAGAGTGGTGCTCTCTGGGTGAGGCTACAGGAGCTCGGGATGCAGCCACACCATCATGCTGATGTGCTGATAATGGCAGCCTTGCCCTGACCCTTCACCATCCCTGAGAACTACTGCCTGTGTCGTCTTGTCCTTCCCCCACACCTTGATCAGCCTTAAAACTAATAAGGTAGGGTTATTTTACAGCTAAGCCAATTTCCTTGCTTAGCTGACTGCATAGCTATGGTGTTAATTTTGATTTCGTGGGCTATCTGAGGTCCACATTTACTGAAATTTTCAGCAGGGTAATGTTTCACCTGAGTTTTAACATTAAGCCACACACAGTACCGAAGGCCAGTCTGTGACCTTTTCAGAGAGTTTGGTCAAGTTTTGAGCTGTTTATGCCATTTCAAAATGAGAAAAACTTATCTGGCCTGAGATCTATTTACTCAATATTTTCTTCAGCCTTGTAAGAATTTAATGGAAGGCGAGCAGGGATTACATACTTCAACAGCAGCCACATCAACTGCGTGGCGTGATGTGTCCTCCTGGCTGGAAACGAAAAGCAGATTACTGTTGCTTTACAAGAGGCTCCAATAGTTTCTGAATTCATGTTTCTGAGGGAAAGGGGGAAACACAGCTATGATGTGAGCAGATCATAAATAGGGGAAAAGAGCATTGCTATAGCTCCCTCAGGGCTAAGATGAATGCAGACTCTGTCTCCCTGAGAAAGATGATGTTTGGACAGAGCACTGTGGAATAAAATAAGCGCAACTGATTTTTCCATTTTCTCCCTAGCAGTGCTTCTGACTCCTCCGAGAACAGGAAAGATGATTTTGGCTCTGATCTGGAAAGTGCTTTCAAAAAATGCAGCTGCAGGTGTCCACATGTGTCATAGCCTCATCATTGCTTAGTTTTTGTTGTGTTCTTTTTGTCATTGTTTTCAGAGCCGATAGGCAAAACTTTACGGGAAGTTTCATGTGAAAAGTAGTCTTTTCATCAGAAGCTAAAATGAGTACAACTTCTTTGAATTCTTAGAAACTTAGATCAGGCCTTTTCAGATGTTAATTAGAGTGTAAATTTTCATTAGCATTCTTCATGTCATTCAGATGCCTGCCCCACATTTAATACTTTTAAGGCAGTTAGGTGGTTCTGTGAAAAAAAAAATAAAAATCCAGAAAAAAGGGTTCCTAGCAAAAAGTATTTTGGAATATATTTCACAAATTTACAGTCTTTTTTTATTACCATAGAAAGAGCAAATCTGAAGTTGGATTTGTTTCTATTTCATCTCTGTGTTAAAATAATGAAAAACCCCAATGCAGCTGTTGAGGTCAAGGAAGGGAGAGCTCAAGAAAGTTATCTTCCATATCCCAGCATGTAATTGAAATACTTGTATCTGTAATCACGTTTTTGTTTCTCTCTCCTTGTCTTGTTACCTTGGTTTCAAAACCACAATGTACTTCACACTGCTGCACCACTCTAATCCCTTACCTAGAGTTATCTCAGTTTTTACTGGTGCCCCTGTAGTGCTGATTTTTTCAACCTGGAGCATTGTGGTGTTTTGTGTATTTGATAAATTTTCAAAGCACCCAAGATAAATCCCTTCCCTGGCATGTGAATCTAGAGGTGCACACTTGGATACTGTCCAGTCCCAGGAACCTATGCAATGGTTCTTGATGGAGAGAGCCCCTGGCTGTGCCCCTGGGGTGATTCTGTTCCCTGGTTCTTGGCTCTACTCTCTCCACCAGCACCAGGAGCATTGCAGTGGTGTCTCAGACTGTGTTGTTGGGAAAATGTTGTGTTTCGCGGCTCTGAAATACCTAGCTCCTAGGAGGCTGAGGAATTTTCCAGTTGTGCTCCACACAGACAACACACACATCACCACCCCCAAAACTGGAAACAAGTGAAATTCCCTTTGAATCAGAGAGCCCTTTGGGTTTAGTCTACTCTATCCCATCCAACAAGTAGCAGTCGTGTCATGTTCGGCCAGCTGCAGGGTGTGGGTTGGAGAAAAATGGTCTCTGGGTCAGGATGCTGTATGTTACACACCAGGGGTCTATTGCTATTATAACACTGTGGCTATGCTTTTGTCCCAGGTCAGAAGTACTACCGGTCAGAGAGTTATTAAAATTATGTAGCTGGCATTAGATGAATCAGTGTGAAATAGGAAGCTAATTAAACAGGGACACACCAAAGCATGTCCATGCTTTAAATAGGACATAATGTTGTTCTTCGTTAGGAATTTGAATTTTCTGAGATTCCTGAATTCCCTTTGCTCTCATTGAACGTAGTGGGAGATGAAGATGCTGACTAAATCACAGCTTTCAGCTGTTCTTGTTTTAGTTTAGGATTATTCAGCGTAGTTTGGCTCTAGAATTATTTCTCCTAAGTGTGGAAAGTCTCCACAAAGAATCAAAAAGTATAGAAACTTTCTGACACTGGGTAAAGGATTCGCAGTTCCTCAGCTCTGCCTAGAAGAGGCAATTGTATTGCAGTGCTTCCAAACATGCTGTATAATATACCTAGCCTTTTAGGACATGCTTAAATATGAAAAATGAAAGTTGTGTGATTCTGCTGCATGGCAACAATAATTGTAAGGAAGAAAAAAGTGTCACATGGTTGAAATGAAGAGTTGTATTGTTGAACACAAGTATTTACTTATGGAAATATTTGTTAATCACAAATATTTGTTTTATTGAAAAAAACCCAAACATACCAAATAATATATAAGTAATTAACTTTTCTTTTTTTTTTAAACAAACAACAAAAAAACCCAATGTGAAGAGCCTCTATTTACCTAACAGGAAATCTGTTATTGATATGTGTAATCCTGTTTCTCCCAATTAGCTTGTTTTATGTGGAATGAACGTTATAGTTAAAAACCAGAAAGATTACAGTTTTACTCATGTTTTCACAGAAATAATATACCTTCTTCCTCATTTTTTCTGACAAAATACATTTTTTTTACAGTAGAAAGCCGTCTGTGTGTATTCAGTTGGGAAAAAAAATCTGTCTTTCAGTCTTCTTTAAAGGCAAGAAACTCATTGATGCTTATCTGAGCTGTAAGCAATTCCCTAAATGTTAACTGTGTGGCTCATTGTTAGTGCCAGGCACCATGATGATAATAAGGTAGCTTGTCCCCTCCATCTTGGGAAATCATAGCAGGTGATGAGCCACTGTCATTCACAATAAATCCTTACAGATTTTTTATGTTGCCCTTTCTAAGAAGGCAGCAGTTCAAGGAGGCAAAGAAATAGTTAGATGGCATCATTCAAAACTGAAAGGTTTCTGCATTTTTATTGAAATATATGTACTATCTGGACTCTATTTATTTTATTTTTATTCTATTTTTTTTAATTTTCATGACACCATCTTTATACACAATACTATCTTTTAAGCCTGAAAAATGTGCATGTAAAGAGATAGCTGGTTTGGGTCTTCTGTGAATTGGTATTTATTTAGGAAAAGTTGTTGGGCTGTAAAATGTATTTTAACTTGAGTAGCTACAGACATCCCTCACAAGAGAGTTCAGCCATCCTGCACGTGGTTCTCTGTGACAGATGGTGAGCTGGAGAAAGTGCTTTTGCTGTAGCCCTCAGTGTTTCTCATGCATGAGGTATGCACAAAAGGCAGCTAGACTGCTCTCCCAAAGCCAGTGGCCCTGCACCAGCTGCATACTCACACATGTCTTCTGGGAAGACTGTCTTGTCCCCAGCCCATCTCTCTTCCCACAAGATCTGTTAGGGTTTTATCCTTACTCATCCTGTCTGCAGCTGGGGCTATAAGAGGCTAGGTGGAAGGAGTGCTGGGATATGTGAGAAGTGAGCACAGCCTCCTGATGGATCCCTGGAGGGAGAGGCATCACACATCTCCAAATCATGCTTCAGGCACCCCAAGATGTGTTAACTTGGGACCAAGTTACAGATCTCCTAGAACTTCTTTCTCCTCCGTAATTGTTTCCGTAGGAAGCCTGATGTTTAATTGCACAGGCCACTTTGAAAGGCCTAGCACCTTGAAACTGGTGGCGCTGGATGTGGATTCACATTTAACCCATGAGTCCTCACACAGGTAGGGTGTCTATGTAGGTCATGTCACAAAAGGGATGAAAAAGTTCCGTTTGGAAAGAGTTTCCCCCTTGGAAACTGCTGGCTAGTTGGATGAGTATTTATTTGTCTACCTTATTCTTCGTAATAATTGATCATTGCAATTGTAAACTCTTCTAAGAATAGAGACTAAATAGCCCTCTGCTTAATGCTAAGATTATTACAGAAGGCTGTATCTAATTTTATATTAAAGTCACGTCCAAAACTCATTTTAAAAGTTCCTAATTGCTTGTCTATGAAAACAGCTACTTCAAATGATATCTGTGATTAGCTTGACTGTTTTACCATAAGTGGATATGAATTAAAGAGAATTGATCATATTTTTTTTTT